>CM072923.1:0-175000 GCA_036971965.1 Nyctalus aviator
AAAAAGGTAAAGATAGAAAATTATGAACAATATAGTGACAACAGAAACATATCTATCAACAAGTGAATCTAAAAATGAATAAAAAAATCTGATGAACAGAATAAACTGGTGAATGGAACAGAATCAGGGGCATAGAAATGAAACAGACAGATGATTCTCAGAGGGAATGGGATGTGGGGTGGTGGGGGAAGAGATTAGACAAAGATCTTATATGCATGTATGCAGTAAGTATGCTTCGTTGTATCTCAGATTATTACAATTGTTCCCCTGTTCCTCCCCTCCCCAATAACTCCCCTCCACCCAGTTCCCACCCAGACAATAAGGTGGCAAGGGCCTGCAGTGGGGTGGGACCCAGGTGGAGTGAAACTATGGGGGAAATAAGAGGGATATCTGTATAATCTTAACAATAAAGATTATATATTGTATATGAAAGAGAAAACAGGCAAAAAGTCATCGCAAACACCTGACAATAATGGCAGTGAGCTCCTCTCAGGGACCCTTTATTCCAGCCAGCTGAAGTGTTTATGCTGGAAGGGTCAGTACTTTTCAAATCAGCGCATCAACATGCACACGGTACGATACACACCCCCACAGGGCACACGTTTTAAGACCCCGTCTGAGTGTGCAGTACTGCTATAGGGCCGCAGGGACTGGTGGAAGCAGCACAGAGCAACCTGCCCAGGCAATGGAACCTGCCTGTAAGCACACCCTCTCACCTGCTAAGTCAAGGTGGACTGCCTCAGCCAGCAGTCTAGCTTCTTGGAGACCAGAGCACCACACATGTCTGTCTGCAATGCCGCACATCCAACAGCACTCATTGTGAATCACATGCTGACCCTGGAGGAGGAGGAGGTGGGAGCAGGGCCAGGTCGGGGCATGGAGCCCTGTGGAGGGGCACTCTGGAAGGGACACCTGCCAAACGCAGACCTGAGGAACCAGCAGCTGTGCCCTGCCATGCAATCACTAGATGGAAAAGATCAAACTCTGAGGAAAAGGAGCTGGAAGAGGAACCCAGATGGAAGGGCATGGGATAAGAGTAGGTTTCGGGGGCTGCTTCAATTGTCACATACATGTGTCACTGCTGAAGGGCAAACACTAAATGCTGCAAGCCTCCAGAGAAGGAGCAGATGGGTTGGAGAAAACCATGACTTCACAGAGGCCAACGCCCATAGACAGGGCATATTCTTTTTTTTTTTTTTTTTTTTTTTTTTTTTTTAATCAATCTTTATTGTTCATAGTATTACAAAGGTTCCTCATTTCCTCCTCCCTCCACCAGGTTCCCACCCCACCCTCCACCCCCCTCCCCATCCCCCACTGTCCTCATCCATAGGTGCACAGTATATGTTTAGTCTCTTCCTCCCTCCCTTTCCTCGATAGTAAATCCCTTTTCAGATAGTAAATCAGTTACTTAGTGTTTTCTCATATCAATAATACCTCCACATGCCCAATGATATACTTCAGACAACAGTCATAATAATACCTCCACATGCCCAATGATATACTTCAGACAACAGACATTTCCAAATAGTTCAACCAACCTCATCCAGGCCCCACCCAAGGCGCTTACAGATCAACACCCCAGCGCTATACTAACTCAACACATCCAGATCTAAGCCTTCATCACTTGATTCAGCAGACCCTCAAGTTCCCGCCAAAGTCTCCAGCCGTGTCTGAGAGGCAGCCTTGGGGCAGTGGCAGGCGAGGAGCGAGCTGTTTCGGGCCTGGCTGCACCGGGCCTGGCCTCTGTTGCTCTCGTTCGTACCACAACCAGCTGCTCTGGGTCTGGCCACTGCCGCTCCGACCTAGTTGCTCTGGACTTGGCTGCTGCTGCTCCGGGCCTGGCCGCACCCGACCCTGATGCTCCGGGCCTGGCCGCTCCCAGCCTGGCAGCCGCTGCTCCGGGCCTGGCCGCACCCGACCCTGCTGCTCCGGGCCTGGCCGCTCCCAGCCTGGCAGCCGCTGCTCCGGGCCTGGCCGCACCCGACCCTGCTGCTCCGGGCCTGGCCGCTCCCAGCCTGGCAGCCGCTGCTCCGGGCCTGGCCGCACCCGACCCTGCTGCTCCGGGCCTGGCCGCTCCCAGCCTGGCAGCCGCTGCTCCGGGCCTGGCCGCACCCGACCCTGCTGCTCAGGGCCTGGCCGCTCCCAGCCTGGCAGCCGCTGCTCCGGGCCTGGCCGCACCCGACCCTGATGCTCAGGGCCTGGCCGCTCCCAGCCTGGCAGCCGCTGCTCCGGGCCTGGCCGCACCCGACCCTGCTGCTCCGGGCCTGGCCGCTCCCAGCCTGGCAGCCGCTGCTCCGGGCCTGGCCGCACCCGACCCTGCTGCTCCGGGCCTGGCCGCTCCCAGCCTGGCAGCCGCTGCTCCGGGCCTGGCCGCACCGACCTGCTGCTCCGGGCCTGGCCGCTCCCAGCCTGGCAGCCGCTGCTCCGGGCCTGGCCGCACCCGACCCTGCTGCTCAGGGCCTGGCCGCTCCCAGCCTGGCAGCCGCTGCTCCGGGCCTGGCCGCACCCGACCCTGCTGCTCAGGGCCTGGCCGCTCCCAGCCTGGCAGCCGCTGCTCCGGGCCTGGCCGCACCCGACCCTGCTGCTCAGGGCCTGGCCGCTCCCAGCCTGGCAGCCGCTGCTCCGGGCCTGGCCGCACCCGACCCTGCTGCTCCGGGCCTGGCCGCTCCCAGCCTGGCAGCCGCTGCTCCGGGCCTGGCCGCACCCGACCCTGCTGCTCCGGGCCTGGCCGCTCCCAGCCTGGCAGCCGCTGCTCCGGGCCTGGCCGCACCCGACCCTGCTGCTCCGGGCCTGGCCGCTCCCAGCCTGGGAGCCGCTGCTCCGGGCCTGGCCGCACCCGACCCTGCTGCTCCGGGCCTGGCCGCTCCCAGCCTGGCAGCCGCTGCTCCGGGCCTGGCCGCACCCGACCCTGCTGCTCCGGGCCTGGCCGCTCCCAGCCTGGCAGCCGCTGCTCCGGGCCTGGCCGCACCCGACCCTGCTGCTCAGGGCCTGGCCGCTCCCAGCCTGGCAGCCGCTGCTCCGGGCCTGGCCGCACCCGACCCTGCTGCTCAGGGCCTGGCCGCTCCCAGCCTGGCAGCCGCTGCTCCGGGCCTGGCCGCACCCGACCCTGCTGCTCAGGGCCTGGCCGCTCCCAGCCTGGCAGCCGCTGCTCCGGGCCTGGCCGCACCCGACCCTGCTGCTCAGGGCCTGGCCGCTCCCAGCCTGGCAGCCGCTGCTCCGGGCCTGGCCGCACCCGACCCTGCTGCTCAGGGCCTGGCCGCTCCCAGCCTGGCAGCCGCTGCTCCGGGCCTGGCCGCACCCGACCCTGCTGCTCCGGGCCTGGCCGCTCCCAGCCTGGCAGCCGCTGCTCCGGGCCTGGCCGCACCCGACCCTGCTGCTCCGGGCCTGGCCGCTCCCAGCCTGGCAGCCGCTGCTCCGGGCCTGGCCGCACCCGACCCTGCTGCTCCGGGCCTGGCCGCTCCCAGCCTGGCAGCCGCTGCTCCGGGCCTGGCCGCACCCGACCCTGATGCTCAGGGCCTGGCCGCTCCCAGCCTGGCAGCCGCTGCTCCGGGCCTGGCCGCACCCGACCCTGATGATCCGGGCCTGGCCGCTCCCAGCCTGGCAGCCGCTGCTCCGGGCCTGGCCGCACCCGACCCTGATGATCCGGGCCTGGCCGCTCCCAGCCTGGCAGCCGCTGCTCCGGGCCTGGCCGCACCGGACCCGTCTGCTCTGGGCCTAGTTGCTCCGGGCCAGGCCGCTCTGAGCTGGCTGCTCCCAGCCTGGATGCTCCTATCTTGGCCACTGCCGTTCTGGGCCTGGCTGCTCTTGACCCAGCTGCTCTGGGCCCAGCCTCTCTGGGCCCAGCCACTCCGGGTCTTGGTGTTCCTGGACTGGCCACCCTGGGCTTGGTCGCCTCCGCCTCAGGCATGGCTGCCACTGCCCCAGGTCTGGCTGCTCCAGTGCTGGCTGTTGCTGCTCTGGTTCTGGCTGCTGCTGCTCTCGGGCCTGGCTGTTGCTGCTCCAGGCCCGGCTGCCACCGCCTTGTGCCTGGCCACTCTAGGCCTGGCTACCGCTGTTCTAACATTCTTTCCTTCTTTTTTTTAAAAACAAACAAACAAACAAAAAAAACAACAACAACGCATTTATGTTGCAATGTTGGCTGGTGAGTTGAGTTCTGACTTAGTCTTTGATTTTTTTCAAGATCTTCTTTGTATTCTTTCTTAAGTAATTTTACTATCTTTTGCTCTCACTTGATTTCTTCACATTGAGAACTTCTTTGGTTTCTTCCTCCTTGTCCTGGAAGCTCAGCAGGTTGGCCTGTGGCACCCCTTTGTTCTCCGCGGGATCCTGCGCTGCTTCGGCCTGTTGCCGGGGTCGGCGCCGCCCAGGAAGCAGCCCCCAGCCTCGGCTCCATTGCCCGCGCTCAGCAGTCAAAGGCTCAGGGGCACCTCCCCCCCTGGGGGCCCCGTCGCCCAGCTCCTTGCTGGTGCCTGGCTGGCCGGTGTCCGGCAGGGGCTCCTGCTCCTCATCGCATTCCCCCAGTCTAGAGCCTTCTTTCTCCTTCCCGCTAGGGGCGTCCAGCATCAGAGTCAACATTCAGTCCTCTGCGCACACAGTGCGCGCGACTCCTGGGGCCTTGCTTTTCGCTGCTCCCCCAGGACTCCACCTCACAGCCCCATCTCCCTCTGCTTAAACCTGGGTCCTTAGGGATTGGTCTAGAATGGTGAAAGTCCGGACTGGGGCTTAGCGCCGCCGGAGGCTTTGTTTCTTCCCGCTAGGGCAATCCAGCATCAGAGTCAACATTCAGTCCTCTGCGGGCAGTGTGCGCGCGATTCCGGGGGCCTTGCTTTTCGCCGCTCCCCCAGGACTCCACCTCACAGCCCCATCTCCCTCTGCTTAAGCCTGGGTCCCCAGGGATTGGCCTAGAATGGCGAAAGTCCGGACTGGGGTTCAGCGCCGGAGGCTTTGTTTGTGTGCGCGCGCGACTCCAGGGGCCTTGCTTTTCGCCGCTCCCCCAGGACTCCACCTCACAGCCCCATCTCCCTCTGCTTAAACCTGGGTCCCCAGGGATTGGCCTAGAATGGTGAAAGTCCGGACTGGGGCTTAGCGCCGCCGCTGCCGCAGCAGCCGCCGCCGCCGGAGGCTTTGTTTCTTCCCGCTAGGGCAATCCAGCATCAGAGTCAACATTCAGTCCTCTGCGCACAGGGTGCGTGCTATTCCAGGGGCCCTGCTTTTCGCCACTCCCCTGGGATTCCGCCTCACAGCCCCGTTTCCCCCTGCCCGAGCTTGGGTCCCCAGGGTCTGGCCCATAACTGGGGCTCAGCGCTGCTGGTTTGGGGGTTCATCCCAGGCCGGGGGTTTTAATTCCTTTCTGCTAGGGAACGCCAGGCAGGCCCCCAGCCTTCTCCTCCTCTCCGGCTGCGACCTCTCCGCGCGCGCATGCGGGCGCGCAGCATGTCTCCGTACCTTAGGCTTTTTTTCAGCTCCTCTGATTTTCCTTCTGGTTTTCTCTTTCCTTCTTGTTGTAGCATTTTCAGTCAGTCGACTACCTGTAGCTCTGGGCAATGTCCACTCTACATTTTAGTTGTATTCCATTGAAATTGTTGTGTGCTGCTGCGGTTAGGTGTCTACCCAAGCAGCCATCTTGGATCTCTCCATATTCTTTATTTAATAAATAATGTCAACTGTGAACTCCCTATTGGAGCTCCTCACTAAAGATCAACCTGAAAAGCAAGCCATGAACCCGAGACGTTATGTTCAAATGTAACTTCAAAAAAGAGAAATTAGCCCAGGGGCATGACTCAGTGGTGGAATGTCAACCAACGAACCAGGAAGTGGGGGTTCAATTCCTCGTCAGCGCACATGCCCAGTTTGCAGGTTCAATCCTCAATGTGGGGTGTGCCGGAGGCAGATGGTCTATGATTCTCTCTCATCATTGATGTTTCTATCTCTCCCTCACCCTTCTTCTCTTAAATCAATAGAAATGGTTTCAAAAAACAAATTAGAATGCTGTAGTCATCAAGAAAAATTCATGTATAAAATTCTATGGTAGAACGTTATCAACACAGGAATGGATTGACTCAAGTACAATTTCCTCAAATGTATTGGACGTCTTCATATAAAAATAATTGAAAAGGAGCAACACCATCCATGTTGCTGGAGTTGCGTGAGCCCACACGGTGATTCTGGCGGGACTCGCGTATCTGCAGAGACCTGATGGCTGAAGGATCCATGAACAGCAGCTCACACTCATCTGATGACTCACCAAAGGGCAGAGGGGACCGTGGGGAGAGGCTGGTGTGGGATCAGATGGGACGGCCTCCTAGGGTTTCCCAGCCTCACCGGCACCACGGGTGTTTGGGGCCAGAGGGTTCTGTTGCAGGACTGGTCAGCGGTGGCGCCGGCCCCTGGATCCCAGCAGATACTCCCCCCCCCCCCCGCGGGCTATGAAAACCAGGGTTCCTGCAGACACTGCCACGGTGCCGGGGGACAAAAGTGTCCCCTATTGAGCAGCACTGGGCCGGCCTGCAGTTCAGAAACTTTGTGGATCGATGCTCTGGGCTCGGGACCCCCGCCTCTGCTGGCCTGCCCCCTCCTGACCCTCCAGGAGACGTCGTGTCCTCGAGGGTAAGGGGGGGGGGGTGGCTGGTCAGGCCTCTGGATCGAGAGGACAGTGCACGACTCTCATGTTGGGGGAAGATGGCTAAGAGACAGACGGACAGACGCTGGTCACTAAGGCCCAGGGAAGGGCTGGGGAAGAATGGGGGCGGAGCAAATTCGGGAGGCGCCATGCACTCAGCACCTCCCAGGGCTCCCGGCCTTGATTCGGTTTCATGACAAAAACACTGGCTTCACAGGGACTCGGGACAGACAGCGCAGCTCACACCAAAACGCGTGTGGTCGGTGTGTCCGGCCGCACCAGCACGCTCCCGGGAGCCTGGCTTTCTCACGCTGAGCAGCCCGTCCTCTCCTT
Source organism: Nyctalus aviator (assembly GCA_036971965.1). Classification (NCBI taxonomy): domain Eukaryota; kingdom Metazoa; phylum Chordata; class Mammalia; order Chiroptera; family Vespertilionidae; genus Nyctalus; species Nyctalus aviator. Next base: position 6,953 of record CM072923.1, read on the forward strand.
GGCCTCCAGGGTCAGGGAGGGGGTCCCCTGCACCCCACCCCCCACAGGGAAAGGACACACAGAAGGTGGGACCTCCGAGCCTCTCGGGGACTCTGCTCCTAGGCTCCTTTCTGCCCGGCCCTCGGGCTCCGCTGACCCGTGCCCTCCTCCGTGCCTCTCACTGAGTGACCGGTCAGGCCGGGAGCGGCGGGCAGAGAGCGGGGCCATTCCGCCCTGGCCGCTCCGCTTGGCCCTGAGCGCTGCTCCTTGGCCACCCCGTCCCGTCAGCCCCGCCCACTTGCTCTGGGGACAGTCCAAGGGCCTCTGCCAGGACGTGGCTGGCAAAGGGGCAGCTGACAGGTGGCAGAGAACAGGGTGCCGGTCTCAGGGCTGGGCTGGTAACCCAGGGCCTCCCCTGCTCCCTGGAGCACCCAGCGTGCTGGGGGAGGGGTGCCTGGGCCGGGCGTCTGGCCTCGACAGCTCCCCGCGGACCGACCGCGTGGCCCCGCTGCCCTCTGGCTGGGGCCTGACTGACAGTCCCCCACCCCCCCAGCCACCTCCCCAGGGCGGACACCAGCTGAGGGTTCCGGCACAGCAACCTCAGCTGCGCAGAAAAGTGGGACAATAAGGACAACCAGGCTTTTCTCCACACCCCACTCCTGCCCGCACCCCACTCCTGTACTGCACCCCACTCCTGCCCCGCACCCCACTCCTGCCCGCACCCCACTCCTGTACTGCACCCCACTCCTGCCCCGCACCCCACTCCTGCCCACACCCCACTCCTGTCCCGCACCCCACTCCTGTACTGCACCCCACTCCTGTCCCACACCCCACTCCTGCCCGCACCCCACTCCTGCCCGCACCCCACTCCTGTACTGCACCCCACTCCTGCCCCGCACCCCACTCCTGCCCTGCACCCCACTCCTGTCCCGCACCCCACTCCTGTACTGCACCCCACTCCTGCCCTGCACCCCACTCCTGTCCCACACCCCACTCCTGCCCTGCACCCCACTCCTGCCCTGCACCCCACTCCTGTCCCACACCCCACTCCTGTACTGCACCCCACTCCTGCCCCGCACCCCACTCCTGCCCCGCACCCCACTCCTGTACTGCACCCCACTCCTGCCCTGCACCCCACTCCTGCCCCGCACCCCACTCCTGCCCCACACCCCACTCTTGTACTGCACCCCACTCCTGCCCGCAACCCACCCCTGCCCTGGGAGTCGGCCTGTGCCGGCCGCCCATTAGAACGGGTGCAGAGGGCTGTCGCCCAGCAGAGGGACAGCAGCCCCCTGGGACCCTAAAGGAGATTGACCGCCTCTTCCTGGAGGGGGAGGGTCAGGGGGTCTCACGTGCCTCTTGGCCTGGGCCTCCTGGGAAGGGGGAGGGGCAGCGTGGCGGAGCAGGAGCCGGCAGAGCAGAGCGGTCACCATGCCCAGGCCCCACAGGGCAGCACCCCTTAGGGCACCCCCGGCCAATGTGACCTCCGGCCTCTCCACCGAAGCCCCCGTGCTGGGACTCCCCACCTCGCACAGCGGGTGCTGCTGTTCCCCCAGGTGCCCCTCACACGGACAGCGCCCGGGGGGACACCTGCAGCTCGCAAAGGGGAACGGCGTTAAAAAGTGCACAGAGAACATTCCAGAAGATGCAGGACCCTTTCTCCGAGGAGCACCGCTGCAGAGGACAGCCCTTCCTTCTCAGCCCTGGCTCCCTGAGGAAAGAAGTGAAGTTCCCCAGAAGCCAAAGGGCCACCCAGGGCAGTCCCCTGACCGGTTCTGCAGGGAGGGCAGAGCCTCAGGGGAGAAGCAGGCACCGGGGTCAGCACAGGCTCCTGGAGGCAGGGGTAGGGGTTGGGGGATAGAGTGGGGGCGTTATACCAATTCTACACAGTCTCTTCTGGAAAGTAGAAAAGGACACTTTGCACCTCATTTCAGGTGTGAGCACTCCCCACCCCGCGCGAACGATGCCAGCAGGCTGCAGAGATCAAAGCTATTTCAAGAAGCTGTGGATCCCTGGCCCAATTCCACACAGATACTGGCAACGAGAATCCGGAGATATAGAAAGAGGACACAGGCTGCCTCCACATTCAAACATCCACAACTGTGACTCACCGCCCTGGCAGAAATAAGAGGCAGCCACGCACGGGCCGGCGGTAGATGCAGAAAACGCGTTTGTCAGAACTAAACACACGTTCCTGGTAAAAACTCTCAGCAAAATGTACCTGTAAAAACTCTACAAACAAACAGCCCAGAGCTAACATCGCACTTAAACTATGAATGGTATTTCTATATGCAAGCAACAAACAGCTGGAATTCAAAAAAAGTCCCACTTACAAGAGCACCAACATATAAAACAGTAAGTATAAGTCTAACAAAATGTGTATGTACTCTATATCCTAAAAATAATAAAATATTGATGGAATAAATAAGAGAACATCTAAATAAATACAGAGATTTCCTATGGTCATAAGCTGGAAGATTCGATGTGAAGATGTGAATGCTTCCCCAGTTAGTGTCTGCATTCAGCCCCACCCTCATCAAAATCCTAGCAGGCATTTTTATACGTCTAGACAACATGGTTCCAGCGCATACACACCAAGACAAAGGACCAAGTCTAGCCAAAATGGTTGGAAAAAGAAAAACAAGGTAGATGAACGCAGAGGACTTTATTTCCAGACTTACTATAGAGCTACTTCTTTCTTTCTTTCTTTCTTTCTTTCTTTCTTTCTTTCTTTCTTTCTTTCTTTCTTTCTCTTTCTTTCTTTCTCTTTCTTTCTTTCTCTTTCTTTCTTTCTTTCTTTCTTTCTTTCTTTCTTTCTTTCTTCTTTCTTTTTTTCCTGTAAGATTCCCAAGACACTTTGCCACATTCTAATAATCTAATTAAAGCTACATTTTCCTGTCCAGCCTGTCTGGCTCAGTGGTTGAACCCTGACCTATGAACCAGGAGGTCACGGTTAGATTCCCAGTCAGTGCACATGCCTATGTTGAGGGCTCAATCCAATCAATGATTCTCTCTCATCATTGATATTGCTATCTCTCTCTCCCTCTCTCTTTCTCCCTGAAATCAATAAAAAATATATTTTTTAAAAAGCAACATTTTCCTAACTCCATTTTCCAGAAGTATGACTTCAAAGATTTCAGACACGTTTTCCTATATTTCGTAGCATTGTGTTGGCAAAAGAGAAGATACACAGACGAGTGGGACGCAGAATAGGGCCCAGATATAGAGTCAGATAAGTGTGGCCAATTGATTTTTTTGTTTTTATTTGTTGTTGTTGTAATCCTCACTTGAGGATATTTTCCTATTGATTTTTAGAGCGGAAGGGAGAGGGAGAGACGGAGAAACATCGATCTGAGAGAGTTACATTGATTGGTTGCCTCCTGCACACACCCCAACCAGGGCCAGGGAACCTGCAACCAAGGTACGCGACCTTGACCGGAATTGACCTTGAGACCCGTTAGTCCTTGGGCCAGTGCTCTATCCACTGAGCCAACCTGGCTAGGGCCAGCTGAATTCTTTAAAGAACTGTGGTTGGAGGCCAGAGATACTGCTCTCCATCCCACAGCCCCGGACAGCCCGGACACACAGAGTTACCCAGCCCCAAAGGTCAATGCCAACGAGGGGAGGGCCGTCCCCACCTGCTGCTCCTGGCATGGGGTGCTGTGGCATCCCAAGAAGAGAATTTTCTGAGACGTGGGCAGGAGAACGAGTGATTCTCGTTTCTGTGGAATCCAGCCTGAGTTCCCAAGGTTTCTTTCCCCTCAGTCTGGCTGAGGAGGAAGTCCGTTTGCCTCCATGGGGGCGAAGATCAGCAAGTCCCCAATTTCCTTTCTGGTCTGCACGGTCCAATATTGCCCCAGCTTCCCCCTGCCATCCACAGGCCCACATGACTATAGAGGAAACATGGGTGAATGTAAGGAAGCCACGAGCACGAGAGAGAGAGAGGAGAGAGAGAGAGAGAGAGAGAGAGAGAGAGAGAGAGAGAGAGAGAGATCCTTTATTCCAAAATGTCCCTGTGCCACACAGAGGGCGCCAGGGTCCCTGTGCTTATGTCTGTCCACTGCCACCCCCAGGGCAGCTCCTGTTCCCACAACCTCACCATCAGGTCAAGGCAGATGGCAGAGATGGCCCCTCGACCCTGCGTGTCACACAGAGACACGAGATACAATGTCTGTGATGCCTGGGTTTGCACACCCGTGCTGTGCAATGCTGGTTGGGGACCGCTAGCTACAGCGACAAGCAGCGCTCAGGGTGAATATGCACGAGGTGTCCAGAGCATGAAACGTTCATGTAATTGAACAGAACATGTGGCAAACACAACGGGTCACAACCTCAGCGGGAAAGGCACCCGCCACCTGCTGGGACACTCCACGCCACTCGGAGAAGCCCCACAGGCACAGAAGTGCCAGCACGCTCCCACGACCCACGCATCACGTCAGCTGGGGGCTTCTGGCCTGGAGCAGGGCGGGTGGGTGGGGGGGTGGCCAGCAGGGGAACAGTCTCCTGCCCACAACTGCTCAGGGGTGGCCCTAACGTCTGTCTGACTGGAACACACACCCTTGGACTTGGGATCCATGAACATTTCTCAAACGCTTCCTCCAACAATCAGAGCTGCCAAACAACGCTGCAAACAGGGCACGGGCCGGGGATTTCAGGATTTCCCAGATGGAGGCCTTTCTTCCCGACACACCAGCTCCTCATGAAGCCAAGTGCCTCCTGGTGTCATTACCTCACATCCAAATGGGCAACAGACGCAGGCCTGTAGGTGTGGAGACAATGCCTGAGCCAGCTCCATTGGATGAGGCATTTTCTGTATTTACCAAGGCTGATATAAACTTGTTTTTGTCACCGGAAACTTGGTTCAAAAAGAAGAAAGTGGCAAAGGAGAGATACAACAGTTCTCGTGGGCGGTGGTGCCCATAGAGACAGGCAGCTGTGGGCGCCTCCTGCGGCCAGTGGGATGCCTTTGTTGTGGAATGAGGACATCTTAGTACCTCATTCGGGACATCCAGGGACAGAGGGTCCCCTAGAACCAGAATGGCTTTCAAGCGGGGACAGAGAGTCCTCATTGTTTTAGAAGCTCAGTTCTCTAGAATCATGGAAGTGCCCGTTTTATATGAAAATAATTGTCAAATGGGAACATAAGATACCAATATCTCGGCAGTAAAGTGGACATTTATCAGTGACAACCCTTTGGTTTCAGTTACCGTCATTCAGGGTGAGTTGATACAGCAATTGGCTTAAACAAGGACAGGACACTGTGTCTGGGCACTTTCTGCATGCTCCAATAATGCCAGTCAGAATCCATCATCCCCACGCCTGCTTTGAATTCCATAGTTCTCCCAGAACGTTCTAAAACTTGCCAAATTGGCCAGTAGTCGTGGCTCGGTGGTTGAGTGTGGACCTATGAACCAGGAGGTCACGGTTCGGTTCCTGTTGAGCATAAGCCCATGTTGGGACCTCAATCCCCACTGTGGGACATGCAGGAGGCAGACAATCAATGATTCTCCATCATCATTGATCTCTCTCTCTCTCTCTCTTCCTCTCTGAAATCAATAATATATATATTTAAAACTTGCCACATTGTATGTTGCTGGACACACACCTGTCTTTCCCACGAAAGTCTGAGTTTCTATACCTGGAGAAAGAAGGTGAGCCATTTTGTTCATTTCCCCTCAACGTGTCCTTATCAATGGACAAGTAAGCAGTGGGGGCTACAGCTGCTGAGCTAGAACAATGTCAGGGAGGTCAGAGGGGAGGGGAACATTACCACACAATTTGCGAATATTGATAAAGCACTTTCGTAGATTTATTTGTTGAGTGAATTGTGTGATTTAGGAGGGCATGTGAGTATCCTGAATAAGCCATTTTTTTTTACCCGTGTCTGAGTAAATGACAACACTGTTTACTAAGACCGAGAATGGTAAATGAAGATCGTTTGAGAAAGAAAGTGATGGATTGCAAAGAATGCACCTCATAAGCTTCAGCAGGAAATTAGACTTAGAAGCAAGTGTGGAAATTTTATCAGACCAGGGCCCTTAAGGCACACGGGAGCCACACTGCGTGCTTGAAACAGAGGGGATTTCATGCAAGGCAAGGAACTGCTCACCCAGGTCCTGGACAGCTGAAAGGGCACAGTGTGTAACAAGCATCAACACAGTCCCCCTTCTAGGCCTGGGGGGAGAACAGGAATGCCTCTCGGAGGCTGGTGTTCCAGGTGCTGCAGGTGGTGGGTGCAGCTGGACTGCTCCTGAGCCTGGGGCACCATGCAGGGTGCTCAGACCTCAGAGCTGGAGGACCCGTGAGCAGAAGGAGTACTCTGTGACCAGAGCGCAAAGGAGCGGAGCACCTGCGGCCAGCACTCAGTCTTCAGAGGAGACCCGGACCAGGAGGGCAGGGGTGGAGAGCCAGGTGCAGAGCAAAGCAGGGTTTCTTATTGCCCAGGGGTGAGAGTGTGGGTGCTGCCAGTCCCTTTGAGGGGATCACTGAGAATCCAGAGGGAGCAGGAGCCTAGAGCCAACTCCTACTGCCCTAGGAGCACAGTCCTACCGGAACTAGAACAGGAAATAAAAACAGCTGCCCAGCCCTAGCTGGTGTTGCTTAGTGGATAGATCACTGACCTGAGGACTGAAGGGTCCTGGTTTGATTCTGCTCAAGAGCACATACCTGGGTTGCCAGCTTGATCACCAGTAGGGGATATGCAAGAGGCAGCCGATCCATGATTCTCTCTTATCATTGACGTTCCTATCTCTCTCCCCCTGTCCCTCCCTCTCTCTGAAATCCTACATAATAAAAGGCTAATATACAAATTGTCCCCATGGGCCAGAGTTCGACTCACCAGGAATTAGACCTGCGCTACCATCAGAGGCCAGTGCAGAACATGGCAGGCGTTGGCAACATGGTGCTGCCAGCAGGTGGCAGTGGAGGCACTGCCGACCATGAGGGGCCCTGACAGAGTGGGACTGTGGCAGGATGGTAGAGCAGATGAGCATGTGGCACCAGGCCCTGATGGTCGCCCCACAGATCAGCCTGGTCACCAGCCAGGCCTAGGGACCCCATCTGTGCATGAATTTTGTACACCGGGCCTCTAGTGTATATGTGTATATCTATGAAACAGCCACCCCGGACTGCAAATGCCTGGCATGCAGGGCGCTGCAGGAACTAGCAGGCCAGGGAGGGAGTCTGGCAGAAGCAGGCAGAAGGCTGCACAACACACAGCATGGGGTAGGAAGGGGGCTTGGAGCCAGAGAAGTGGTGAGTTGAGTCACTGGGTGAGACTGAAGCCATGGGAGTGGGAGAGGGCACACAGGAGACTGAGGTGTGATGAGGAAGAAGGTGAGGGCTGACGAAGAGAGGCTCATGGCCTAGAAACGGAATTTCCTTGCAGCATCGGGCACTGGACAGACTGCTTCAGTGAATCCAGAATGTGCAAAGACCCAGAGAGCACTGGGGCACTGAGCTCACAGTGGCCAGGGTCTCCACCGTTTTCATTTCTGCAGCTGCTGCTTAGTGTTCAATTCCTTTTCCTCTTTATGCAGCAAAAAGGAGTTAGTTCAGATCTGCAGCCCCCAAGCTTATCTTCAAAGGTAAGGCATTCGGTCTCACAGCGACCAGCCATCTCTGCACAACGGATATGCCTTTTAGGTCCTCCCCTGGCTAAGAGAAGAAAGAAAATAGTCTTCAGTTACCCAGTAACTAATTCCTGGAAGACAAGCTTACATCAACCAGGCCAAATACAGAATTCCCCATTAGGAACCTCCTGGAGTCAGAGCATAAATCTCTGACAAACCATGTCACCAGAGAGCTGTGTCTGAGCTCAGGTCCCTGAAAGCCAATGTGGAGCCCTGACATGATATTCATTTAGGAAAACCAAACAACAAACAAAGAGTTCCCTCTGTCCTAATCACATCTAAGGAATAGGCAACAGAATTTTTGTTCCTGGGAGGGAAACAATATATTTTCTAGTTTCAATAAACAGTTCTTTCCAATAAATGATTTCTTCATGTCTCCAAATTAGTAGTCTCTGATATGTAGCAAACAATGAAGACTGTGCTGTTTACCTTACAAGCAAGTAGGCACAGGTTGTGGAGTTTCACAGCTTGGGGTTCAAGCATAAAAGGGTCGTGGTAGCAACCAGCTCAGTAAAGAGGGGTAGCAGAGTAGTGTCTTTAGCCCAGCAAGCAAGTTTAGAGCAACACAAGCAACGTGTGTTCATCCAGAACAAAGAGACAAAGCTGAAGAGAATGAAAATATTTCAAGGAGGAGTGAGGGGGAAAATGGGGAATATGTGTTCTCAGGAGAAAGAGTCGAGAACACTGAAGTTACCCTCTAAGGAAGCCGGCTTCTCCTTGGAAAGAGCAGCTCTGGGCAGATAAGGTGCCTTCGAGCTGTTACACAAACGAGACATTAGGCTTCTTCATGGCCCAGTGAGAGCTCAAACCATCGGGAGAAACTGCAAAGACTTGGATGTCTGCTCAAAGTAAGGGGAATGTGTACACAGCCCAAAGCTGAACTAGGGGTCTGGGAGTCATAGATCACTGAAGTCTAACAGTCATCTGACTGGCAGACTCTGAGCAGCGGATGGGCAGATGCTCTGACACATGTTTCCGTGAAAGAGAGGCTAAGGCACCGCTTGGCTGTTGCCACCAAGTACCCTGATCGCCTGCCTCATTGTCTATTGTCATAACAGCTTGAACTAAAATTAGCCTCTGGATACAATCAGCAGGTAAGCATCCTTGAGAAAGCACATGCTTCTACAAGGTCAGGTCTTTAAAGACTAAACAAAGAGATTCCAGCAAAACACCCCGGGGGTCGGACTAATTTGGAAAAGTCTAAGCAGGGGCTGTCGCCTTCAGCAAGCTCCCCTCAGAGGCCCCGACCTTTCAGAGAACCAAGTCCCGTGCTGCCCCACATCGGCCGACATGAAACATACATAATGTGTTTACAGAGTGAATTGGGGCAAAAATTACAAGCGCAGTGAAAAGAAGACAATAATAACAGGTGACCCTCCCTATCCGAGCACAGAGTGTGAAAGCAGTTTACGGAAACACACAGAATATGAGTATTTTCCTTTTAGACTTTCAGTAACGGGACCCCTGGGTTTTAGCTGGACATGTGGAAACTTAATTAAAGACACCAGTTTCCATGTGGATCAACGCCACAGAATTGGACAGATGCTTCCAGGTCATTTTTTCATCGTGTTCTTGACTTAACTTTTAGCTTTTCCTGTTAGAGCATCTTTAAAACCAGATAAAATAGCGGTTTAGGATGGCGAGTTGACCTTTCTCCCTCGTTCCCTATTGCCAATTTGACTTAATGGGCAAGAGCCTTCTAACCAGCCTAGTGAGCTTATTTTTAGACTTTGACACAAAAGGGAAACAAACTGTCTTTTAAGTCACTCTATTTTAAACTTCTTTAGTAAAACAAGTTGGCCTTAATTAATATAGCAGGTGCCTTTGTCTTATAAACAACCCTGTTGTCATTACCATTTATAGAAAGGAAATGGGCCGAGAATGGTTTAGCTCAATGGATAGAGTGTCGGCTTGGGGACTGACGGACCCGGGTTCGATTCCGGTCAAGGGCATGTACCTTGGTTGCGGGCATATCCCCAGTAGGGGGTGTGCAAGAGGCAGCTGCTCGATGACTCTCCCTCACCGATGTTTCTAGCTCTCTATCTCTCTCCCTTCCTCACTGTACAAAATCAATAAAATATATTAAAAAATAAATAAATAAAAATAAAAGGAACAGAGGACCTGAATTGACATAAAAAAAAAAAAAAGAAAGGAAATGGAAGCAGAGTTCATAAGCTCGTGAGGACTGGAAGTGAGGTCAACCTCCAACATCTTGGCATAATTGTGGGTGTCTGTTGCCTCATGTATTGACCAAGCTCCCTTCTGACTCTGAGATTCTCTGGGGCGGTGGTCCTAATTTGTACCCACTCTATGCTTGTGGGGAATTCAAATGTGCCTGAGCTGAGTGAGGAGTAGGGAGCGCTTGAGGAATTGGTGTCCTGATGAAAGGAGGTGGAGAAGACAGCTTAAAATTTGATTCCCTAGCCTGGGTGCACAGTGTGATCCCCAGGGAAAGAAACTGGGGCATGAGATAAGTAACTTAATTCTGCAAAGGAGACTGTGAAATACGAGGGCATTGTTCTTGGCTCTGGTCTTTACTTTTATTCCCAGCTGCTTTCAAAAGAGCGATGGAAATACCACCTTCCAGGAAGCCATTCCTATCTCAGAGCAAGGACCAAGCTTCTACATCTATCACAGTATTCTGCACATCATCCTGTCCTGGACATTCACTTAATCCATTTTAAATTTATCAGGTGCTATTTACTGTTACAGGCAATCTATTTTTGACCAACACAGAAACAATAAACCAATAAAACATCAAGCAAATTAAAGGCAAAGGCCATGCTCTAATTATATGTTTACTTCCGTTCTACTACCTGTCTTTATTATAGTTCTATGAAGAATCTCTCATGAGTGGTGAGTACATATTCAGTATCTCTTGGTTCATTAGGCCCAACTGTGTGATAAGCAAGTGCAGGAATTCATACCTGTGCATGGAACGGCGTCATATCAGGGGTGATAGACAGTTGTGGGGAGGATGGACAAAAAGGGTTCTTAGGGTGTTGAGCAAATAGAGGCCATTTTAAAGGACTCAGAACTTAAAAGTGAACTAATCAAGATACCAGTGGTTTAAATTATGTAATTTCCATGGGTGTGTGAGAGCTAGAAAGAAAGTCCAAAATAATCCGAGATCAGGAGATTTGGACAATTTAGAGAGACATGTAAAAAGAGACTGTTAACAACCTGTTGCCATATGTTCAGTTCCATCGAGGCAACAAAGGCTGTACTTCCCTAAATGAACAAGCATGTCTGGAATTTGCCTCTGAGATTTTCCTCCCATTTCCCAGCATTCACTTTAACATAACCTGGAGCTGGTGGGAGATCGCAGAGGAAAAAATGGCTTTAAAAGAAAAGAAGTCTGGACCCTCTGTAGATCTTTTAGGACAATTAACTGCATTGTCTCTGGTTAGAGACGTCTGGGTTAGTGGGGCCCCACTGTCCTGTGTCTGAGCTCAGGGAAGGATTTCCAGTAACTCACTCATCTTGGCTTCTTTTTAAACTATGGGGTGAATTGTACACTTTTCTAAAGGCCCAGCTTTCTTCTCAAAAGACAGATCCTGAACAGACTGCCATCCTTCCGACTGTAAGGCTTTCCCTCTTACCTGAGAAGATCTGAGCAAGAAGGAGGACAGCAACAATTAAGAGAAAGGCTCTCATGACCCCAGGCATCCGTGGAGAGAGGGCAAACCCAAGTCTCCTAACAGGAAAGTTAGAACGAGTGCTACAGCTCCGAAAGGGCAAGGAGTCAACTGAGGTTTGCAATGTTCACTGAGAACTGACTGTTCTCTATGCCCCATTGAACAAGGTGTGGGCTGGCAAGTCAGACTTTACCTACGTCATGTTTATGGAAGAGGAAGGCCGGGAACCCTGTCTTCCTGCCTGGAATGCTCGCCTGCATCTCTGCCTACGCATCTCCTGCTTCTCCTTCAAGCCCCATCTCAAGGTCCACCACCTTCATAAGATCTACAGCCGCCATTGCTTTTCTTCTTACCTAAGGATTTACACACACCATACCTCTGTGCTTTAAGGGCAAACATACAGCACGGGTTAAAGTAAAGTGAGGTTGGGGCAAGGAGACATTTAACACTGTTACTAGAGATGACGTCTGGAAATAGGTTCTTCCCTGGTGTCACAGAAAAAGAATTACAGGGGCACACACATAGGAGGGTTTTAAGCAATAGTGGCAGGATTTACTGGAATATGCTTGAAAATCTACTCAGCAGGTAGATCGTGCTTACTGCCCCAGGTGCCCATGCTGAGGCCTCTTCCACCACAGGTGCTTAGCTCCCTCCTGCTGCGGAAGAAGTCCAGCTGCCAGGCCGCAGCCCACACGCCCACAAGGCCTAGGAGGATCAACAGGGCCCAGAGCTGCTCACACCGCACAGGTGACCGTGGGCATTATTTCACTTCCTGGTGCCTCATTCCCTATTTGCACTTAGCATTGCCCTCCGGCCCTGCTGCTAAAGAGACCTTTGTGTTTCCTGTTTCCTTGAGCTTAGGAGAGAGCAGGCTTTGTCTCAAATGATCCACTTCCTTTCCTGCCTTTTCCTGGGCTTGCATCCATATTGATGCAATATTTTCATCCAGAGTTTTTCCACGTTTGTCTCCTCCTCTTTATGATCGCCATCTCGCTTCCACTGTACATGCACACAGTGAGGAATTTCCCTCTCACTGTCTTCTTCCCCCACTAATTTGGGAGAACTGACCGGTTGTTCCCAGGGTGATAGGAAAGCCGGTCTTTCCTGCCCACTCAAACTTGACCCACTTGGCAGAGCTACTCCAGCTATTCCCTGCAAAGTCTGTGAATTTGTAGTTTACTGACAGGCTCAGACAGTTTTCTCCCTTCTCTTTGGTTAGTAACTAACTATGTACCTCCTGTAACAAAACCACAATAATAGCAGCACTTCTATCCTTGGAAAAGAAAAGTCTTTTCTAAGGGGGCCTCGTAGCCACTGGGCCTGGGGCAGATCACTGAGAAGAAGTGAGGCAAACATCTGGTCTAAAATAATATGCAAGCCAGGAGAAAACGAAATGACTTTTTTAGAATTCACCATTGAAGCCATCAGGTCTGGGTTTTACTGGTTCTCCGTGAGCTTTCTTTTTATTGCCAGTTCATTCTCTTTTCGTGTTAAAGGTCTTTCCAGATTTTCTATTTACATTTCAGTCCATTTTGGCATTTATGTTGAAGGGTCCCAAATTCTGCCTCCTGAAGCTGCCTTTTTGGAATATTGGTTTTAAGCTGTTTCTCAAGAAACAGTCTCATAAAGAACCCTCCCCACTTCCCAGCCCAAGAGGTTCAGACAGAAACACCTGCTTCCGGAAGAGAGCCTTCAGGCATCCTACCTAAGTCAGGGATGAAGTGTGGAAATGGTGCTTCGAGCTGGAGCTGTTGTCTAGAAACCCAGCTCCCTATTCCTGGCTCACCCAGGGGTGATATCCTGCCGTGTGTTCAGTTCCTCCTCAGCCGCCTGTAAATCACCATTCTCACGTCTGAATCCAATTCTTGGTTTCCCTCCTTCCCCCCTTTGTCCAAAATGTCTTACTCTCAGTGTTGCCTCACTCTCTTTGCAATTTTCATGCTTATAGGAATTCTCCACGTGCATGTATGAAAACTTCGATTTTCTCCTGTTACTCCTTCTCTTTAATTTCATTATTGCCCCAAGAAAAACTTAGAAGGCTGGAGGAAAAGTATTAGTATTTTTTAAGCCCCCAAAATGTCTTCCTAGAAATATATGCATTTCATTCACGTTAGCTGAAATGTCATCAGACAATTGTCTGTAGTATTCCTGAAAATATGTTGTGGGTGTTTTTAGGATTTAAAATTTTTTTCATTAATGTATAGTTGGCATATAATAGTATATAAGCTTCTAGTGTATAACATTGTGATTCAGCATTTATCTAATACCTTATGATATGGTTATCACACTAAGTCTAGTAATTATCTGTCACTATGCAAGTTCTCCCAAGATAACTGACTATTGATTTATTCTTGCATAGATTTAAGTGCTGTGTTTTGCTTCTTTTCATTCTTTTCCATATGTAATATATTTGTGATCTAAATCTATATAAGTATATAATATATAAATATAGGAATAACATATTTAGAATATAAAATAACACAAATTACATAATATATATATTTTCAGGAAAACTACAGACTTTCTTCAGATTTCACTAGTTTTCCCACTTAGGTCCTCATTCTGTTCCTGGATCCCACTTTCAATGGTTTTCACGTCTCCTGAGTCTCCTTAGGTCTGTGACAGTTTCTCAGAGGTTTTTCTTTAAATATATTTTATTTATTTATTTATTTATTTATTTATTTAGAGAGGGAGGGGAGAATGAGAAACACAAAGACATTAATGTGAGAGAGAAACATCATCTACTTGCCTCCTATATGCACCCCAACAAGGGATCAAACCCACAACCTAGGTATGTGCCCTAACCAGGAATCAAACCACAGCCTTCTGGCAATGTTGCTCAACCAATTGAGTCACACCATGACCTTAATAATTTCAAGGAGTACTGCTGAGGTATTTTGCAGGTTATCTATCCCTCTGTTAGGTTTATCTAATGTTTTTCTCAAGAGGTGAGACTCGTATTATGAGTTTTTAAGATCAAAGTGGTGGCCTTCTCATCATACCTTGATAATGCTTTTCATTTTGGTAAATCATGTTCTCTCTCTCTTTCATTTCCTATTTTAGTGATTTCGGTATTCTCACTTTATTTTTTTCTTGGTCAGTCTAGTTATAAGTTTGCCTAAATTGTTGATCTTTTTTTTTTAGAATGCCGACTTTTGGCTTTGTTGGATTTTGTTTGGTTTTACCATTTTCTTAGTGTCTATTTCATTAATTTCTACTCTAATTTTTATCATTACCTTTCTTCTGCTTACTTTTGGTTTATTTATTTATTTATTTATTTGGGTTTAGTTGGCTTTTAAATTTGTAGCTTTTAAAGTTTATTGATTTGAGATTTTTATTTTTTTATTTTTTTGCATACAGGCATTTGCAAGTATAAATTTCCCCTGAGCATTGGTTCAGTTGTATCCCATAAGTTTTGGGATTTACTTTTTTGTTTTCATTCACCCTGAACTATTTTCTACTTCTCTTGTGATTTCTCCTTTGACTCATTATTTATTGCAGGGTTGGGATAGGGGTGCTTAATCAAGACACATTGGTGACTTTGCCATATTCCCTTCTTTTATTACCTTGTGGTTAGTGAACAAATTTTAAATTCTTTAAAACTTTTTTGGCCTAACATATGGCCCATCCTGGAGAATATTTTATATAAACTTGATTGAGAAGAATGTGTACTTTGCTATTGGAGTATGCTGCAGATGTCTGTGAGGTCTCATCAGTTTACTGCGTTGTTCAAATTTCATTATTCCTTACTGATCTTCTTTCTAGTTGTCCTAAACATTATTGAAGGTGGGAGATTGAAGTCTCCTACTATTGTTGCTGAATGATCTATTTTTCCCTTTAATTCTGTCAGTTTTCACTTCACATATGTTAAGGTTCTATTGTTAGGTGCATATCTATATACTAGAGGCCCAGTGCACAAAATTCATGCATGGGTAGGGTCCCTAGCAGCTGCTGGCTGCTGGCTGGGGCCTTCCTTCTTTCCATGCTGCCCCCTGGTGGTCACCACATGTCATAGCAAGCGATCAAACTCCCAGTTGGTCAAACTCCTGAGGGAACACTTTGCATGTTAGGTTTTTATATATCCTATATAATAAAATCCTAAAATGCAAATCAACTGAACAGCAGAATGACCAGTTGCTACGATGTGCACTGACCACAGGGGGCAGACACCCAATGCAGGAGCTGCCCTGTGTTGGTCAGTGCACTTCCACAGGGGGAGTGCTACTCAGCCAGAAGTGGGGAGTGGGCCTAAGCCAGCAGGCAGACATCCCCCAAGGTGTCCTGGACTGTGATAGGGCAGAGGCTGGGCTGAGGGACCTCCCCCCCAGTGCACAAATGTCATGCATGGGGCCTCTAGTCTTACCTAATAATAGAGAAACGTGTAAATTAACCATAGCACTACACCCACAGCCAATCAGAGTGAGTGTGTAAATTAACCTAACAAAATGGCAGTTAATTTGCATACATACCTGGGTCCCAGGAACCTCCTCAGCACCCAGGTCACTCCCAGCTGACCATCAGAGGGGAGGGGCCCCTCCCAAGCCTAAGCCTGGGGCAGTGTCTTCAGGATTGGGCAGGGGCAGAGCCTGGGATTGGAGGGAAGGGGAAATAATCAATGGAAACATGTCCTCAGGTGAGGATAAAAATGAAAATGAAAAATAGAAATGTTAGCCGAAACCGGTTTGGCTCAGTGGATAGAGCCTCGGCCTGCGGACTCAAGGGTCCCGGGTTCGATTCTGATCAAGGGCATGTACCTTGGTTGCAGGCACATCCCCGGTAGGGGGTGTGCAAGAGGCAGCTGATCAATGACTCTCTCTCTAATTGATGTGTCTAACTATCTCTCTTCCTTCCTCTCTGTAAAAAAATCAATAAAAATATATATATATATAAAAAAGAAATGTCATATACTATGAAAGATCCATCTTGAAAATCCCTAAAGAAAGTTGTCATTTTTTCATGGTGAAGGGACTGGAGTCCGTGTTGATGAAAATATCTTGGCATCTACGGTGACTGGCAGTGGCTGCAGCAGCAGGGTAATGGGACTGGCACCTTCCCCTGATCAGCCCGGTGGCCTCCCGCAAAGCCATCAGTAGGACATCCCCTGAAGGCTCCCAGTATGTGAGAAGGGGCAGGCTGGGCTGAGAGACCCCTCCCCAGTACACGAATTTCATTCAACAGGCCTCCAGTAATTATAATTATTGTTTTCTTGATGGATTCAATCATTATTATAAAAAGTTCCTCTTGTCTCTGGTAATGATTTTCTCTTAGAGTATATTTTGTTTGTTTTTAGTAAAGCCACCAAATCAAAAATGTGCCTCTTCTGCACAGCATATAGTTGGATTTTTTAAAAAGATTTTTTTCCTACAATTGATAGTTAGAATGTTTAATTAATTTTGCATTTAATGTAATAATTGGTAAGGTGGGATTTATATATGCTTTGCTCTTTGTTTTCTAAATATCTTTTTGGTTCTTCTGATACTCTGT
This sequence comes from Nyctalus aviator, assembly GCA_036971965.1. Classification (NCBI taxonomy): domain Eukaryota; kingdom Metazoa; phylum Chordata; class Mammalia; order Chiroptera; family Vespertilionidae; genus Nyctalus; species Nyctalus aviator. Next base: position 23,685 of record CM072923.1, read on the forward strand.
TAATGCCTTCTTTTGTGTTTAATAGATGCTGTCTGGTTTGTTTACCATTTAATTCCTTTGTTCATTTTTTATTTCATTTTTTTATTATCATTATTTTTTAAAATATATTTGATTTAATTTTTACAGAGAAGGGAGAGAGAAAGAGAGCTAGAAACATAGATAAGAAACATCGACCAGCTGCCTCTTGCACACCCCCTACCGGGGAAGTGCCCGCAAACAAGGTACATGCCCTTGACCGGAATCGAATCCAGGACCTCTCAGTCCGCAGAGCAACGCTCTACCACTGAGCCAAACCGGTTTCGCTTCATTTTTTATTTTTATTAATCCTCATCTGAGGATATTTTTTCTATTGATTTTTTTAGACAAATTGTAGGGAGGGGGAGAGACAGAGAAAGAAAAATCAATGTGAGAGATACACATCAATTGGTTCCCTCCCCCACACACTCCAACCTGTCAATCGAGCCTGCAATGGAAGTATTTGTCCTTGACTGGAATCGAACCCTCAAACCTGGGACCGTTCAGGCCCACCCCCCATTTGTGCTGTTAAAAAAAAAAAAAAGTCGAATTGTGTTGAAGTCTAAGAGCAATGATCTGCCCTTGGCCTAGAAGGAGAAAAGCTTCATGAGCAAGAAGCACAGGGCCTGGCGTTCTGTTCTCGGTGGTGGTGGCTGCGGCAGATAGCAAGGAGCGGTCAACTGCCCACGACTGAGTCTCCCAGTGGCCACAGGGGTTCAGAAAAGGGGCTCCTGCCTGCAATGACATCAACGTCCCTGCAAACACTGCGATCCCTGCCTTGAGACCCTGAGCTGCACGGGCCCCGGCCTCTGACACACAGAGTGTGAGATGCATGTGCTGCTTTACTTCTGACTTGTGGTGCTCTGCTGTCCAGTGAGAGAAGACCAGCAGTGTTGGCTGGGGAAGCACATATGTGCGTTCTGTTGAGGACCCTGTATGACGCATGACATTGCTCAGTTCCTGAAGGATGAGTGGTCTCTCGGTTGGTCTCAGGAAGTTACTTCCACTCCTCTCTTCCAGGATTACATCCTACAATCACTTACTGCCGGTTCCTTTGCCTAATGAGTCACATTCCCGGGGACTGTCTGCTTAGGATGGTGTCAGCCCAGTGACCGTGAATAGATTCACTTGGTCCATGGGAACCACACCCTTGCCCTGCCTCATATGTTCTGTGGTTGGTTTTCTTCTTACCTGCCAACCTCAGCCAGGCCTCCTGGCCTGCAGATGCTTTCAGGTGTGAGTCAGGCATGAACACCAGAGGGCGTCGAGTTCCCCAAACTTCTTGAAGCCCATCTCGTCAGGATTGGTGTAAAATTGCTGGGCTTGCCGAAACTGGTTTGGCTCAGTGGCTAGAGTGTTGGCCTGTGGACTGAAGGGTCCCAGGTTTGATTCCAGTCAAGGGCATGTACCTTGGTTGCAGGTGCATCCCCAGTGGGGGGTGTGCAGAAGTGATTGATGATTCTCTCTCATTGATGTTTTTAACTCTATCTCTCTTCCTCTCTGTAAAAAAATCAATAAAAAATATGTTTAAAATATATATATATATATTTTTTTTTTTTTAAACTGCTGGTTTTCTCACCCTTGAGGAGCAGAGTGAAGTCACAACCATAGGCACCAGCACATTTTCCAAAGAAACCCTGTGCCCTGCCTTCTTTTGCTTTTTGTCGTGCCCTTAGGTGTGCACAAGATTACGTGCTTCTAAGCACAGCTTCTCCGCTATTCTTGCATTTGTGGTCCAGCACCTCAGTTGGGTAGGTGGGAGTTAGTGATGCCTAATGTTTTATCTGCCGCCTCTTGAGGATTCAGCCCAACCTGCAATCCTGCATCAGAGGCATCTTCCTTCCCTTCCAGTTATGAGAGGGGCTCGGAAATGAAACCCAGAATTAAGAGGGATTATAGGGATTAGCATAATAAGATCATTGACACAATTTTAACGTTCAGGTACATTCTGTGCTGAATATTTTAAATTGATCTCTAATATTTAAATTGGATCACTGGATAGAGTGTTGGCCTATCCAATAACATTGTCATTCACTGGCAAGAAGTGAAAAGGCCAAGTTGGGGCATTGTCACTAACTGAGTTGGTGTGAGTTGTTTTATAGATACATTGTAAGCAATACAATCAAGAAAGAACAATATGTTGGCCGACCAGGAGCTAATGTGGGTAAAATGCATTTATTGGGTTCTGCAGAACTAGAAGTCCATGGATGTCTTCCTGTTCTGTGAGTATCAGTGTACGTAGGCAGATGCGCAGAACGTGCAGTGGTGTGCGTCCTCTCATGGGCTGGCTACCACCTGAGGAAAGAACCACCTTTCTGGCCTCCATTTCTTCCAATATAAATGGAGATGATGAAATACACCTCATGCAGTGATCTGGAGTCATAGGAGGAAGAGCTTCATCTGTCATTAGACACTCTACTAATATATAGTGATGTTATCTGATTGAAATCTGGAGCCACTTTTGTCTTTAAGCTATTAGTTGAAGACACTTTTTTCAAGATTATCTTTAAAAATGAGTGAAGATGTGGTACATTCACACCATGGGATACTATGCAGCTACAAAAAGGGATCTTTTGCTCTTTGAGATAGCATGTAAGGACCTGGATGGAGAGTATTGTGCTAAGTGAAATAAGCCAGTCAGAGAAAGACAAGTATCACATGATCTCACTCATATTTGGAGTCTAAGGAACAAAATAAACTAATAAACAAGATAGATCCAGATGCCGAAAGCGGTTTGGCTCAGTGGATAGAGCGTTGGCCTGTGAACTGAAGGGTTCTGGGTTCGATTCCGGTCAAGGGCATGTACATTGGTTGTGCGCACATCCCCAGTAAGGTGTGTGCAGGAGGCAGTTGATCAATGATTCTCTCTCATCAATGTTTCTAACTCTCTATCCCTCTCTCTTCCTCTCTGTAAAAAAATCAATCAAATATATATATTAAAAAAAAAAAAGATAGATCCAGAGACAGAAGCATGGAACAGAATGCAGAATCTCAGAGGGAAGGTGAGAGGTGGGAGTGAGATTAAACTAACCAAAGAATTTATATTCATCGATGCACAACCCATGGACACAGACCATGGTGTGGGGAAGGCCTGCGGAGGGATGGATACAGGGTAGACAAGGGTCAGTGGGAGAAATAAGGACATCTGTAATACTTCCAAAACAAAGATCAATGTAAAACAAAAGCAAAGAAAAAAAACAAGGAGGAAATACACGCGAAGGGCCCTGACACTGCATGACTGTTAAGCCACGTCACTTCCTGACCTTCTCTGAGGAGTCAGGGCTGTTACAGAGGCTGGTGAGTGCCGGTCTGACTTACTGGACCCTCCGTCGGCAGCAGAAGAAGTTCAGCTTGCACCTTCCGACCACCTTCTCATCCTCAGTGCACATCTGCCTGCACTTGCCCCGCCCCAGCTTGCATGGCTCACACGCAGAAAACTCACCTGCACAGAGAATGAGCTGCTCACGTCCCTCTCCTGGACCCTGGAGGGAGGAGCGGTCCAAGGCCACAGAAGGGGAGGGTTTGTGTTTACGATGATAAAGGTGTTTTCCAGAACCAGTGGAGATTTTCCAAAGAGCTCTGCTTTTTTCAAAAGGGAGTTTGAGAGAGTTCATTTCTAAGCCACAGGGAGATGCTATCCTGGTCCTCCCTGTGTTTCTAACCTGCCTGGTCAAAAGGGAGCACCATCGATGCATGCGTGTTTTAGGACTATCCCTCTGCACGCCTGGCACTGCTATGCAGGCTACGTGACGATAATGGGAGGGACACCGTGGAGTTTTAAAAGATTCTTGGTGGAGGAGTTAAAAACATAGGTTCAGTTCTACTTTGGGTCTTGTAATGGTCTGTCCTCAGGAAACTGCTGAACCTCAGCCTTCTCAGTTGTCAAATGGATGCGCTACAAATACTGGTCTACATCTCCATTGTTTTAGTGGTGAAATGTAACAAGTTATGTGAGAATATTTTGCCAGCTCTACTCACTCGATTAGCTCTTTTTGTTGGTACTTTAAACAGAAGGTTTCTTTTCTTTCCTTTTCTTTTTTTAATCTTCACCTGAGGATATTGATCTTTAGAGAGAGTTGGAGGGAGGGAGGGAGGGAGAGAGAAAGAGAGAGAGAGACATGGACTGGTTGCCCCCCTATGTGCCTCAACCAGGGCTGAAGATTGAACCTGGAACCCAGGTATATGCCCTTGACCAGGAATCAAACCCGAGACCCTTTGGTCCATGGGCTGATGCCTAACCCATGAGCAAACCGATCAGGGCTAAGCAGAAGATTCCTTACATAACTGTTCAGGTTGCCTTGCGTGTTCCAGGTAAGCAGTGTCTTTGTCACAAAAGGAATCCTCCTGTGCTCATCTGGCTCTCAGGGGGCAGCACTGATGTTGTAGCCCCTCGTTTTCCTTCCTAATCACCACCCTCCTTCCCAGTAACCTCAGAGCACTGAGCCTCACAGGCTGGCATCACCACTGTGTGCCCCCCGTTCCTACACAGCTCAGTTTTCATCCTCAGGCTCTTCCACCTCCATGCCCCTCGTGACCCTGCCTCATTGCCTGCTCCTCGCTCTCTGATGACTGCTCAGCAGCACACCCAGCTAGAATGGCTCCACGCCTGGGGCTGCATCCTATCCTATTCCTTCCCCTCTGGATCTCCTGAACACTAAGCCAGTGGTGACATTCGTGCTATGTGTCCCTTACGTGTATTGCAACTCACTCTGCTCATTGGCGACAACCTCATTTGTCCACTTGTGAGGGACACAGTCAAACCCCAGCCTTTGCTCTGGCAAGCAGACTCAATCACTCAGGCTTCCCCTGGAGGTGCACTCACCGCGCCAGTGACAAGAACTCCAATCGCCTCTAAAACAAAGTCCCTGTCACTTGGCTTCTCACCTCCTCTGACTGGAAGTGAGGGAAGACAAACACTAAAGTTCCACGAACAGGTGCCACTGAAAGCCTCCTGAGAACAAGGATGAAGAAAGGACCAGTGTCTTCCTTCCCTAATGTACCTGCTCTACAGCCACCTCTGGCTCCGAGGGCCTCTACTCAACAGCTGGATCTCAGCTCCTCGATTCCTGGCTCACTTCTAGATCCGGATGGTGTTATTTCTCCTCCTAAATCTCCTTCCTCACTGGGGTCTCCTGCATTAGCCTCTGGACTCCCCCCCTCTCTCCACCAGGATCGGCTGATGGCTGTGCTTTGGTGCCTCCCCCTGTTCTACTTCCAGAGGCAGGCAGGAAAGAAGCAGCACCTTCAGACTTGGAATCAGAAAGACAGGAGACAAGGTGCTTTCCTCATCTGACCTGCTCTTTGCTGGGATTCTCTCCAGGAGCCCGTTCGCTGCAGAGCTAGAGGCACCCTCTCCACCATCACCCAGGAGCCCTCTCTGGGTGTTTACATGAGGAGCTTAGATGCCGTCAGTACCCCAGGCACCAGCACACGATTCTAGACGACAGCATGTGCGCTTCTCAGGCAGCAGGTGGTCCGATTGCCAAATGCCCAGGCTGCGGTGCCACTCTGTGTACAGTAACTTGGGTGCTTTCTACCTGGAGAATCACAGTTAAAACTCACTTTGATGTCCTCCTAGAAGCCTAATTTAACACTTGTGACACCCCCCACCCGCACCCTCCCACCCCTGAGCAGAGATGCATAACATCCCATTGCTGTCTCTGCTTTGTTATCTGTAAAATGATGTTTGTAATAGTACCTACCATCTAGGGATGTTTCCATTTAATACATCTTTATTGATTTTTAGAGAGAGAGGAAGGGAGAAGGAGAGAGAGATAGAAACACCGATGAGAGAGAAACATTGTCAATCGGCTGCCTCCTGCACCCTCTCCGCCCCCCAGTGGAGATCATCCCCCTACTGAGCCTGCAACTCAGGCATGTGCCCTGACTGGAAATAGAACCAGTGACCTCTTGGTAACTGGATTGAAGCTCAACTCCTGTTTTGAAGATGAAATTAGATAATCCACAGAAATTTCTTAATAGACTGCCCTGTGCACAGTAAGTACTCAATTACTAGAATCAACCTTAATTTCCTCACTCTGAAATTCTGTCTAAACACTTTTAAATTCTGTTTGCAATTACCTAAGAATGTTTCTTTCTGCTCTGTGTAATATGCTGTCTTCCTGTAAAGTGTGCGCGCACGCGCGCACACACACACACACACACACACACACACACAGGCTATTCATTAAGAAGAGCTCTCTGTCATGGGTGCCCACTGAATAATCCTTGTTCCCTCTTAGACCAGTGACATGCATTTGGGATACGCTTTACTGAATGAGGAAAGAGCCTTGAAGCAACGAATAAGCATGTCCCCAGAGCAATGCTAATTGGAGGATTCCAGCTTAACCCTGTGACCTTGGTTCAGGGATCACCACGAGTGTGGCCACCAGATCCAAACCACAAGTACAATCCAGGCACAGAGATTTCTCTGTGAAATAGAAAGTCCAAATGCGGTGCTGGAACCAAGAGAAGAAAGAAAAGCGTGAGTGGGAGTTCAGGCTTTTATTGCTCTCTCCTTCTCCTCCTGTGTCCAGGAGTCAGAGATAGCGGACAGGCCAGTGTTACTCCAAGTAAAACTACCCACAAAGGGTTTAACTCACCTCCAGGGAAGGGCTGGGAATACTTGAGTCCTGCCCAGGAACCTACATTTAAAGCAAAGCACATTTTGGACATTAAAATCAATGCAGGGAACAGGACTGTAGGAGGCAGTACACCAGCCCCACAGCTCTCCTGTCAGGGACTGAGGTCACAGGGGTGCAGATTTATTCTATTTGTGAAGCCTAGCCCTCCTGGCAATCAGAAAGAAGTTATAATAATAATAATAATAATAATAATAATAATATTTTTAAAAGCCGAAGCAGTTTGGTTCAGCGGTAGAGCGTCAGTCTGCGGACTGAAAGGTCCCGGGTTCGATTCCAGTCAAGGGCATGTACATTGGTTGCGGGCACATCCCCGGTAGTGGGTGTGCAAGAGGCAGCTGGTCGATGTTTCTCTCTCATCGCAGTTTCTAGCTCTCTATCTCTCTCCCTTCCTCTCTGTAAAAAATCAATAAAATATATTAAAAAAAAAAAAAAAAAAAAGACTAGCTGTTCCCTCTTACGCAATTCCACAGAAAGTTCAAGAAATTTGTGGGGAGCTGGCCATTACTCTCAATTTTAGGGTGGTGCATAGAAGAATCATCCCCTTTTATGCTCTGCCCCATCGAAATCCCATCCATTCTCCTTTACCTGATGGACATTGAGCCAAAATGAAGAAAAAGACAAAAACAAAATACAGCATCTTCCTGCTCAAGGCCATTGTGGGTAGAAGACGTGTCTCTGCATCTCTGAGGGAACAGGAGGCTCACTTATATTTGAGAACCATGTGCCCTGCTCTTGGCCAGTGAAGTGAATCAACAAAGAGAGCACACGGACATGCTCCATTTCCCAGGTTCAAGAGCAGACAGGATGGGGACAGCCCTCAGCCCCCGTTAAGCACTCACTCGGGTGACCTTCCTGGGGTCATGGAAAGAACAGCAGGGGGGCGTTGAAGCCCAGGGCCTCATACAGCTGTGCCCAGCAAGGTGGGCCAGGACAGCCCTGGCTCCCATGATATTGTCTGTAAATGACCCAGGAGGAAGGGGGGAAGCAGTCAGGCCAGCACACAATCCCTGAGCCAGTAACAATGTCACCCAGCAGGTCCGAGTCATGTGACCAAGTCCTGGGAATTCATGAAGGAGGTAGGAGTTAGAAGTCGTCTTCATGTCACTGCAGCCAAGTCTGCCTACCCTGTTGCCTCTGACCACGCGATGCTCTGTCCTCTGTTTCTGGAACAGACAACAGGACCACCCACCAATGCAGACTCTGAGGACAGACAGACTGAGTTTTTAAGGAGATGACCTTAAACAGGTCGCTTAATTTTTTTGAACTTCACATTCCTTATTCTTAACATGAGGATGTAGTCGTGGCAGGTCCTCACAGGACATGGGAGGGAGTGGCCTGAAAGAAGGGGTGGAAAGTCTGACCTGAGTACCTGGCTGTGGAGACTGGTACGACCTCACTCTTGGCTCCACCCAGCTTGGAGCCAGCTTCTCCGGAAGTGCTTTTTCAGGGCCACCGTTCTCGAGGGACTGTCCCGCCGGAGAACACGCCAGCACTGATGGCGGCATGCTTGTCCCCAGGCCTTGGAAGGTCACCTTCAGGAACACAATCTTGTGTGTGGGGGGATAGGGCTTAGTTTTTTAAGGTGATGTTTGGAAGAGAATAGGGAAATTTTGCATTTTCAATCTATCATTCTTAACTGGATTATTAATAATTTATAATGAACATGCACACAAAAAATACCTAAAAATATCATAGTGACCAAGGCTGAGGATGGATAGGACATCCCCTAATAGTCTTTTTAAGTAAGAATCTTCAGTTAATGAAAAATTTTAAAGGTAGTACAGTACCCTTCCCACCCACCCCTATTATAATATCCACATTATTAATTACTAATGTTAATAACCATGGCACCTGTTCTTATATAAAATTTTGAAGGCTATTTAAATACATATTTAACAACTAAACTATTACTACTACTACTACTACTACTACACACACACACACACACACACACACACACATGAAATGTCAATCAAGTACCCCATAAGCTCACAACTATCCAGGGAGCTGTTTGAGAATTTACTCTGATGCATGTGGCACTTAAAGTGTGTGGCATACAGGAAGAGTTGCTTTTTTTTTTTTTTTTAATTGATTTCAGAGAGGAAGGAAGAGGGAGAGAGAGAAACATCAACGATGACAGAATCTTTATTAGCTTCCTCCTACACGCTCCAAACTGAGGATTGGGCCCACAACCCAAGCATGTGTCCTGACAAGAAATCAAACCGTGACCTCCCAGTTCATAGGTTGATGTTTAACCATTGAGCCACCTGACCAGGCAGGAAGAGAGAGTCACATCCTATCTAATAAAAGAGTAGTATGCAGCCGGGACCGGTTTGACTCAATGGATAGAGCGTCGGCTTGGGGACTGAAAGGTCCCGGGTTCGATTCCGGTCAAGGGCATGTGCCTTGGTTGCGGGCATATCCCCGGTAGGGGGTGTGCAAGAGGCAGCTGATTGATGACTCTCTCTCATCGATGTTTCTAACTCTCTATCTCTCTTCCTTCCTCTCTGTACAAAATCAATAAAATATATTTAAAAAAAAAAAAAGAGTAGTATGCAAATTGACCAAAATCACTCCAACACACAGATGGCTGCCCACATGTAGTCAAAGATGGCCACCCACAGGTGGACACAAGATGGCCAGCAAGGGAGGGCAATTGTGGGCAATCAGGCCAGAAGGGGAGGGCAGTTGGGGGGAACAAGGCCTGTAGGGGAGGCCAGTTGGGGGGTGGGGGGAGGACCTGCAGGGGAGGGCAGTTGGGGGGGATCAGGCTGGCAGGGGAGGGCAGTTATAGGTGACCAGACTGGCAGGGGAGAGCAGTTAGGGGCAATCAGGCTGGCAGGGGATTAGTTAGGCATCAATCAGGCTGGCATGGAAGTGGTTAGAGGTGATCAGGTTGGAAGACAGAAGCAGTTAGGGGCAATCAGCAGGCAGGCAGGTGAGTGGCTGGGAGTGAGCAGTCCTAGACTGTGAGAGAGATGTCGGACTGCTCATTTAGGCTTAGGCCTAAACGGGCAGTCGGATGGAGAGTCCTCGAGGGGTCCCAGATTGAAGAGGGTGCAGGCTGGGTTGAGGGACACACACACCATACACGAATTTCATGCACCGGGCCTCTAGTTTTAAAATAAATGGTGAGCCCAGGGGTTGAGCACCAACCTATGAATCATGAAGCCACAATTCAATGCCTGGGTTTCGGACTCAATCCCCAGTGTGGGGAGTGCAGGAGGCAGCCAATCAATGATTCACATCATTGATGTTTCTCTCTCTCTCTCCCTCTCCCTTCCTCTCTGAAATCAATAAAAATGTATTTAAAAAGATAAATGGTGATGGGTGTGCCCCATAAAGCAATGTGCCGAGTGTGTGCGGCTCATAGATACTGGCGCGGGAACCCAGTCGCCCCTGGGCTTGGCACCAGCTCTGCCCGACACATTGGGACATCACCCAGGTCCTGCCAGTGTGAGGGGAGCAGACCAAGGCTGTCATGGTGCGTTGTAGGGTTAGAAATCCCAGCTGCATCTCAATCGCTGACACATACCCATAAGAAAACAACCCTAATGGGATTATTTAGAAACAAAAATACAGATCCGTTCAGAAAGGTAAGAAGTGGAGAATCCAAGATGGCTGCACAGGTAAATACCTAGCCATAGCCGCACACAACAATTTCAATAAAATACAACTAAAATATAAAATGGACATTACCCAGAACTACAGGAAAGTCAACTGACTGGAAATTCTACAACGAGAAGCAAGGAGAAAACTAGAAGGAAGAGCGGAGGAGCTATAAAAGCCTAAGGTACGGAGACACGCGGCGCACGTGGAGAGGATGGAGCCGGAGAGGAGGGAGGCTGAGTGCCTGGCTGGCGTTCCCTACCAGGAAGGAGATAAAAGCTCCGACTGTGCTGGGCCCCAGACCCGACAGCGCTGAACCCCAGTTCTAGGCCAGACCCTGGGGACCCAGGCTCAAATAGAGGGAGCCAGGGCTGTGAGGTTGAATTTCAGGGGAGCGGCGAAAGGTAGAGCCCCCAGAGGCGCGCACATTGTGCGAAGAGGACGGACTGTTGGATTGCCCTAGCGGGAAGGAGACAAAGGCTCCGGGCTGTGCTGGGTCCCAGTTCCGACTGCTCTGAACCCCAGTTCTAGGCCAGACCCCGGGGACCCAGGCTCTGGGCTGTAAGGCAGAACCCCAGGGGAGCAGCAAAAGAAGGTCACAGAGGCGCGCACATTGCATGCAGAGAAGGGACGGCCGGCTGTGCCGTGGGATTGCCCTGGCGGGAAGGAGACAAAAGCTCCAGACTGCTCTGAACGCCACCTCCAACTCCACTTCCAACTGAACTGAACCCCAGTTCCAGGCTCATTGGGGGAGAGCCTAGACTGTTTGGTAGCAGACGAAACTCGAGGGCACCTTTCTCTCAGAGATGCTTGCAGCGAGTACTGAAGGACCCTAGGGAATACTGAGACCCAGGAGCTGCATAGGGCGGGGCTGACGGAAGCCAAGGCTGTAGGCTCCACCCTGAAACCCCGCCCCATCCAAGCAGAACACAGACTTTTAAGGCCACCAACTCAGGGAAGCTGCGAAAATGCCAAGACAAGAAAATAGATCACAGCCGAAACCGGTTTGGCTCAGCGGTGGAGCGTCGGTCTGCGGACTGAAAGGTCCCGGGTTCAATTCCGGTCAAGGGCATGTACATTGGTTGCGGGCACATCCCCGATAGGGGGTGTGCAAGAGGCAGCTGGGCAATGTTTCTTTCTCATCGACATTTCTAGCTCTCTATCTCTCTCCCTTCCTCTCTGTAAAAAATCAATAAAATATATTTTTTTTAAAAAAAGAAAAAAGAAAATAGATCACAAACAAAAGAAATGGAGGACAAAAAGTGACTGGATATAGAGTTCAAATCTACGCTTATAAGCTTTTTCAAGAATTTCCTAGAAAAGGTCGATAAGATCTATGAGGATATGAAAAGGGATCAACTAGAATTAATAAGGAATCAATAAGAAATAGCCGGGACTGGTTTGGCTCAGTGGATAGAGCGTCGGCCTGCGGACTGAAAGGTCCCAGGTTCGATTCCGGTCAAGGGCATGTACCTTGGTTGCGGGCACATCCCCGGTGATGGGTGTGCAAGAGGTGGCTGGTCAATGTTTCTCTCTCATCGACGTTTCTAACTCTCTGTCCCTCTCAACTCCTCTCTGTGTAAAATCAATAAAATATATTTTAAAAAAAAGAAATAATAAGGGATCAACAACAAATAATAAGGGATCAACAAGAAATAAAGAATACATTGTCTGAAATAAAAAATATTATACAGAGTACTAAAAACAGAATGGAAGATCGCAAGAATCAAGTCAAAGATTTGGAACATAAAGAGCCAGAAGACACTCCTCCGCAGAAGCAAGAAGGCAAGAGAATCCAGAAAATTAAAGATAATGTAAGAAACTTCTGGGACAGCCGAAACCAGTTTGGCTCAATGGATAGAGCATCGGCTTGGGGACTGAAAGGTCCCGGGTTCGATTCCGGTCAAGGGCATGTACCTTGGTTGCGGGCATATCCTCAGTAGGGGGTGTGCAAGAGGCAGCTGATCGATGACTCTCTCTCATCGATGTTTCTAACTCTCTATCTCTCTCCCTTCCTCTCTGTACAAAGTCAATAAAATATATTTAAAAAAAAAAAAAAAAAAGAAGAAACTTCTGGGACAACTTCAAGTGAACCAACATCAGAATTATGGGGGTCCCAGAAGATGAGAGAGAGCAAGATATCGAAAACATACTGAAAGAAATAGTGACAGAAAATGTCCCCCACCTGGTGAAAGAATTAGACCTACAAGTCCAGGAAGCGCACAGAACTCCAAACAAAAGGAATCCAAAGAGGACCACACCAAGACACATCATAATTAAAATTCCAAGAGCAAAAGACAAAGAGAGAATATTAAAAGCAGCAAGAGCAAAGCAGGTAGTTACCTATAAAGGAGCACCTATATGTTTGTCAGCTGATTTCTCAACAGAAACCATGCAGGCCAGATGGGAATGGCAAGAAATATTCAAAGTGATGAATAGTAAGAACCTACAGCCAAAAATAATCTATCCAGCAAATCTATCACTCAGAATTGAAGGCCAGATAAAGAGCTTCATTAATAAAAAAAAAAAAAAAAGCTAAAGGAGTTCATCACCGCCAAACCAGAATTATATGAATTGCTGAAGGGGGTTCTTTCGGAAGAGAAAGTAAATAAAGATAAAAATTATGAACAACAAATACGTAACTATCAACAAGTGAATCTAAAAACCAAGGAAGCTGAGACCGGTTTGGCTCAATGGATAGAGCGTTGGCTTGGGGACTGAAGGGACCCGGGTTCGATTCTGGTCAAAGGCATGTACCTTGGTTGCGGGCATATCCCCAGTAGGGGGTGTGCAAGAGGCAGCTGATCAATGACTCTCTCTCATCGATGTTTCTAGCTCTCTATCTCTCTTCCTTCATCTCTGTACAAAAATCAATAAAATATATTTTTTAAAAAATAAAATAAAAAAACAAGGAAAATTAAAAAAAAACACACCGATGAACAATATTAACTGGTGAATATAATAGAACCAGAGGTATGGAAGGGGAGTGAACTGACAATTCTTGGGGAAAAAGGGAGAGGGGGACATGGGAAGAGACTGAACATAAACTGTGCACCTATGGATGAGGATAACGGGGGGTGGGAAAGGGCAGAGGGTGGGGTGGAGGAGAGCAATGGAGGGGGAGGGGGGAGAATTAGGAACATTTGTAATAATATGAACAATAAAGATTTATTTTTTTAAAAAAATCCCAGCTGCCAGACCGCAGCTCCTTCGCCCCTGCTGACATGTATGTCTGTGCTGGGTCCTCAGTACACACCTGCTCTGCCCTCCCAACAGCCCCGCATTCTTTCTTGGGAACTGTCCAGAGTAAAAACAACACCCAGACAAGCTGCAGGCCGACACCCACCGAGGTATGTGGGCTCGGTGCAGCGAGTGCAGAAACAGTTCTACATGCCTCAGCGATCAAGATGGGATTGGGTCTGGGAAATCGCATAAATGGGCTTACTTGCTTCATTTTTCATGGACACCAAGCCAGTCTCTCCAGACCCTGCAAGTCATGAAGACGATCCTCTTTCTCCTCGCTGTTTTCCTCCTTTTGGCCCCAGGTAACGTGAGCCCCTTTGCAGGATGGGCATCGGAGGTGGTGGACCGGAGACCGGGCCTGCCTCAGGGAGGACGTGGCCAAGGTCGGCTCCAGAATCCAAGGGTGCCCGGGCCCCATGGCCCTCAGGGGACCGCTGGCTCCAGGAGTGACACTCCCCGCGTGCCTCTTCTACAACCTCCGCATTGTCTATTGCTCTCTGGGTCGGGTGGCAGGATTGCAGAAACACGGATAAGCCAGGAGAGGTGACCCCATGCTCACCAGCCAATTTCCAGCGTGGGGCGTGCAGGAGGCAGCTGATCTACGATTCTCTCTCATCACCGATATTTCTGTTTCGCTCTCTCCCTCTCCTTCCCTCTCTGAAATCAATAAAAATATATTCTTTAAAAGGTTAAAAAAATAAAAACCAAACCCACAGATTTGATAAGAGAACAATAGTGTCTGTTTCCCAAAGCCCCCAGAACTCTGGGAGCCACGTCTGTCCTTCCTGTTCTGAGACCCGATAGAAACCATTTCCCTTCCCTCTCAGGGCGGGAGAGGCACCAGGCCCTCTAGGACAGAATATTCCCGCCAGTGCCCTCCCTGGCTGTGCCTGGTAACCAGACATGGCTGAGAACTAACCCTGATGGCCCTTCCCTTGTGTAGCCAGGAATGCGTTTTTTGATCAGAAATGCTCCAACCTGAAAGGGAGATGTGCGAAATCTTGTCAGAAAAATGAAGAGCTCACTGCTCTCTGCCAGCGGGCTCTGAAATGCTGCCTGGTCCTCCAGCCCTGTTCCGACAGCAGCAAGAAGTTATCCCAGAAGAAGCCTTCCAGGATCACCGAGGAGGACCTGACCAGACCGCCTATCCCACCTTCCTCAAGTCTCCTACCTGTCAGGTCTCCTCTCCCACCGCCAGGTGGGTTTCCCCTCCCACCTGCCGGGTCTCCTCTCCCACCTATCATGTCCAAGCGCCCTTGAGACGCTGCAATAAACATGAGTGGCTGGCTTCCAGCAACGTGTCATGTGCTTCGCCTGGATGGGGACCATAAGTTGCCAACCTTGACTGTCCCTGGATCCTTTTTCTGGGGTTTTGTTGCTGTTGCTGTTGTTTTGTTTTGGTCAGAGAACTGTCCCGAAGACATCTGATATTTCTTTTAAAGGGGGATTCCTGGAGTCTATCAATCAACAGACCTCTAGATTCCTCTCATGAAGTCAGCCCCAAGCAACCTGCTGAGATAGATAGACTATGATGATAGAGAGACAAAGATAGATATAGAGACAGAGAAAAATAGAGATAGAGATAGAGATGTAGATGTAGACATAGTCATAGAGGTAGTTAAAGACAAAGACATAGACATAAATACAGATGTAGATAGACAGATAAAGAAATAAATATACACCAGCATGGACAATTATATTAATAATAAATAATGACCTTGCCCGAACCGGTTTGGTCCAGTGGATAGAGCGTCAGTCTGCGGACTGAAGGGTCTCAGGTTCAATTCTGGTCAAGGGCATGTACCTTGGTTGCGGGCACATCCCCAGTGGGGAGTGTGCAGGAGTCAGCTGATCGATGTTTCTCTCTCATCGATGTTTCTAACTCTATCCTTCTTCCTTCCTCTCTGTAAAAAATCAATAAAATATGTATTTTTTAAAAAGCAGAAAGACATTGGCTAAGATTACCAAAAATAAATATAGATAGATAGATAGATAGATAGACCTTGTTTCCCCAAAAATAAGACAGTATCTTATATTAATTTTTGCTCCCAAAGATGCTCTAGGTCTTATTTTCAGGGGATGTCTTATTTTTCCATGAAGAAGAATACGGTACACATTGATTGTTAAATGAAAATAAAGGAAATTTATTACCTGTAAATGGTACGGTAGTACGGTAGTTGTCAACACAAACCAGATAAACTGAATCCTACAGTATCAAGAATTTACTCATTTATTCAATGACAATCATGTCATCATCTTCTGAAACATCATCCCAATAATCCAATTCCTGTATTTCCTGGTGAATTTCTTGTGACTCCATTTCTTTCAGAATCAGTGGACCAAATCTCTCATGTTTAGCAATAACACTGTCTTTAAATGAGTACTTCTTGTCAAGGTAGCCTGCTCGCAGTGCATTTGCAATGCAACTGTCAGTGATTTTCTCCCATGAATTATTCATCCAAGTCACAACTTCTTGCAGTTTAGGTTTCACAAAGTTTCCACGTTGATTTCTCTCCATTCTATTTTCAATGTAGTCATTAACTTCCATGCACAAATTGTCTTTGAATGGCTTGTTTATTGCAATATCAAGAGTCTGGAGATAGGCCGTCATTCCTGCAGGAATCATTATCTGATCTATTTTTCTTTCGTGAAGAAATGTCTTCATGTCTTTAGCATGGTGAGTGCTGGCTGCATCCCAGACTAGCAGACCTCTTTGGCTCCCTCGCATAACAAGTGGCAGCATTAAATCGACCCACTTCCTTATAACTTCTGTATGGCCCAAGCTTTTTCAGTTTCAAGAATAAAAACGCCCAAAACACGTTCATTTTTTTCCTTCTTGCCCTTAGAAATGATTAAAGGTGGGATTTTAGTGCCATCCAGACGAATTGCCAAAATACAGGAAACACGTGCACTTTCGTAAGCAGTGGAGGAAATGTACACTAAGGAGGCACCCCACCGTTCAATTGTTGTTTGAGATGATTGGCCCATAAACACTGTAGTTTCATCCATAGCAATCATGTTGGAAAGATTGTATTTAGAGAAGTCAGCATCATCAATAAAGGACTTGAATGCAAGTGCTTGAGTATCTTCCAACCTAAACAATGTTGTAGATCTTCTTAAAGACAGTTCATTTCGCTGAAGGAAATTATCCAGCCAGTTGTGATGCTTTGAAGTCTTCGGGGGCTATGTCAAACTGTGGTGCCATTGCAAGGGCAAATTCTTGAATCTGAGCCCTATTCACAACCAAAGCCTTTGCTATCCTGTCAACAACCCATTCACAGATAAGGTCTTCCAGCTCGGAAAATAATGGTTGCCGACCTGATCCATACTTGCGCTTTTTAGCATTTCCTTGTCCACTTGTTCAATGAGGTTACCATACTCTGCTCACCATTTTCGGACCAATCGGATACTCAGCATCTTCTCTTTGCAGAAAGCAGCAAGATTTTGGCCCCAAGAGTCTTCCATGATTCCTTTCTTGTACTTCACGGAGTAGCTTTTTCTTTTTGCGCTCATTTCTAGGGGTAAAAAAGGGGAATTAGGGTATCATGGTGGGGGGAGGGGGATCACTTAAAATGACACAGGGAAGATCAGAGGGGGGAATCAAAATGGCACAGAGGGGGGATTACCATTTTAGTAACCCCTTTTGATTCTCGTGTCATTTTAAGTGATCCCCCTCCTCCCACCCCTGTGCCACTGAACACCTTCACCAGACATTCCCCCTACCCCTTTATCAGACATTTACCCCCTGGAGCCTGCCTGGGGACTGTCACTGGGCTTGCTGGGGCCTGGATCTCAGCTGGAGCAGGGTCTGCCACTGACTGAGAACCTTCAGTCATCATGAGGGCGGCCGCGAGCATCAGGTAGTGTCACCAGAGACAGACCAGCACTCACCACCTTCGCTGTGTCCTATCCGCTCTAATCCTCCTGTTCTTCTACACGCATCTGCGAAAGTCCCCTCCTCTCTCCCGCCCCGCGCTCACCGCTCACTCTGACCTCCACTCCGCCTCCACACAGCAGTGACGTCAGGACTCCGCATAATGTCACTGGTTGCTAGACGCCAGTCGGGGTGGCCCTAGTGACCAGTTTACGGTAAATTAATTTTCATTCTGAGACACAGCCTAGGGGGGGGCCTTATTTTCGGGGGGATGCCTTATATTTCACTCAGAAGGAAACCTGTAAGTAGGTCTTATTTTCGGAGGATGTTTTATTTTCTGGGAAACAAGGTAGATAGATGGATTACCTACTTACCAAAAGCTCGCATGTATCACCCATGGAGGTTAATTTTTGATCCAGGCCTTTAATTGGAGGCATTGCTGCCTAGGCATTGTCCTGCTTTCTACATCTGGATTCAAATTTGCTGATGGGCAAATAGCTAGAATAAAACCCTTTTTTTTATTCTCCCTGCCTGATGCTTCCAGAATTAGGAAACTATTCTTTATTCTTATTTCTACATCAACATAATTATTTCAGTAATATCAATTAAAATGTTATCCTTGTAACAAGATACAATTGGAAACACTGCTTCTATCACCTCGACTGTGACTGGAATGCCATCCTTGCTCCTAGAATTAGGTGTCTAGAATCCAGCTTAAGGAACAGAGTTGACTTTAGGGAGCCCAGTTCCTGGCTAATAGGCTCCTCAGCCTTATGGGTTCAGCACTTCCTGGCAGGCTAGGCTTCTGGGGGTATCATGGGACCTCAGACATTCTCTGTCATTTCAGTCTTTCCCGACAAAAACCTGCTGCGAGCGTCTTGCCTCTTATCCTCGGGGGCAATTGATCACACTGACTGACCGTTGTTTCAGTGAGAGGTAACCTTGACACAGACAAGGTCTGTGGCTATGGGACTGCTCGCTGCCGGAGGAATTGTAAGAGACAGGAATTCAAAATTGGATTCTGCCCCAACACTAACCCATGCCATCTGAAAGGACGGATGGCACCTCATTGAATCCGGTGAAATACCCAAACCCACTGGGGCCTGGTCCCTAGAGGGGCCAACGGCCGAACCTCAGAGCCTCCCCTTTATGAGAGCTGACAGCCGGAAAGTCCGGGGGCAGCCCCTGAGCTGGGTATGACAGGAGGGTTTGCTGAGAGGCAGAGGGGGGCCGGCAGAGTGGGGCGGCAGCACAGCAGACACCAGGGCCTCGGCCTCTGGGCTCCCGACGGCCCTTCTCTCTGTGACAGGAAGTGCAGCAATGCAGGTAAGCTGAGTCTCAGCACTGTAAAGCCTAACTAACATCTATCTAATCAACCACAGCCTCAGTGAGCATCGAGTGTTTTGTTGTGGCTTAAGTTATAGCAAATGATCTTAAAACGTTGTTTTTCTGATCAGAAGTCCTGCTCTACAGTCATGTGTGACTTTTGTTCTTTAATTTAGAAAATAAATCAATATTAAAGTTGTTTGGTAAACACTGTAAAACATCAACATCCTGGGAGGAAAACAATGTATGATGAGAAGCGTGCAGACCAAGGGGTTGACCCACGTGGATGTCTGTGAGTGTCACACCCAGCAGGTGGCAGCAGAGAGCACATGCCCTGGGCAGTGTTAGGGGCTTGCATCCACTCACTGTCCCTAAGGAAAGGGAGTAATAGTACCTTTCTCCTGACTTTCCTGTCCAAACTGTGTCATGGTAACCAACAGATTTAGGACGAAAAGCTTCTCTCTGCAAAAGTAGCACAACTGATGAATGAAGTAAGGATAGAATGAGAATGTCACTATTTTGCAAATACCTAGGGGACTAATGATCTAGCCTGTAATGAGAACAACGACTGGTACTGCGTGCCTCCTAGTAGACGTCACGCTGTCACCTGTTAAGCCCACCTATGCTCTCCCTGGAGCCACCTCACCAACCCAACTCATCCCTAGACAAGCCTCCTCCTGGATTATTTCCAAGAACACTCAAGATGCCTTATCATTTCCTTGGAAAACACTTCAGAATATATAACCCAGAGAAAAATGTAATCACAGTGCTATTTCCACACCTGGAAAAAAACTAGCACTTGCTTCTTAATATAACTCAACAGTCAGCAAGTGTTCAAATGCTCTCAGGTTTCGTAAGCACTCTCGTCAGTCAGTTTCTGAGAACTAGGTCCCTAAAGGCCCGCATAACGCCATTGGCCATGTCTGAAATAGCCCCTTCCCCTCAAGTGTGATTGACATAGCCATGTTCATAATGACCGCTGACAAAGTCACGCTATTTTACCAAGTTGCACTCTTTTAATTGTCATGAATAAACAGCAAAAGAACAAAGGCAGATTGTTCTAGTTTATTGTTTCCATAATTAGCAAGACATAGTTGACACGCTGCATACACATTTGGAAACTCGACAGCATTGCTGTGTCTTCCTTCTGTTGTGGCCGGCAAGGCCCAGTGGGGGCAGAACTCCAGGCCAGGGAAGGAATGAGCAACCAGACCCACAACAAAGAATGTAGCATAACTTTTAGTCATAAAATAGTTCTGTTGCAGGGCTCAACCCCCAGGCAGGCACGTCCTGTTTCCAGTAGCCGCAAGGCAGGACAAACAGACCAAACCAGGTCAAACAGAGACTGCTTAAGCTGAAAATAAACCCCACCCCAGGTGTTGGTATAAACTTTAAATGTTACTGAACTAGTGGAATTTTTCTATAACTTATAACTGATGTTTCTTTGTTAAAACTTTTAGCCAATCACAATCTGCCAGGCATCTCTAAGACGGGGATAAAAGTAGCGTGCTTAGAGTGGGTCGGGGCTCTCATCGCAGGGAGGTGGGGGGAAGACTGCTGGAGGAATGCATATAGACAGTTATAAGAAAAAGGCAAAGTGGAGAAGGAAAAATAAGAATGGGTCTATAGCAGTTGGGTCCATAGCTAAAACCTTAGGAATACCATTCAAGGCTGTGGACAAATTCTACTGCAATTATCACACTAAATATTAATCTTTGGGGATCTTGAGTCACTGAAGAAAAAAGGCTTAGTAAATTCATAATAGATCAGCTTAGGTAAACTAGTGAGGAAGTGTATAGTATATGTTAAAATAATCTTCATCAAGATAATTTTTGAAGTGTTATAATTGAAAGGGGGAAATCAGCTGCTAATGGAAAAATGCCTTTCATAGACAAACCCATTGCTTAACAGTGATGGATAAATGAGGCCTTACTGTATTTAGTCTTCTCAAATGTATTGTTTCCTTTTTTAAATGTTATCTTCAGAGAGAGATGTTTATTACTTGCTTAGCTATCTTTAATTATATGATTTGCTCCTTGTTCAAGTTGTTTATGAAAGTGTCACGATAAAATATAGTGACCTACAGAAAAATGACCTATAGGTCTAATTCCATTCCAAGAATTCAAGGGACTTTCCAAATTAATTTATTTGAATTCTGCTTGGAATTTGCAGTTCAGAAAAGAGTAGAGAGACACTAATATTTTTATCATCTATAAAGTTAGGGTTTCTAAGCAGATGACTTATGTTTAACTTCCAGAAAACTAACTTCTTAAGTATCATCAAGTTTTGTTACAGGTCTCTGTCCACAAACAAATGGTGTGTAGTATATGACCTTACTGATCTATTTAACTTCCAAGGGTTTTATTTGACAACAATCTTGAAATGATTTTTCTTTTCCAAAGAGTCAGATGTTTTTTCCAACCCTCTGTCATTTCTTAAATGGATCTGGATTAGCGAGGTGTAACAACATAATTTTAAATTCTTTGCTAACTAGGAATAGGAAATTTGTAAATGTACAATAAACATTCCGCTTAGTGAGAACGATTGAGGATGGCTGTCAGGTGCTCATCTACAAAATGAAATAAATTTACATGTTCAAAAAATAAAGCAAATGTCAGAAACTGCAGATTAAGCGACTGTTGACTCGGAAGTTCCCAGAGCATTTCCTGTCAGTTACCAGCCCGGCGTCACCGGCCCGCCCCACGCCGCCGCTCTGCGCCTGCGCGGGCCGCTCTGGCGCAAGATGGCGGCGCCCGGCCTCCCCACTCCCGAGCACCGGCACGTGGGCCGGGGCGCCTTCCGCGACGTGTACGCGCCCGCGGAGGACACCTTCCTGCTCCTGGACGCTCTGGAGGCGGCGGCGGCCGAGCTCACGCGGTGCGAGTAGGCGGGGGTCCCCGTGGGACCGCGGCCGGGCGTCCTGGAGGCGGCGGCGCAGGGCCCAGGAAGTGACCGGGGGCGAGGCCGCCCGGGCAGGGTAACACCGGAAGCCGCCGCCAGGTTCCCCCCAGAAACAGTAGCGAGGGCGCCGGGGTTCCCTCGGGCCGGTGCGGGTGCGGGTGCGGGTGCGGGTGCGGGTGCGGGTGCGGGTGCGGGTGTCGGTGTCGGTGTCGGTGTGGGTGTCGGGCTACGCGCGCTCCGGGCGGCCTTCCGCACCTTCCCAGCCACACCGGCCCCCGCGGCTCATTAAGCGAACGAGGAAGACGGGCACCCGCGTCGCTGAGTTTACCCGGAAGCCGCCGGCGCCGGGGCACAAACCGGAAGTGAGGTTGAGATCCCAGGATGGAAGTGATTGTGTTAATTCTCCCTGGAAGATATTTTTCTGGTTGATTTTTAGAAAGAGAGAGAGAGGGAGGGAAGAAGGGAGGGAGGAAGGGAGGGAGGAAGAGCGAGAGAGAAAGAGAGATTGTAAAAACTTAGTTACCCGCAGCCTCCATGGTAGCACCTTATAAATAATAGCACTGACCTGTTGAAATGCTCACTGTAAACTTTAAATTTAATGACCGAAAAGAACGAATGCCTACATTGTCAATTTTTTAAATGAAAGGAATTTGGGTAGTTAGATGTATTTAAAAATTAAGCCTTGAAGTGGCCTTTCTCAAGATGAAACAGCTATGTGTTCATTCCTTTTTTTTTTTTAATATATATTTTATTGATTTTTTTACAGAGAGGAAGAGAGAGAGTCAGAAACATCGATGAGAGAGAATCATCGATCTGCTGCCTCTTGCGCACCCCCCACCGGGGATGTGCCCGCCACCAGAGTACATGCCCTTGCCTGGAATCGAACCCAGGACCCTCCCAGTACGCAGGCCAGCACTCCATCTACTGCGCCAGACCCGTTTGGAACATTCCTCTTAAACTTGGTTGGATTTTTCCATGTGTAAAATGGCCCGACTGTTATTACAAACTAGTTTTCATTGTAAACTAGGGAACTTTTGGATTTACTGAAATCTAGACTAAAATGTTTTCTAAATCATGGCATATCAATGATTTACAAGCACAAATTGGGCTCCACAGTATGCTGTACAAGAACCTAATTTTGTTTTAAAGTTTTGGATATTTCTGGTATTGGAATTTTAGTTATTTATGCGGTCATAACAGTTTATTTAAAATATAAACTGCCTGGTAAGAGTCAGTAGACCTTCCTATAGCATAATAAAGGTTTGTCAGCTATGGGACTGGTTCCTAAAGTTAGGAACCCCAAATTCTGTTACTGGGTAATTGGAGAGTTGGGTATTAGTGAGACCCCCTAAATCCCGCCAAACCTATTTCTGTAGTGGGGATACTTGGTGCTTTTCACACCAGATATGTATGTAGTTATAGGTATTTAATTGAAGGACAAAATACAGTAGAATGGAGATACTCACTGGCAGCCTTAAGATTATTACTAATACTTTAAGATCAAATACTTCAATGTTTTCCCAGTTTAGTATATAGTACAAATATGGGATTTCTTTGCTGCTCTAAATCTGTTATCTGTAGAATGGAGTAGCTTTCCCTAGGATATGCTGACGGGTTTATGAGTGTTAAATATGTTTAAATTATAAAGAAATGTCTTTCATAAATAAATATAATAATCTATCATTTTTGGAAATACTAAACTAGGAACTTCTTCTGGAAAGAATTGTCTTTCATATTAAAATGTCTACCCCTAAATTAACAATATTTCATAGCTTTTATGTAATGTGCTATAGAAATGAATTGAAAGCCAACTATTACTACATAGTAATAGATTACTATATTACTACATACTACATAGTCTTAAACTACATACCCAAAATTTTAACAATTTTGAGCTGTGCAATATTAAATGAGGACAAAGCAGTTGTCAGAAAATTAACTCATTTATAAACTTATTTTATATTTGTATATTTTTGTGACATTCTGTACCTCAGGTGGGTGGTAATAGGGGAGAAATGGGTTAAAAGGAGCGTGAGAGCTCTCTCCTGTGCTGTGTGTTTGCTGCGCTGTAGTAACGAACTTTGTTTTGTTTAGAGTGGAGCTATGCCTGGAAGTGGGATCGGGGTCTGGAGTGGTATCCACATTCTTGGCCTCCATGATAGGCCCTCAGGCTCTGTACCTGTAAGTGTAAGGAGGTCAAAGGCACTCAGAGATTCATAGTACATACTATTAGGTGTTGCATGAATGAAACCATTTCTGTAATTAGATAATATGTACCTGATGGTGTCTGTTTTAGTAAGAACTTAGATTGCACATGAACTTCCCTAAAAATTGTAACTGCATGTTTTATTCCATCAGAATGGATAATTATAGAAGCTGCATAACAATTTTAGGTCATCTCTAAATTTGAATTTTTTGAGGTAAATAGTTTATCACAAATTAATTGGAAGTTACCAGAATTTCTTTTGAAAGTTCAGAATATAGAAATTATAAAGGTAAAAATTACCTATAAATGTTATCACATGTTTGCTTCAGGTTTTTTTTCCCGTTTCCTATTTTTCAGTCAATATGATATCATAAGCATTTTCCTTCCAAAAATTCTTTAACACCTAGTCAGTCACTGGTAACTGACACTATAATTTGCATCCAGAAGATGAAACAGGTGTGGCGCTTAATGTTTTAATTTTTTATTTTTCATGGCTGTATAGTGTTCCTTCATTGGATTCATAATTTAATAACTTCAGATGTGCGTGTGGTTATGTGTATTCTACTTTTGCACATTGACGTAGATAATAAAAGGCTAATATGCAAACTAACCGAACAATGATGTGCACTGACCCCCTGGGGGCAGACGCTCAATGCAGGAGCTGCCCCCTGGTGGTCAGTGCGCTGGCAGCTGGGGTCACAGCTGACCAGCACAGTGGCGGTGGCAGGAGCCTCTCTTGCCTCCACAGCAGTGCTAAAGCCACCGGGGAGCGGGCCTGAGCCATCACTTGGACACTTCCCAAGGGCTCCCAGACTGCACTGCAAGAGGGCACAGGCTGGGCTGAGAGACCGCCCCTCCCCCCCATGCATGAATTTTGTGCACTGGGCCTCTAGTATCAATATAATCACCTTTTTTAATCAATGTAATAAATCTTTATTCTTTTCCTACCATTATGAAAGTATTCATTTTTTAAAAAATCTGCTTCACGAAAAATGAATGGAATTCCTTGAATTTTTCAGAAACCCATCTGTCCCCTGGGCATAGGATATAGTTCTTCCTTTTCTGTTGTAGGTGCACTGACATCAACCCCAACGCAGCAGCTTGTACCCTGGAGACCGCACGTTGTAATCAAGTCCATGTGCAGCCCGTAATCACTGATTTGGTGAGATGTTACTCCTTGCTCAATAATAATTAATTTCCTTTTCAGACAAGTTAGGGTCAGCAGGATTTAAGTCAAAGACACTTGAGTGATTAATTTTTAACCCACTAAGCAGTATAGCTCACAATTTATAAGTTCTTGACTGATATAATAAATACTTTGTCCACAGTTCACGGGGGATTTCTGTTGACTTGTGTACAGCAGGCTCTGTCTGTCACAATGACAGAATCCACTTCAAACTGGCTTCACTCGAGTGGGTGATTTCAGGCACAGCTGACTCTGGGAACTCAACTGCTGTTACAGGTGTCCTTTTCTTGGGTCTGAACTTCTCTTTTGTCTGAAGTCCTCCCTGATGGTAGCAGGATACTTTCCTATCTGCATCTTATTCTCCAGCAGCCCCCATAGGAAGAAACCGTGTCTTCCAGCAAAAGCCCCAGAAGGACTCTAGCGTGGATCGGTTGGGGTCATGCATCTTTCTCTCAATATAAATCCTCATAAAACAGTTCTCCTGGTTGTAGACAGTAAATACTTAGCTCAGAGCCTATAGCTTTAAAGCTGTGCTGTCTGTACAGGACAAATGTACCAATTAGACCTTTCTCCTCACTTCTAAATGTGCAACCACGTGTCAAAACGTGGGCTGAAGGGCTGTGTCTCCTGAACACCATCTCCATTCTGATAAATAGTCTTATTTCCTTATTTTTAGGGAAATTCATATAATCTTTATCTGAGTAAAAATGTAAAAATATTCCTCTCCACTTCTGTTAATTAGTGTAGCTTGACAAATTTTTCTTTCTAAAAATAGGTATTTTTTAATATAGTTGATTTAATTTATACTCTGGTTTAAAGTCTGACAGTTGTTGAACATTTAGGTCAAAGGCTTGCTACCAAGACTGAAGGAGAAGGTTGATCTTCTGGTGTTTAATCCCCCATATGTAGTGACTCCGCCTGAGGAGGTAAGACATAACGGAATTTAATCGTTAATGCTGTCTACTGCTTCCTTTCTAAAGGCAAGCAAATTTCATCATTCGATGTCATCTGTGGATTAACACAAACTGCTCTGATTAAACTGACCCATTGCCGTCCTTTAAATTGCATTCGACCTGGGCCATGGCATTTAAATTCATGTGTGCGTCACTGTGTGTGTGCCTGCCCTTTAATTCCCCTTAAATTCTCATAGGAATTCTCTTTTAAAGTTTCAGGTTCCTTCCTCTCAAGGGTATTATGAGGCATTGTGTGTGGTAAAAGGAGG
Organism: Nyctalus aviator; assembly: GCA_036971965.1. Taxonomy (NCBI): domain Eukaryota; kingdom Metazoa; phylum Chordata; class Mammalia; order Chiroptera; family Vespertilionidae; genus Nyctalus; species Nyctalus aviator. The sequence goes on from CM072923.1 coordinate 49,911, forward strand.
AAGTTATGAAGGTAAAAGATAAACTTAGAGGTTAGATCCGGGAGAGATAATATACTGGTGATAGAGGTGCATACAGAAAGTTGTGGCTGTACTTACTAGTGTATCTAGACACACACACACACACACACACACACACACACACACACATGGGAGCTGTTGGGTGTGTCCCTGATCTGAACAGGTAGGTCAAGGTCTGGTCCCGCTAAGAGGTGAACCCAGGCTGCAGGCCTGGCTTGACCCTTCCCTCCGGAGGGACACCTCCCTCCTCTGGGTGTAAGAATGTGGTTGGTGCCAGCTGGTCTTCCCAAGGGCCCGTCCAGTGCAAGCACCGACACTGGTTGAGCATCCCTCGGGGGACAGATCAGCAGGGCCAGTCCAGAGGGCCTCTGTCCACCCGGGAACAGAATGGAGAAGGGCCAGGCACCTGTCCGCAGACGCCGTACTGGGTGCAACATCTGGAAAGGAGTCCACCGACGGGGAGGAAGGCACGAACCTGGAAAAGGAAGGAGTCCTAGGAATGCCAAAAGAGAAGTCTCTAGGAGGAAAGTTGGGACAGAAACAGGAAGGTGTGAATTTCCTCAGGATTCACTTTGTGGAAAGTTGTACATTGAGGAAGATATGAGAATAATTTAAATACAAATGAAATTAAGCAAGTGGACACATTGAATGTTCAATAACTATATATGATTATTAACTATATATGTTAACTCCATTAACATCATAAAATGTTATCCAGTCATTAAAAGCAAGTTAGAACTCAACTAGATTACATGAAGAGATTTCATAAGGTATTGCATAAGAAAAGAAAAATATACATAAATATACATAAAATTGATGATTGGACTATTGCCTCATTTTTTCCCCCCAACAATGGGAAAATTAATTTTTTATCATTATTTTTTAACTTTATAATTGGAAACTACTATTTTCCTAATTTTACAGATAAGGGAGGAAATGAATTCATAAGGACTACAAATTTATACAAGATCACAAATGCCTTTTGTATGGCAGTAAAATACAAAATACGTACTTGTTTGATGACTGTTACTTGTCAAAAAGATTAAGTTTGAGCCTGGCTGGTGTGGATCAGTGGTTGAGCGGCAACCTATGAACCAAGGAGTCATGGTTCGATTCCATGTCAGAGCACATGAAAGGGTTTCAGTCTTTTTTTTTTTTTTTTAAATATACTTTATTGATTTTTCACAGAGAGGAAGAGAGAGGGATAGAGAGTTAGAAACATCGATGAGAGAGTCATCGATCAGCTGCCTCCTGCACACCCCCCACCGGGGATGTGCCTGCAACCAAGGCACATGCCCTTGACCGGAATCGAACCCGGGACCTTTCAGTCCACAAGCCGACGCTCTATCCACTGAGCCAAACCGGTGCCGGCAGGGTTTCAGTCTTGATCCCCAGAAGGAGGCATGCAGGTGGCAACCAATCCATGATTCTCTCATTAAGCTGTTAACCGAGCGGAACTTATAAATACGTCAAACATAAACAATATCTGGAACAAGGAGGACAAATGAATACGTCCTTGAAATATATGTTGCGCCCTGAAACGGACAGTATATATTTTTTATAATCTTTATAATTGTTTGTAAAATTTATAATTTTTTAATTCGATGTTTCCATTTTTTTTGTTGGTATTCTTTTCTATTTGTTTGTAATTTTGTATTTTCCTTTGTGCTTTATATATAAATAAACAAAAAAATATATATATTTCATTTATTTTAATTAAGTATAAATAAAAAAAATAATAATATGAAATTATGTCCACCGGGCGTGATGTACTGGCACGTCCTAGTGAAAGAATATGCGCCCGTTATACGTTACGTAATTAAAAAGGGAACTCCCTGGTTAACAGGTTAATGTTTCTCTCTCCCTCTCCCCTCTTCTCTGAAATGAAAAATATATATATTAAAAAAAGATTTCGTTTGTGCCGAAATCAGTTTGGCTCAATGGATAGAGCGTCGGACTGCGGACTGATAGGTCCTGGGTTCGATTCCGGTCAAGGGCATGCACCTTGGTTGCGGGCACATCCCCAGTAGGGGGTGTGCAAGAGGCAGCTGATCGATGATTCTCTCTCATTGATGTTTCTAACTCTCTATCCCTCTCTCTTCCTTTCTGTAAAAAATCAATAAAATATATAAGAAAAAAAATGATTAAGTTTGTGATTCTGAACGTAAGTTGAGTCAAAACAATCTTTCCACTGGTCACAGGTAGGAAGCCATGGAATAGAAGCAGCGTGGGCTGGTGGCAGAAATGGTCGAGAGGTCATGGACAGGTTCTTCCCGCTGGTTCCAGATCTCCTTTCGCCAAGCGGGATGTTCTATTTAGTCACCATTAAGGAGAACAATCCAGGTATGCAGACCACTATCAGATTGTACTCTATAAAGTCACCTGGGATGGTAGTATAATCACTGACGACCGATAGTGGGGAACTCATGCTGGAAGAGGGATTGTAAGAGGCTGGTTTGGGTTTTTAAAAAGGACCGTCCTGCGGTGGGAATGGCAATTTCCTCCTAATTCCTAAACTAATTCAAACACAAAATCTTTTTTCTTCAACACTTCACCCTCCATGTTATGAATTATCTCTCCTCTGGTCTTCATGCCCTTGAAAATTCTGCTGTGCAGCGCCGAAACCGGTTTGGCTCAATGGATAGAGCGTCGGCTTGGGGACTGAAAGGTCCCGGGTTCGATTCTGGTCAAGGGCATGTACCTTGGTTGCGGGCATATCCCCAGTAGAGGGTGTGCAAGAGGCAGCTGATTGATGACTCTCTCTCATCGATGTTTCTAACTCTCTGTCTCTCTCCCTTCCTCTCTGTACAAAATCAATAAAATATATTTAAAAAAAAAAAAGGAAAAGAAAATTCTGTGCACATTTAGCTCATCTGAAGTTTTATCATGAAAGCGATCTCATGTTATGGATGTTTATGCCTTAGCTTTCAGATTGCTTTGTAACTAAATTGACCATGTACACCTCAGGGTTTGATTTTTTTATGTTATACCTATATCCTCAGCCCTTCAAATCACATGATTACTAGGTTTTTGTTTTTTGTAACTCCATTTTCTTAGTTCAGTCTTGTGTTGTTTGTAAAAGGGAAGGTTTTTTGCTTTTTTTCAATGCACCTAAATGAAATGAGCTATTTTATTTACTATCATTGTCCCATGTTACTGTACACTTGGTCCAAATCTTCATTGTTATTTTTTATCCAAAGGGAAGGGTTTGAGCAGAGAATGGAGCTAAACAACTAAAACTCTTATTGTTGCTGTAATAACAAGGAGGCTCCACTGCAGCACAGGCCATTCAGTCTGGCTAGGATTCTCAGTAACACCTGGAGGGTACAAGAGCTCCCACCTTTGTCAAGTCCAAATTCACTGTAGTAGAATCCTGCTCGGGGTGCATTGTTTTCTCAGATGAATATAATTTATAAATAGTCTGTATATTATTTATTAAACTGTTTAGTTATCATATACACTTAACCAAATGATTTGGTTGAATTTTACCTTTGTTTTAATTTCCATTTTAGAAGACATTTTGGAAACAATGAAGGTGAAAGGTCTTCAGGGGACCACTGCACTTTCCAGGCGAGCGGGCCAAGAAATCCTTTCGGTCCTGAGGTTCACCAAGTCCTCACCCGCCGTCAGCATGCTCCCCGTTATAGCGAACTAGTAGCCCATTGCCCGATACCACGCACAGTAGGCTGCCCCCCACTTCCGCAGGAGCTGGAAAGGAACCATGATGCTCTCCTCTCTGGGCTTGTGCTCAGCTGTGGGCTGGCCCCCCCGTCCCTGCCCCGGTCCATGTTCACTCTGGCTCCAGGGGCTGGCATGAGCCAGGGCTCAGCAGCTCACCAGCCCTTGTCTCCATCTCCGTTATGGGCCTCACCTGCGTGCACAACCTCCTCCGGTCTGGTTGTGACCCATTGTGGCGTCCTGGCCTAGTTTGCATATTTCCTCTCTCTCTCTCTCTCTCTCTCTCTCTCTCTCTCTCTCTCCCCCTCCCCCTCTCCCTCTCCCTCTCTCTCTCTCTCTCTCTCTCTCTCTCTCTCATTTTCCGGCGTATAAGACGACTTTTGAAACGAAAAAAAGTCGACTGAAAATCGGGGGTGGTCTTATACGCCGAGTGTATCCCGAAAATAGGCGAATATGGGCCCAAACCTGTTTTATCTGTAAAGTTAGGGGGTGGTCTTATACGCCCGGTCGTCTTTTCGATTGACTTTTTTTTTTTCCGTTTCAAAAGTCGTCTTATTCGCCGGAAAATACGGTGTGTGTGTGTGTGTGTGTATGTATTACATTGAATGTACATATGGATATACTAGTATATACTGTGTGTGTGTATGTGTGTATAGATAGGCTGAATGTATTCACCATATTTTGAAACTGAAGTAATTTTTGGTTAACAAGTAAAACTCAGAAATTCGTCAAATAGAGAAAGGTGAGAGGTCTGGGCATCATCTTTCACCTATGAATCAAGCCTGCAGACATACTTACAGAAGCGCAAGGAAATATGTACACTGGGATACTTGGTGTTTACATATAAACGATAGTTATATTATATGTGAAAGGCCATCATGTCAGCATTGCCTAAAACAGCAAAACAAGGAAGTCAGCCAACGTGCCATCACCAAAGGGGTTGGTAAAGTAAGTTACAATGTGCCCAGGATCCTGAATGAGTGACATCTGGCCATCAAACGACTCGGATCTGTATGGCCTGAACCAGAGGGGTTCATGACATACTATTCAGTGAAAGAAATGTTACAGGACAGATTGTCCCGCATGTATATTTTTAGAAGACCCACAGAGAGGGTAGATTGGTGCATATGGAAGTCTCAAAGACATCAGGTGGGAATGGAGGAACTTTTGCTTTTTTGTAGCAGCATTTGTACAAGGATAATGTATTATATAATTTTTAAAAAATTAATTAAAAAATTTTAAAGTATACTTTCACTTGTGTATTGTATTCATTCTATTTATAAATTATAATTTATAGTGGCCCAGTGCACAAAATTCATACACATTAAAAGAGAATTAGAGGAAATATATTGCTATTTGCCCTTTATAATAGAAGTGTTGAGATAAGAAAATTAGTAAAATGTATATGAAAATCATCCTTTTTTCAGAGTCTGGAGCCTGCCCCGGGACCCAGAGTCAAGCCCCCAACCACCAGTGCACGCTTCAAAATCGTGAGAGACAGAGACCCAGACCCAGCTGGACCCATACCTATTGGGCAAGATCCAGACCTGGCCAGCCACACCCCCATCAAGCCCCAGCAGATGGGAGGTGCAGCAGGTTGGGGGGGGCCAGCCTCAGATCCCCTGGTGCATGCTGGGCAGGGGGCGTGGCCTCAGGTGCCCAGCACACCCTCAGGTCCCCTGGCTCAGCACCAGGGTAGGGGAAGCAGCCTTGAAGTCCTTTTGTCAAGCCAGGCCGGGCTAGGTGGCACAGCCTGAGGTCCCTGCTGATCATTTGTTATGGGAACCCCCCCCTTCGCTGTGGGTGCAAGCCATCTTGTGATAGCATGAGGGTTAATTTGCATATTACAGCTTTATTATTTTCCTTGGAAATATTTTTTCCCCTATCTTTTATCCTTTACCATATATTTGTTTTCTTCTTGCATAGATATTGCAAATTGCTATACATTTTTTCTTAGACCAAGAATTATATGCAAACAAAGGCCTGATGCACGAAGATTCATACACTGGGCCTTCCTTCCCCTGGCTGCTGGCACCACCTTCGCTCCAGCCGGAGACACCTTTCCACCTTCCCCCCCTGCCAAGGTATGGAGTGATTGGGGTGGTGCCGAATGCCTGCTGGGCTAATTAACCCTGTTGGGTTAATTTGCATACTCCTCCTGATTGGCTGGTGGGCGTTGTGAAGGTATGGTCAATTTACATCTTACTCTTTTATTAGTATAGATAAACTGACCACTCAAGTGCAGTGGAGGACATGCCTTTCCAAGAAAAGTCAGAAGAACAAGGGTTGAGGACTCTACTCTTCAAGATTAATAATAAAATAAAATAAAAGTGTAGAATTAACACAGATAAATAGGTCAGTGGAACAGAACATACCCGGGAATTTGGCAGCACGAGAAGGTGCAGGAACCTGGGACGAGATCCCGCTTCCTGCACCTTGTGATGCTGTGAGAACTAGCTATCCATATGGCTCAGGAGTTCCATGGTCCAGCACTCCAACATTTAATTCCAGGTGAATCAGGCACAGAGTTTTTTTTAAGCCCTGGGAAAGAACAAAACTTTAAAGATTGACAAATTTGACTAAATCTAACTGGAAAATTTTATACAATTAAAGAAAGCCACAGACCACATTATAGCCAAGCCCCGGACAGTGTGATCAGTTGGTTGAGGCTTGTCCCATGCACCACCTGTTCAATTCCTAGTCAGAACACACGCCCTGGTTGTGGGCTCTATCTCTGGTATGGGGTGTGCAGGAGGCAGCTGATTGATGTCTCTCTCTCTCTCCCACTCTCCCTTCAATAAAAGTATTTTAAAAGTCAAGCCCTGTACTTGAAGAAACCCTGTAATAGATGAACATTATAATCAATAAGATAATAAACTTACAAAATAATGACCAATAAAGAGATGAAATGAAGTCTCTTGGTAGACAGGTAAATAGAAATGAAAATGAAGACCTACCATCTAACAGCTGCCCAGGGGAGGAAGCGTCTTGGGAGATTGAGTGCGGGAGAGAGGAGGAGGGAAAGCAGCGGTCCCTTGGTGCACACCCAGGGAGAGCAGCCTGAGCCCACCGGAAGCCACAGAGCAGGCAGCCCCCAGCTGCGGTCCCTTTGGGGCATTTACCCAGAACATCCAGCACATTTGCACAAGAAAACACATCAAGAATGCACACAGGCAGCTCTGTTAAAAATGGCAACCAATACCAATCGGGATGACCGGTAGTGGGGGAACTGGTGAGTGCACTGATGTAATCTGATCCTAAAAAGTAGTTATATTGAGTTAAAAAGCAAGTTATGAAATATAACATAAAAAAGGATATCACAAATATGAACTTTTTAAAAAACAACTATATTATTTATGAACACATGTGATAAAGTGTAAACTCTCAAATAGGAAGGAGTCCCACCCATTTCAGTTTAGCTCCAGGGAAGGAGAGGCGAGGCCTCAGAGAGGAGTACAAGAGAGTAACATTTTATTTCTTTAAAAATTAGAAGCAAATGTGGCAAAATAGTCTGTGAAGAGCACAAGGGCTTTATATTATTACTCTGTATATTTGACATATTTTGTAATTAAAAAGAATTTTAATGGGCACATATGGCATAACAAAATAATAAATTATTCACAGCACAAACTAATTTACTAATAACTTAATTATTTAAACTATGGAAATTTATGTACAGACATTAGAGCATGTTCTACAGAGAATTAAAAATAAATCCTAAAATTTGCAATTTACATTAGGGTTTTAAGTTAATAATTTTGCTAATGGACTTTGAATCTCATGCACGTTAAAATGTCCCTACGCTGTAATGTAAGGAGTGTTCTCTAGAGTTGCCAAAGCTACAGAAATAAAACTTTATTAGTGTGGTACTCTGAACGCCAGTCTTCTTTGGAAAGCGCTCTCCTCAGCAGGGACCAGGAACCAGCACGATGTTCAGGTGTAAGTGCAGCTCACGGAGACGGCGCGTCTGTGTGAAGAGTGGTGCCCACAGGCGACAGGCTGCACAGCACAGGGCCGAGCCCCGCCGGAAACACTGCGCCTTCCCTCCCTCCCTCCCTCCCTCCACTTCCTGCCTGGGGTTTGGGTCGGAGGCCGAGAAGTACCAATACTGAAAAAGTTTTATAAAACAATATTTAAAGAAAAAGTGTACCTTTGAAAGAGAAGTAGAGAGACCTGGGAAGATTGGCCGTTTGAAGAGGGTGAAGAAGAGGTAGTAGGGTTTTGCTATCTGCACTTACTGAATCTCTGAGCCTCGACGCAGTAGGATAACAAATACTAAGAAGAAATTCAGGAGACAGACAGAACTGGGTAGAACTCTGCACCTACAAACACAACTCCAGAGATTGAAACTCACGTAATGTCATCCTCGACTACAATACTCTGATCACAGTCATACTATTTTAACAATAACCATTTGGTGGTGAGCGGCTGTTTTATTAACATAAACTGCTTTTGTCAATTAAACATTTGCAAGAGATGATTAGTTGATCTTTCAAGTGACCTGGCTGCTAGATATGCTAAGATTCCCAGGGATGAAAGATTGCAATGAAATTATTCCAAGCTCCAAACCTCACACGTTTGGTTTTGGGCACATTGTTGTGGTGACATTGCTGTGACAAAGGCAGGCTTCACTCTGCTCCATGTCAGCCTGTCCTATTCCATGGTACTTTGTACTGAAATCCTTAACTTGACTGGAAAAGTTAGCTTCCTCAAATCTAATTTAATGTAACTTTGGCAGTATGAAAAGCAAAATTCCCTTACAAAATTGAAAGTCATCTACAGCATTTAATTTTTTTAAATTTCCTCCATCACCAATCTTAAGTTTCAGAACGACTCATTAATTTTCTTCCTCCCTCTCACAGAAGGCTAAATGCCACTCTGCTTCATGAATAAAGTAATCTGATTCCTGTTCTCTCAAATTCTCACGTAACTGAGTAATAATTCACGGACAAGTCTACAGTTCAAATGTCACTGGCGCACGGAACCTCTTCCACAGCAAAGCTCCGTGGCATGAGTTCATCCTCTGGATTTCAGAGGCCCTAGCAATGAAGGCCAGGAAGGCCCGCTGCCTTGCTGAGGGAGGACTGCAGAGCATGCTTCAAGCAGCTCAAGATAAACTATATTGATAGCTTAGTCATTTTTATCATTAATCTACAAATAGCAAAATGCTAATTTTGAAATAACTAATAAATAAGTCTTAAAATATTGCTAGATAAAATCATCCCTCTCAATTCATTTGTCTCACTGGACTGTTCTAGAACATAGATCAATGCAAATTCCAAATGTGTAATTTAGGGGGTTTCCATATTTACTTTTAAATATACAAAGAGATTAAACTATTTTATAAATATTTTCTCTCAAAGACGTAATATTCATATATAATATTCCTAAGTAAGAGAAACTGTTACAAACCAACGTAAAGGTAAGTAGACCAGAGTGCAGGGCCATTACATTAACAAGGGCCCCGAGCAGGCTGTTTAAGTTCGCTCACTGCCTCCGCACAGCGCTTCCGGGCGGGCCGCCCACTGCCTGTGCTCTCCTTCAGGGTCGCTTCCAGGGGGAAAGGTCTCAGAAGAAGGTCTCACGACAGAGTGGACAAGTGGATTTGTTGCTCGATGTAAACCATTTGTACTGAAAAAGAAAAGGTTTTAAATGTTCAAAGAACTTCTGAGTTGTTACATTACCTCTACATCTAAAGTAACCTTGAAACGATTCACTGAGAAAGGGGGACCACTGACAGCTCCTCCCATTCGTCTCCAAACCACCACTCTGTCACTTACAAAGCTACACAGTGTGGCTCTTCCCAAGGCTCATGCACACACGGCTGAGACCAGCCAGGAACACCTCCAAGCAGCTAATGTCCATGTGCCCTTTAGGAAGAGCCAAGAGCGCCCTGGCCGGCATGGCTCAGTGGCTGAGCGTCACCCTACGAACCAGAAGGTCAGGGTTCAATTCCCGGTCCTGGCCCTGCACATACTCCGGTTCTGGGCTCAATCCCTGGTGTGGGGCATACAGGAGGCAGCCAATGATTCTCTCTCATCATGGATGTGCTGTCTTTCTCTCCTCCCTTCCCCTCTGAAATCAATAAAAATAATTTAAAAAATAAAGTAAAAAGAGCCAAGTGCTCTGATGCCAGATGGCCCTCAGTTCCACATCTTTCCGTCCACTTCATGGTCTAGATCTTATAAGACCACCTGTTTGAGCACTGAGACCTGTATTAGAAACACCCAATGACCAAAATGCTTGCATACCATTTTCTTGCTACCATTTCCACTAACTTACTATTTACTTTGTACAGATTTTTAAAAACCAACTTAGTATGTCTCCCATTAACTACAATTAAGAGTTTATTTTTCATTGTTTTCTTTTCCAAAGTTAGATATCATATTTTATACAGAAAGTAATAAATAAGTTAATTTCTTTTCTTTCTTCTTTTTTTAAAAAAATATATTTTATTGATTTTTTACAGAGAGGAAGGAAGAAAGATAGAGAGCTAGAAACGTCGATGAGAGAGAAACATCGACCAGTTGCCTCTTGCACACCCCCTACCGGGGCATGTCCATGCCCTTGACCGGAATCGAACCTGGGACCTTTCAGTCCGCAGACCGACGCTCTACCACTGAGCCAAACCGGTTTCGGCAGTTAATTTCTTTTTAGACTCACCAAACAGGCTGAGTGGAACTTCTTCTTGCATGTTCTACAGGCTTTTTTGGGAAGAGAATAGTTGAACCCGTGGATGACTGAAAAGCAGATCATGCAATCTTCAACACCCTCAAAGCGTTTGTCTACATTATTCTTCCACAATGCTAAGCCTTCCATAATACTTCCATTCTGTTAACAGGAAGAAAGCAGGAATATACAATGAAAACAACCAATCAGTTATTCAACTTCAAAAATTTTAAAGTTGACTTTTAACTTGGAGAAAAGAAAGTCTGTGTTGCTGTATTCACTTCTTTTAAGTTTTATGAAAATTGGTTTTCAAAATGACCACTGAAATTTTGGGACACATAAATCTTTCCCCAGTGAAGACAGGATTTAAAAAAGGGTTTTGCAACAATACTTCAAGGTTCAGTCTCAGCTTGTTGCTTTATGAAACTCTTGCTAAGTCAATCATTTAGATTTTTTCCAAATTTTAAACTAAAACAATCATTTTATCTTCCCAACTGCCGATTGGTTCCAGTCCTAAACATTGATGAATATATTTACTTTTTTAAACGTTTTCTTTACTGTGCAATGTTCACAATGTGTAAACAAAGCTGGAAAGATTTATAGGTGTTTAAAAGTCAAAGGTCTTTAAAATACTGGGATTTCTATAACCCAGAGGTAGAGTTGAAATGTTAGACTAAGAGTAGCTTGGAGGACATTCATCTGTCTGGCATCTTACAAAACAATTCCACTCCAGCCCTTTCCTTAATCACGACGTTTGTTCTGTGTCATTTATAACGTCAATGAAGTCAGATAGATTCCTCTCACACACCAGGGATTACCAAGTCACTCAGCACATATCTGTGCCACCCAAGGCCCAGGCAGGAGACGTGTGTCCATCTCCACGGGCAGGAGCCGACGAGGGGCCCTCAGAGTGGAGGCCAAGTGTGTGCGGGAACAGACCTGATGGGTGAGGTAGGTGCTCAGCTGCAGCATCCAGTTCCGCCACTGCTGCACGGCCACCCCCACGCGCCGCCCGCTCTCCACGGAGATGGAGCCCAGCGGGTAATTGGAAGGCAGCTGTATTATCAGCTCGATGACGATGTCCTCGATGCTGTAAGTGGCCATCACTTCGCGGGTAGTGGCGCGAGCCTTCACCTGCACCACATGGACGGTGACAGTGGTTTTGTCAAATTTCTCCTTTTTTTACTCAAAAAGCATTTCAATAGGTTGACTATTAGCAGCCAAAGTTTTCATTCAAACAAAACGCAGGTAAACACTTTCACTTATTAGACATCTCTATTTCCTAAGCACCTGACACAGTCGTCCCTCGGCGCCCACAGGGGACGTGGCAGGACCCCCTGCCCCCACGAGTGAGTCCCTCTGCCCGTGGGGCCACAGCCCTGGAAACCCACTCTGACTGGACCCGAGGCCGCTGGGCCGTGGCGGATTAGGACATTCCAAGTGTGTTTTACTGGGAATCCACTACCACAGGATGGTTTTATCTTATCTTATTAGCTTTACCATATAACACTACTTCCTGCCCTGACAGACAGGTTAATCGTCACCGCTTGCCTTCCAGGGCATCCGATGCCACACGTCTGCCAAGTCTCCCTCTGCAGCAGATTCTGAGTTTCACAGCACAACACGCACCCTGGTTCTGGTTTTCGTTCAGCATTGCAAATGCGTGAGACACCAATGACCACCCTTCACAACTCTACTCTTCTGACGCCCGAATTTCCAGGCTAACACCTTGCATCACCTCGAATGTCTCCTCCGGCTCCTCCCAGCTCTTCAAGCTTTAATAAATTTCCACAAAATTCCCAACACCCGTTACATTCCCATCAGCACTGCCAACCAGGCCTGCCCCTGCTCACAGCGCCCCCACTCGCCTCGACCCCGCGCTCCCCAACAGCCAGGTTCCTATCACGGTCAGAGCGGCTGCAGAGAGGCAAGTCCGCTGCCAGCGCCTCCACAGGAACGGTCAGCGGCTGCACAGGACCACACACTACAGATGCTCGGAGGCCTTTGCCAGCGTGACTGACCCTTCGCGGAGCTGCCTGACGGACAGCCGCCTGCAGGAGCCTCCTGCCCACAAGCTCAGTTCCTCGTCCGCCTCGGCGACTAGAGAAATCCTCACCCCAGCCTGGCTTCTGCCGCTGCTCCCGGCAGGACGGCCTTTCCACACGTCTCCCCAAACTCCTGCCCTCACAGCCCCTTCCTCATCGTCTCCCCTCCCTCAGCCGGTGGTCCTCCCGTGACCACACCTTCTCCTCCGTGTGCCCCTTCTAGTCTCCCACACAAACCGTGGTCGGTGTCTCCCCTGCCCTGACCAAAGGGCACGTCCCACAGGCCAGGCCCCAGTACTGACCACCCTGCTCGCACCCAAGCCTGGACCCGGATGCGTCCAATATACTTTACCGGAAATGATGACTGTTCAGAAACTCCTTGGTGGGGCTAATGAGATTTTACCCGTTTCAATCTATGCTTTAGTATGAGAGTTGATGCACAAGAGTCAGAAAACACAGTAGGCAATTTCTGTGAATTCTAAATCAACGGTCACAATTGTGATACTTATACTTAACTCACTACAAATGTCAGCCACAATCATTTAAATCACATTTAAAACACGCAAGATCACACTAACCGTCATGCCATTGAACAGCTGTGTGCTCGTCTGCACGGCGGTGATCTCCTGGGAAGACAGCACGCTGCTGACGTACTTGCTGGTGAACCTGTCGACGATGTTAAAGACGCGCTTCTCGCTGCTGTTCCACCACAGCCGGACCATGGCGGGCAGGTCCTTCAGCGTCATGTGGTAGACGGAGCAAGCCAAGTGCGGGATGTGGTACGGCAGGGTGGTCATTTCTGGGGGGAAAGCAAAGCCTGCTTAGCAATACGGATCTCACACACAGAATAACAGGCTAATTCGAGTACTTTCTAAGAAAATCCCAATTCCTCACGTGAGGACTAGCGTTCCTACAACAAACAGTAAAGAAGCTGGGACTGCACCATATTAGCTTTTTCTACATATTTAAAATGACCCGTTACCACGGCAAACAGAATAAAAAGATTCCAACTGACCCTAGAAAATCTGCCTGGAAAGAGCGTTCTGTATTTCACACGAAGAGAGACAATGACAGGAAGCACAGCTTTAGGGGGAGAGACGACGGAGCCCGCCTCCCGTGCTCCCGTCTTCACGCGGTCCTGGGACACCCATCTCAACCTCAGGCTGCCCGTGCTCGAGGCAGGGCCGCCCTCTCGGACCTCACGGACCCGGGGGCCCACGGGGTCTGCCGGTCTAAGGCATTTCCACGTTATTCCGAGGAATCCATTACAGGTAGCACAGCCTGAGCCCCGGCTAAACCTGAGCTCACAGTGAAGGAAAGAACTTGTACTCATCTTTGTTTCCCCAACAGCAGACGCCTGATTACAGGCTACAAACCACCCTCACATGACACACACCTGTTTACAGAATAAAATGTAAGTCTCAACAATCTAGGCTTCAAAATGTGTTGAATTCTTAACGTTATCCATGTGAGCACGTGACAAGTACTGGACCCTGAGGGACAAGGTTCTCCAGGTGGGTTCACGGGAGAGCCGGCCCAGAATTTAACACATTTTGAATGAATGTCCTACTGAGAGAAACATGGAGGGCTTTGCGCTCAGGCCCCATCCGGGGCTCAGCTGCACCCTCAGGCTGAACCTGTCTCCAGGAGAGTTCATTTGTGTGTGCGCACACATATGCCAAGTACACACCACCATGCATGCACCATGCAATGAACTCCAGGAGAGTTCATTTGTGTGTGCGCACACATACCACGAACACACACACCCCACACGTGCACGCACACCACACACATACACATGCCAAGTACACACCACCATGCATGCACACGCCCCCACCCCCCCATCACTGACCTCTGATCCTCAGCTGCACCTCCTCCGTGAAGAAGGTCTTGGGTTCCCTGCTCGAGGGCTCGGCGGCCGCCTCGGGGCAGGTCGGGTTTTCGGGCATGAGCCTGAACAGGTGATAGAGCAGTTTGTTTAAACTCTTTGTTTTCCGGAGGTACATGGAATACAGAGCCCGCAGCTGGTGGAAAGCAAAAATGTGTTAGTAAACCCCGTTTAGCCAAGATGAGTCGGTAAGAACAAAGCAAAGTCAAACAGACTGCGTGAGAACGGTAAGAAAATGTTTAGGGGACATATGTAATACTTCAACAATACAATTTTTAAAAACCGTTAATCTGAGTACTCAGAGCTACACAGAGGGGTCCCGCAGAACAGATGCCACATCCCTCCTTCCCCGATGGGTCATGCGATGGCCCTGCCTCCTTTCCGTATCGACCTGCAGACGCCATCGCTCCTTCATCACGTGACACGTGCTCTGCGGTCTCACCCCAACAGGCTCCAGGAGGCACACCTGCAGGTGGGGCCCCTGAGCGTGGGAATCCACTTGCCCTCCCCAGACGACTCACTCGCTCTCCCCGCCTTCCACCCACAGGCCCCCGTCTCTGGAAACCTCGCCAGAACCAATTCTGCTTCCTGGCGGACCCGCCCCACCGAGACCCTGCAGCGTCCCTGCAGGCAGCACCGCAGCAGCCCGCCTGTCGCCTTAGGATCGGGAGCTTCGGGGAAACCAGGGCGGCACAGGAGAGCCGGCCCACGGGGCACTGCGGGCACCTGTGAACCCATCTGGAGAACTCCTTGTCCCTCAAGGTCCAGTACTTGTCACGTGCTCACATGGCTTTTACGTGATTTCCTCCGTGCATCCGCAGAGCTCCTCCCAGCATAGATCTGAGGGCTCAAATGCGGGGATCAAGCCATAGGGTTTCAAACCGATTCTTAAAATACGTTGATCCAAGTACCTTTACCATGAAGCATTCTGGGGGCACTACTTTGACCAAGTCCCATACTCAATGTTACCAACAGGAGGCCGGCCATGCTGAGCCTCTCGGGACATGGTGAGACACGTCACCTGGGCAGACGCCCTCCTGCTAAAAACCAACCGGCATCTAACCACCAGCAAAGTCAGAGCCGAACAGTCTACAAAGTAACTGACCTGGTGAGCTCCCAGAGAGAGAAGAAAGGTAGGGCTCAGGCCACGGGGAGGCCCGGCCACGGGGAGGTTCAGGCCACGGGGAGGCTCGGGCCACGGGGAGGCTCGGGCCACGGGGAGGCTCGGGCCACGGGGAGGCTCGGGCCACGGGGAGGCCCGGCCACGGGGAGGTTCGGGCCACGGGGAGGCCCGGCCACGGGGAGGTTCGGGCCACGGGGAGGCTCAGGCCACGGGGAGGCTCGGGCCACGGGGAGGCCCGGCCACGGGGAGGTTCAGGCCACGGGGAGGCCCGGGCCACGGGGAGGCTCGGGCCACGGGGAGGCCCGGACCACGGGGAGGCTCGGGCCACGGGGAGGCTCGGGCCACGGGGAGGCCCGGCCACGGGGAGGCTCAGGCCACGGGGAGGCCCGGACCACAGGGAGGCTCGGGCCACGGGGAGGCCCGGCCACGGGGAGGCTCAGGCCACGGGGAGGCCCGGCCACGGGGAGGCTCGGGCCACGGGGAGGCCCGGCCACGGGGAGGCTCAGGCCACGGGGAGGCCCGGCCACAGGGAGCGAGGCCTGAAGAGAAACCAAGTGATTCTGACACCAAAGTCAATGGTGCCCTGTAACCTGATCCCCAAATACAAAGGCAAAGAGGCCACTGTGACCCACTCACTGCGCCAGGAGGCGGTCCTGCAACAGAAGACCATAACTGAACGTGCATCGATAAGGAGTGCCCACAGCTCTCTCTGAAGAGGTAAGCCCCGCCTCTGGGAGGACGTGCCCAGGAAGCCTTCCTCCCTCAGACTGACTCAGTCTACAGGAATTCTCCAGTTGGTATCTGCCTTGAAGATGTTAAAATAAACAGATAAACTGGAGTGCATTTTCCAAGTGGACCTGAGGCTGCAGAATAACTAGGGCACAATTACTGCTCTAGGACATTTCCCCACGTAGCGAGAACGGCGGGGTAACGTGGGTCGTATGCACACGCCTTCCTCTGAACGCGGCTTTAAGCTGGCGGACTGGCCGAGGACAGACTTGTCGAGCTCCCCAGGGTGCTGACCTGAGAGGGAGAGGCTTTGAAGAAGGTGAGGATCAGCTTCCAGGTGAGGAGGTATCCCAGCACCGAGCAGAACTCCTCGCTCAGCGGCCGGATCGCCACAATCTGCCCCACGGGCACACCGCCAAGGATGCTCTCCAGCTGGTCCTCTTGCGTGTGGAGAAGGGACATCAGTGCTGCCGGCGGGGACCTGGGAGGCGGAGACACCGCTTTCTGCACAATGCCCCCTCAACGGCTGTCAGCATGCTTGCACCTCAGACGTTCAGAAAAACCACTGAACAATCTCCTTTCCTAGATTCACCTTGAACTCCGAATTTCACATAATGGCAATTATAGAAAATGAAAGACCTAAAATATGTCATTTATACATAAAAACATATGTATTATATATTATATATTTCATATTCATAAAGATGTAAATATAACATATATCACATGTAAAATGTTTTTAAATATGTAAACTTTTAAAGTACATATTTAAACGTTACTGGCTACAAAAATATGGACTCTAGAAGTTACCACTTAGTATTTAAACATCTGTTCAACCTTCTGCTTTACAGATGGAAAAATCACACCCTTCACAAAGCTGAAATGTCTCAAGCCCCTCAGCGACTGGAGAACAGGTCCTGTCCGTCCTGTGTGTGTCCCCGCCCCCTGCAGCGGGCGCCGAGACACAGGCTCAGGAAGCTTAACAGTCACAGTCACGGCAACGCAGGCCTATGTGCTCCTCTCTGAACCTCCAGGTCACCTGGGAGGCTCTCTGCAGGGGAACCTGTGAGACCTGGACCCTGCCCTTCACCTGTGTCCTCTGTGGCTCCCGCCCCTGCCCACCCCCACGGGTCTTCTAGCTTCTGCATGTTTTCCTCCACCACACTGGCCTTTTTCTATTCCAAGCTCAGCAGAGAGTGTTGGCCTGCAGACTGAAGGGTCCCGGGTTTGAGTCCAGTCAAGGACACATGCCCGGGTTGCGGGCTCAATCCCCAGAAGGGGGTGTGCAGGAGGCAGCCACTCCATGACTCTCTCTCATCACTGATGTTTCTATCTCTTTTTCCCTCTCCCCTCCTCTCTGAGATTAATAAAAATATATTTTTAAAAAAGAACATTTATTCAACACTGTATCCTAACCTCAGCATTTAAAAAAATATATATTTTATTGATTTTTCAGAGAGAGGGAGAGGGATAGTGAGTTAGAATCATTGATGATAATTTTTTAAAATATATATTTTATTGATTTTTTACAGAGAGGAAGGGAGAGAGATAGAGAGCTAGAAACATCGATAAGAGAGAAACATCAACCAGCTGCCTCTTGCACACCCCCTACCGGCGATGTGCCCGCAACTAAGGTACATGCCCTTGACCGGAATCGAACCCGGGACCTTTCAGTCCGCAGACCGATGCTCTACCACTGAGCCAAACCGGTTGCGGCCTCCCCTCAGCATTTAATCAACACTTTGCACTAAATGGGTGTTCAAGTGATATTTGGCCCCCAAAACTACCATGTGGCCTAAGAAATTTTACTAAACATTAGTAAACTAAAATATAATTAAGGAGCAATTAAGATGAGAAACAATCCTTTTGGGTGAATTCCAGATTTCATGTACACCTTATAGATAGCTGAGAACACCTGCTGAATGATTACACGCTCCAGTGGGGGAAGTCACTCTACGTGAGGTCAGTTAAGACACTGCAATAAGCAATAAGCACATCATTAAAAACCTTACAAGGCTGGTTCTTCCTCTTCATCTCCGTATGACTTCAGATTATCCTGATCATACTGTGGCAATTCTGGCATCAACCTGCAAATCAGAACATTACTTTAAATTACTTTATTTTGAATTGTTTTAAAAAATCATGTTTAAGAGCAGAAAGACCAATGTAATGAATATATTTTTTAAATGTTTCCTGAAATAGCTACCTATAGCCAGGATTATCTAAATGAAAACTCCATGGAGAACACAGCGAAAGATAAAAAAACCTGGCTTTCCTTAAAAAATGCATAGTCAAGTTTACTTCATTTTTCTGGTGGTTTTTTTTTTTTTTTTTTTTTTACTTTAAATGACTTTAAAAATGTTAAAACTGAACATATATTCTATTATTTTAGAGCGCCATGACATCTATTCAGACTCTTACTTGTACAGCATCTGATAAACAGCAATTTGCACGGGCCGAGCTCTGAAGAGGAGTAACGGGGCCAGGGTGTTCAGTAAAGTCTGGAGATGTTCCGGCAAGTTTGTTTTCTGGCCAGCAATCAATCTTGCAGGGAGCTTGTGACCCAAAAGCTGATCCTTTGGGATGTATGTTAGTGTTTCACACATGGGCTTTAGCACAGCATTCTGAAAGGACGTTTCAGAGGTATCTCTGCTTTCTCCTGATGACAAAAAGAATCACACACACGCATAGCTCAACACAAAATGGGAAGTACAGCTGACTGACTCACAGGTGATCAACATCATTAAAGAAAATGCACCTGGAAAACAAAAGAGCCCTGGCCGGGGTGGCTCAGTGGGCTGGGCACTGTCCCAGGCACCAAGAGGTCACTGGTTAGATTCCCAGGCAAGGCACATGCCCAGTTGAGGGTTCGATCCCCACGAGATTTGTGCAGGAGACAACCGATCAGGATTTCTCTCTCATAAATGTTTCTCTCTCTCTCTTTAAAATCAATTAAGAAAACTATATTAAAACTTAACATTAGCCAAGACTGGTTTGGCTCAGTGGATAGAGCGTTGGCCAGCAGACTGAAAGGTCCCAGGTTCGATTCCAGTCAAGGGCATGTACCGTGGTTGTGGGCACATCCCCAGTAGGAGATGTGCAGAAGGCAGCTGGTCGATGTTTCTAACTCTCTATCCCTCTCCTTTCTTCTCTGTAAAAAATCAATAAAATATATTTTAAAGCCGGGACCGGTTTGGCTCAATGGATAGAGCGTCGGCTTGGGGACTGAAAGGTCCCGGGTTCGATTCCGGTCAAGGGCATGTACCTTGGTTGCGGGCATATCCCTGGTGGGGGGTGTGCAAGAGGCAGCTGATCAATGACTCTTTCTCATCGATGTTTCTAACTCTCTGTCTCTCTCCCTTCCTCTCTGTATAAAATCAATAAAATATATTAAAAAAAAAAACAAAAAACCGTAACATTAAACCAACTATAACTCTAGAACCATGAACTGAATACATTAACATTAAATAATCTCAACTGTTCCATGACTTCTATTTTCCTCTTAAAAAAGGCAGGCTTGAGTTGTAAATCTATCTGTGTCATCTGGTTACTCCCACTTTAATCTGCAATGGCCTTCGATGCCATTTTTACCTTCTCATCGTGACTGAGCACAGGCTGCTCGGAGATGCCTGATTCTCTGGCTCTGGTCATCTCTTCTGTTGGACTGTGTGACTTACAAACCCACAGATGCTGCTTGGAATTTTCTAACAAGTCGTTTTTACTGAATCTCATGACTACACCCTTTCTACTTGCCTGTAACCGTCACCAAGAGAGGCAAAAGCAAGCTGTGGATGCCTGGGGAAAAAAACTCTTTCCATTCGCTGACGAGGTTTGCAGGGAGCTGGCCGGCAGGGTCCGGCGCGGCGGAGGCGAAGAAAGCACTGAGCTCACAGGCCAGAGCACAGCTGACGCAGGCCAGCAGCTGCACCAGGGGCACCGAGCGCAGGGCGTAGTTCTCACGCGTCGTCTGGGAAACAGAACGAGCCGGTCAGCGGGCCTCTCCCAGAACAGCCACAGGGCCACACAGCAAGTCCCTTTCCGTTCCCAGGGACCCTTGGAGAGTTTACATCCAAACAATGTTTAAATTAAAATACTAGAAATTGCAATCAACCCATTTATTCCCAAATATTCTATTTTATTTTTAAAACTACAAAACAAAATAGCATCAATGACCACTTAGCAAGTGGAATGCATTAAAGACACATTTATAATCTTCCCAGGAGCCCTGCTGACTGGGCATTATTAAATTAAAGTAAGGACACCGATGCTCAATGAGGTCACGTTTAAAGCCCCAGCCACAGCACACAGCCAACAGCGGGCAAGGCAGAGACTACATCCAGGTCCACCTGACCCCCTGCACGGCGGGGTTCTGGTCTGCAGACCACCCGGCAGAGGACACGAGACTCCCGTGCACTCACCTCCAGCCAGGCCAGCATGGCGCACATGATGAAGTCCCACTCCCTCTCGGCCAGCGGAGGGGAGCAGCACCTCAGAAACAGGGAAAGGAACCGCACGATTTCTACGTTCAGTCCCAGGACCGCTGGGCTCGCTCCTGACAGGTCACTGTGACGAGGACAAAGCAGAGCAGAACAGAAAGCATTAAAGCATTCTACAGACCACATCCCTTTAACCTTACATCTTATAAACGAGTGACTGAAATGACCACCGTTCTACACTCTGCAGTCATCCTGTTACTCTGCAGAGTTGACTATAAAATACGCGCCCTGGTCTAGACTGTATACACGGAGGGAAACAGTATAAAGAATCACCCACCAACTGAAAAGAAAAATATCTTCGTGGTCCTTCTTCCAGCACATTAGGATGTCCAGTATGTCATGCAATAGTGCTCCATCGTCTATGCTTCTGGTTTGCAGACAAGAATTTACAATGGCAAGATGTCCAAAACCTCCTAAAAGGAAATTCAAAATGAATATTAACAAAATGTAAGTTATACTGCTACTATAATAAAGACTACTTTGAGCTAGATCAAAACTTTCTTGGAGCCGAAACTGGTTTGGCTCAGTGGATGGAGCGTCGGTCTGCGGACTGGAGGGTGCCAGGTTTGATTCCGGACAAGGGCATGTGCACTGGTTGCGGGCACATCCCCCATGGGGTGTACACGGGAGGCAGCTGGTGGATGTTTTTCTCTCATCAATGTTTCTGGCTCTCTGTCCCTCTCCCTTCCTCTCTGTGAAGGATCAATAATTTTTTTTTTTTAAGAGAAAGCTTCAAAAAAAAACCTTTATTGGACAGAAGGGGTGTTAGAGGCACCAACCTCTATGCAGCTGAAAATCTGGACATAACTTTCAACTGCCCCAAACTTCCTCAGCCCCCTACCTGTAAAGAATTGGTTCCAGGACCAGCCCCCACCCTCACAGACCCTAAATCCTTGGGTGCTCAGGTCCCCTGTATAAATCTGCCGGGAACACGCACTGCTGGCCTCTGCACCACAGGCAGCAAATACCCGGGCCTCGCAGGGGAGCTGCACACTTATTGAGAAATGTGTGTACGAGTGGACCACCCGCTTCAACCATGCATTTCAAGGGTCATCTGTGAATGCATCTCCTCTTCCTTCAAAGGCAGAGCTTTTTTTTTTTTTAATTTTCCTGGCAAAATAGAAGAGACTCAAGGTACCGAGTTAGCAAAAGTAGGTTTACAGTTGTTCATATAAAAAATAACAATAAATAAAATAACACAAGAATAAACTCTGTTTAGCGAACTCACAACTGAAAACCTACTTCTGTATAACCAGAAATAACTGATTTTCTGAGAACTAAATGTCTTTGTCTCATTAATTTGGCTGAAAGAATAAAACCGGTTGTCAAATATCAACACATCACTCTAACCGGTTTGGCTCAGTGGATGGAGTGTGGGCCTGCAAACTGAAGGGTCCCAAGTTTGATTCTGGCCAAAGGCACATGCCTGGGTTGCAGGCTCAATGCCAGTGGGGGGCATGCAGGAAGCAGCCGATCCATAATTCTCTCTCATCATTGATGCTTCTCTCTCTCTCCTTCTCCCTTTCTCTCTGAAATCAATGAAGAAATATATTTTAAAAATATAGCAAAATAAAA
Source organism: Nyctalus aviator (assembly GCA_036971965.1). NCBI lineage: Eukaryota > Metazoa > Chordata > Mammalia > Chiroptera > Vespertilionidae > Nyctalus > Nyctalus aviator. The sequence continues at coordinate 72,132 of CM072923.1, forward strand.
TAAAAAGTCTCCTTTTATAAATTCATTAGGACTTTTAAGAGCAACCCAGCCAGTGTGGCTCAGTGGTTGAGCCTTCACCTATGAACCAGGAGATTGTGGTTCAATTCCCAGTTAAGTCACATTCCCAGGTTGTGGGCTCCCTCCCTGGTGCTGGAGGCAGCCAATCAATGATTCTCTCATCATTGATGTTTCTCTCTCTCCCTGTCTCCCTTCCTCTCTGAAAATCAATAAACGTGTATAAAAAAGAGAGCTTTAAAAAAATACAACAAAAGTGTTCCCTCTTTTGCCTTTCTGTGCTCACTCCCTGGCTGACAGTGGCACAAGGCACTGCTCACAGAGCTAGAAACCACCGGAGGGGCTTGTGGTTGTTGGTCTTCCCTGAAGTCCCAGCACTTCTGTCCCACACAGGGTGACAGCCGCTCTCCACAGACACCACTCCCACTGCCCACCGCCTTGTCCTGAGCAGAAGCATAAACTAGGAGTCAATCAGCTAGAATTTATCTCTGCGAGACTTGGGTTCAGATATTAAGAGACACTTGTTTCAACTCAAGCAATAATTAAAATAACAGAATATTTACTATCAGGAAACTAACCATTCGTTTTGCAAAGGTCTTCCCTGGCCCAAGCCCGGAGGGCAGGCACACACAGAGCAATGAATTCTTTCTTGTCGTCCTCGGGCAGAAACGGACAGAGGCTTTGGATGGTGTGCATCTTGCCTTCCGTTAGGGGGAAAAACCTGTGTACAGAAAAGGTGTGAATTATATTTGCCCCAAGTATGAGTTATTTCAGAAATGCTTACTCAGACTCTTCTGGATGATGAGAACGCACACAAATGCAACATGCTGCTGCTTTCTCCTTTAACGTGCTTCTAATTTTTAGAACGAGCACATGTCTCCCCCCCCCCCCCCAATGTGGCTGCTCTGAACCGCACACACAGTGCGTGGGAAAGCTCTCTGTGGGAGCCCCCGAGGCCATTCACATGGGAGCTGAGATCTGCGCATGTGTGCATAGCGGGGCTCACTTATATAACAAGGTCACCCTAAACGTATGATTAGCTGACACTTCCATACTTGAATACGAAGTATATAAGTTGTTACCTGTCATTTACATACTTTGTAGATTTTTCTGTCAGAACACAGAGGTACAAACTGTTCTATTTTAAAACAACATGACTTTAACAATTAGAAACAAAAACATCCCATGCTATGCACATGTCATAATCTAACTATGTCTCTGTTAGTGGACACTGAGGTTTTACTCCCCGCACTTTTGCTCTTATTTAAATAGTAGATGTTCTGAGCACACAGCAAACACCTGTTCTGGCAAGATTCCTGGAATTATTGCACTCGAGTCATTTCAAATTGCTTTCCAGCACACACACTCCATTGTGCTTTCACCAGAATGGACACACGAGCATCTTACTATGCTCTCAATGAACCTTTTACATTCCTGGTAACATGGTAGATAACATAGGCTTCTCTAATTCTGACTTCCATCATTGCTAATAAGGCAAATCCTTTATACTTTACATTTCACCTGTGAATTACCTTCTCAAGTCCTTTACATATTTTTCAATTTGGATTGTTTTACTAATTAATTGAAACTATTATATATTATGGACATTAATTCTTTACTGATTGCAAATGTTTTCTCCCATTTTGTCACTTGGCCTTTAAATTTGCTGTATTTTTGTCATACAGAAGTTGTTGTTTCTTTTAATATATTTTATTGATTTTTTTTACAGAGAGGAAGGGAGAGGGAGAGAGAACCAGAAACATCGATGAGACAGAAACATCAATCAGCTGCCTTCTGCACACATCCTACTAGGGATGTGCCTGCAACCAAGGTACATGCTCTAGACCGGAATAGAACCTGGGACCCATGAGTCCGCAGGCCAATGCTCTAGCCACTAAGCCAAACCGATTATGGCAGAAGTTTTGTTTTTTTAAAAAAATTTAATTCTGGAGTGTGAATACAGGGTATATGCAATGCAATCAAACTATACACTTAAGAATGCATGTCAGTACTAATTAGTTCTAATAGTTTACTAGTTAATTCCCTACACTTTTATAAGCAGAAAAAATATTAAATTATTCTGAATAAAACAGTCAGTATCAAAAGATCATGAAGTGCATTCCCTTACATCACAGACCTGAGTGATGTAATTAGAGGGAGGACAATGGACTGGTGAGGGATGAGGAAATGGGACCAGGGGAGGTGGCTGTGGCTAGCAAAGGTAACACAGGATCCTTAGGATCAAAACTGTCCTATATTTCATCCTGAGACTTTGGTGGTTGGTGGTCACACATGTGATCTACACAGAACACACATGAAGCAAGACATGTAGCCTGGTCAACAGATCGCACCAATGCCATTTTCTTTATTGTGAAATTGCACTAATTGAACTATGGGATCTCTTTGTATTATGTTTATTATTTGCATGTGAATCCTGAATTATCTCAAATAATAAATCTATAATTATCTCAAAGTACTAAGGTTTAACAATTTTTAAATAAGAATTACAACATTGAAACCTTGACCTCCTGGTTCATAGATCAATGCTCAACTCCTGAACCATGCTCACCAGGCTACCCCTACTTCCCCATCACAGGACTTACTACGAAACATTTGGAGCTTAAGCCTCTGGTCTTTCAATGAAATGGGCCTCTTTTACAGGTTTTTTTTGTTTGTTTGTTTGTCATTTCCTTATTTATTCTAAATAAATATGTGGCATAGTACATTTATATTCTGTTTTTAAGAGTCTTCCAGAGGATCCAAGATGGCTGCTCAGGTAGACACCTAACCGCAGCAGCACACAACAATTTCAATGGAATACAACTAAAATGTAGAGTGGACATTGCCCAGAGCTACAGGTAGTCGACTGTCTGAAAATTCTACAAGAAGGAAAGAAAAAACCAGAAGGAAAATCAGAGGAGCTGAAAAAAAAAAGCCTAAGGTATGGAGACATGCTGCGCGCCCGCATGCGCGCGCGGAGAGGTCGCAGCCAGAGAAGAGGAGAAGGCTGGGGGCCTGCCTGGCGTTCCCTAACAGAAAGGAAATAAAACCCCTGGCCTGGGCTGAACCCCCAAACCAGCAGCGCTGAGCCCCAGTTATGGGCCAGACCCTGGGGACCCAGGCTCGGGCAGGGGGAGACCGGGCTGTGAGGCGGAATCCCAGGGGAGCGGCGAAAAGCGGAGCCCCCGGAGTCGCGCGCACAGTGCGCGCAGAGGACTGAATGTTGACTCTGATGCTGGATTGCCCTGGCGGGGAAAAACAAAGCCTCAGGCGGCGCTGAGCCCCAGACTGGACTGCTCTGAACCCCAGTTCTAGGCCAATCCCTGGGGACCCAGGCTTAAGCAGAGGGAGACGGGGCTATGAGGTGGAGTCCTGGGAGAGCGGCGAAAGGCCGAGCCCCTGGAGTCGCGCACATTGCTCGCAAGGGAAGGAATGTTGACTCTGATGCGGGATTGCCCTGGAGGGAAGGAAACAGGAGCTCCGGCCATGTTGGGCCCCAGTTTCGACTGCTCTGAACCCCAGTCCTAGGCCAGACCCTGGGGACCCAGGCTCAGGCAGGGGGAGACGGGGCTGTGAGGCGGAATCCCAGGGGAGCGGCGAAAAGCAGAGCCCCCAGAGTCACACACACTGCACGCAGAGGACAGTCTGTTGACTCTGATGCTAGACTCCCCTAGCGGGAAGGAGAAAAAAAGTTTCAGACTGGAGGAACGCGACAAGGAGCAGGAGCCCCTGCCGGACACCAGCCAGCCGGGCACCAGCAAGGAGCCGGGCGACGGGGCCCTCAGGAGGGGGCGGTGCCCCTGAGCCTTCGACCACTGAGCGCAGGCAATGGAGCCGAGGCCGGGGGCTGCTTCCTGGGCGGTGCCGACCCCGGCAACAGGCTGAAGCAGCGCAGGAGCCCGCGGAGAACAAAGGGGTGCCACAGGCCAACCTGCTGAGCTTCCAGGACAAGGAGGAATAAACCAAAGAAGTTCTCAATGTGAAGAAATCAAGTGAGAGCAAAAGATAGTAAAATTACTTAAGAAAGAATACAAAGAAGATCTTGAAAAATCAAAGACTAAGTCAGAATTCAACTCACCAGTCAACATTGCAACATAAATGCGTTTAAAAAAAAGAAGAAGAAAAAAAAGGACAGAATGTTGGAACAGCGGCGGCCAGGCCTAGAGTGGCCAGGCACAAGGCAGTGGCAGCCGGGCCCGGAGTAGCAACGGCCAGGCCCCAGAGCAGCAGCAGCCAGAACCAGAGCAGCAACAGCCAGCACTGGAGCAGCCAGACCTGGGGCAGTGGCAGCCAGGCCTGAGGCGGAGGCGGCCAAGCCCAGGGTGGCCAGTACAGGAATACCCAGACCCGGAGTGGCCGGGCGTGGAAAAGCCGGGCCCAGAGCAGCCGGGTCGGGAGCAGCCAGGCCCAGAACAGCAGTAGCCAAGCCCGGAGCATCCAGGCCGGGAGCGGCCAGGCTCGGAGCAGCCGTGCCCGAAGCGGCCGGGCCCAGAGCAGCCAGGTCGGGTGCGACCAGGCCCGGAGCAGCAGCTGCCAGGTTGGTAATGGCCAGGCCCAGAGCTGCTGGGCCCTGAGCAGCCAGGTCAGGTGCTGCCAGGCCCGGAGCAGTGGCTACCAGGCTGGGAGCGGCCAGGCCCGGAGCTGCTGGGCCCGGAGCGGCCGGACCCAGAGTGGCCGGGCCTAGAGCAGCCGAGCCCAGAGCAGCCAGGTTGGGTGCGGCCAGGCCCGGAGCAGCAGCAGCCAAGCCCAGAGCAACTAGGTTGGGAGCGGCAGTGGCCAGACCCGGAGCAGCTGGTTGTGGAACGAACCAGAGCAACAGAGGCCAGGCCCAGAACAGCTGGCTCCTCGCCTGCCCCCACCCCAAGGCTGCCTCTCAGACATGGCTGGAAACTTTTGCGGGAACTTGAGGGTCTGCTGAATCAAGTGATGAAGGCTTAGGTCTGGATGTGTTGAGTTAGTATAGCGCTGGGGTGTTGATCTATGAGTGCCTTGGGTGGGGCCTGGATGAGGTTGGTTGACCTATTTGGAAATGTCTTTTGTGTGAAGTGTATCATTGGGCATGTGGAGGTGTTATTGATATGAGAAAATGCTAAGTAACTGATTTACTATCTGAAAAGGGATTTACTATCGAGGAAAGGGAGCGAGGAAGAGACAGAACATAAACTGTGCACCTATGGATGAGGACAGTGGGGGGTGGGGAGGGGGAGAAGGGTGGGGTGGGAACCTGGTGGAGGGGGGAAGAAATGAGGAACCTTTGTAATAATATGAACAATAAAGATTAAAAAAAAGAAAGAAAGAATTACAACACTGACATTCAGTTCACAATCCTGCTGTGCCAGAACACATAACCTCACCCTTGAATACTTTCCGGAAGCCAGTGGATCCCAAGCCCTTGGAGAGCCGCAGCCAGTGCTGCCTCGGGCGCCCGGCCCCTCTCTAGCAGATCGGGCTACATCCCTCGCACGTCCGCCCACAGTTTAGTTCTGTCTTGAGGACGTACTTACTGAATTTCTAGAATATGCCTCCACAGGATGACCCCACAGAGAAGAGTAAGGAACTTTCCATAGAGCAAATGATGTCATGGGAAAGGATGCAGGAGACAGAAAAAGGAAAGACATCAACAGGTTTTGGGGAAAAGAGAACAAGTTTATGAAATGCTACTTGTGTAAAACAAGTATGAAATTCTACAACAAAGTGTTATAAAGCCGAAACCGGTTTGGCTTAGTGGATAGAGCATCAGTCTGTGGACTGAAAGGTCCCCGGTTCGATTCCAGCCAAGGGCATGTATCTTGGTTGCGGGCACATCCCCGGTGGGGGGTGTGCAGAAGGCAGCTGGTTGATGTTTCTCTCTCATCAATGTTTCTAGCTCTTTATCCCTCTCCCTTCCTCTCTGTAAAAAATCAATAAAATATTTTTTAAAAAGTGTTATAAAGTTAAAACTGCTTATTATAAAAGTGTGTTCCAAGCCTTAAACGATCGAAATTGTTTTGTCTTTCTCGTTTCCTTTAACTTAATTTCTGCATCTCCTAGATCTTGTTTTCCTGATTCCTTAGCGACTAGTAGTTGGAGGAAGCCACGGTGGTCACATTACAGAGATTAAAAAGTAAACAGGCATACCCTTCTTTCCTCCTGTGAAGCTGTTTTACGTCCTCAGGTGAAACACTTCTTGAAAGGATCAACTTAGCAATTATGAGAGACCACAGTGTGCCATGTTCCATGGATCTAAAAATGGAGGGAAAAACCTATTTAGAAAGGGTACTTATACAGATTTTTAAACTGTTACAGAATTCAATCAATTCTGGGTTTCTGTTACAGAAACTACCCAGGACTCCTGCACCAAACAACTGCCATGACGGGGAGGGGTGGGAGCAGAGCCCTCGTGACAGAACTGCCCAACACAGGGCAGCCCAGCCCCCGGTGTCCCCACGTGGGCGCCCTTACAGAAGGCCTGCGGCGACACCAGGCTGAACTGGGAAGGGACATCCGGGGACACGGGGGCTGGCGGACTGAGGGACTGCGGAGGCGAGTGCTGGTGGGCAGTGTGCAGGGGGACAGCGGTCAGCCAGCAATTTCAGCCACAAGACACCTGCCTGCGCCACCTCTGCGCCACCTCTGTATTCCCACCCACTCCTCACCCCGGGAGGACTCGGGGTTCTAAGATCAGATGCAACCGCAGCCCCCAGCAGCAGAAGGGGCACAGGAGGCAAGCTGAAGCCACGCCCACAGGCTGTTCCTTCATCACCTGCCCCTTGAACACATTTTACATTGAATAACACCAGCCAAATTCAAACATCTCCCCAGAAAAACAAAGAGAACCTAGTACCCATAAGTTTTTATCAAAATTTTGGATTAATTTAGGTCATCCTCTGACTGAAAAACTGGGATGAAGAGGGCTTAAAGCCATAAAGTAGTAAAATGGTCGTTTAAAAAATGGAAATAGAAAGAGAGTTTTACCTGTTGAACAGCAGGTGCAAAAGGCCAGACGTATTGCCGAGCCCACACAATTTATCGTAGGTAATGTCCATCTTCTCCAGCATTTCACGGAATCTGGCGAGGGACGCAGGGGGGCTGTCCAGCTCCGCACACCACTGCAGTGCGTAGAGCAGCTCTGCGGCTGAGAAGGGCGCCCGTCAGCATCTGCGCTCGCCCACAACCTCCATCCTGTCACTCCGCCCCTTTCCTACCACTGGTTTCTGTCCACTGGTCTCAGATCTGCGAACTGACTCGAATCTGCTTTGGGGTTTTCAAGATAATGAGCACTGAGAACGTGTGTTTGATACAACATACCACTCCTCTCCCAAATCTTATTTCGTCCCTCCTGTAGTAGTTAGAAATGTGACAGGAGCCTTAGTTACCAGATAAACACCTAAGGGGTCCAGGCCTGAGTGGGACGTTCCCACCAATGTGTTAAGAATGGGACAGCAGGATACAGCATGGGGCGGGGCCTTGGTGACTGACACGGCTGCCTTCCAATGGGCTGTCCACAAAGTTATCAATTAGAAACTACAACCTCCCTCACGGGACTGTTGAGAGAATTAAATGACCAAGTATCTTTCACAAAACCTGCCATGTCAGAGATTTTTATTATAAATTTAGTCACAACTCTCCTTTATAAATCCATGTGTGATTTGGATTTTGAAGTCAGAAGGCTAGAGACCTGGCTAATATCTAATCCTCTCCTTTTCAAGTTAAGTAATTCTAAGCAAATCAAGATAAGAAAAACAGCCCGGCCAGTGTGGCTCAGTGGTTGAGTATCAACCTATGAACCAGGAGGTCACAGTTCTATTTCTGGTCAGGGCACAGGCCCGGGTTGTGGGCTCCACCCCCAGTGGGGTGACATGTAGGAGGCAGCTAATCAATGATTCTCTCTCATCATTGATGTTTCTCTCTCTTCTCTTCTCTTCTCAAATCAATAAAAGTACTTTTAAAAATTAGGAAAGGAAAGATAAGAAGAGCAGTAGCATCTAACTGATAGGGTTGACGAGATTGAATACATGATGCTGTCCGTTTGGAATCAGGGATCCAGTGAACAAACGATGCTCTCCTTCCCTGTTCTGCTTTGGGACAGATTCCCTCTGAGCACCGTCCTGTGTGCGCAGCTCCTACCCCTCACAGCACGTGGAGCTGGCCAGTCCGTGCTCCCTGCCTCCTCGGCACAGCCTCTGCCCAGCGAGGTCCCGGCTAAGGGCGTGCCCGAGCCGACACAGGAATTGGAAAGGCCCTTCCCCCAGCGCCACCCGGTATGGTCACCCGGACCGGGAGTGTACACCATCCGAGCCCACTCGCGAGGAGAAGGTTCAGCCGATGGAGACCGAGAGACAGTGGTCCACACGTCACATTAGGTCGAGCCCTCGAGGAGCCACCAGACTCGCTAGATGCTCTCCTGGCTCAGGACACAGGGTCGCTGATGCTGATGTCCTGCTGGTCTGAAAAGTGTTCTGACACCAAATTCTGCTCAACACCTGACGAGAGCCACGATTTCGCTGTTTCCACCCGACTTGCAACTGAACATTCATCACTTAACTGAGCTCAAATTTCCCATTCCTAAAAGAGTTAATGAGGAGCTGAAGATTCTTGATTCTTTAAAGATTTAAATCGCAGTATAATCAAAAGTATTTCAAGATTTGTATTTATGCTCATATATACTTACTTATTTTCTCGAGCTCATTATTTTCTAGGACTATTTCCTTTTTCAGTGCAACTAATAACATTTTGCTCAATAATGCCGAAGTACACAAATGGCTAGGGAGTTTCTTTGTATCTTGTTCTTTATAATCTGCTTTGAAACACTCATAATTCAAACTCAGTCGTCCTTCTAAAAGAGGTCTATGCAACCACTGCAAAAATATAAATTATATGCACAATCAGTACATATTCTATTTACCATCTAGTGTACAAATATGACAGGAAAGATACAGTTATCAGAACGTTCACATTGTCATTAAAATGACTTCAGAACTGAAGCTGTATCCGTTCAATATTAGTCTGTTAGCACCTTAGTTTCTTAGAAGCCTAGGCTTTGGTTTCTGCTGCTGGAGCCTCCCACATGCACGTTCCTGCAGACCCACGGACATCACACACGATACAGAGCATTCAGAGGCATCAGAGCAAAGAGAGCTCTATTCTCACTCACTTGCTTTTCTTCGCCAGAAATGAATACATCTATGCTCACACAAAATCCAAACCTCAGAGTGAGAAATGCTCTCCGGCCTCAAACATACCTGCTTCGGCAGCAACCGTCTCATCTTCTCCCACTCCCGGTGGTCTGGCATCACACTCGCAATGTAGATGCCCAGAAGGGACGTGTCTTCACTCTCTAAGAGCTTCTTCAACAGATCATCAGCAGCAGACAAGAGTCCCTGGAGACTGAAAATAACGCAGAGGACTCAGTCGCTGCCGTTAGGCTGAATGACCTCAACGCCCTGGCACATGGTCAATGCCACGGCAGGCAACAGCTGACCTGAACAAAAAGCCAGAGCAAGCACATGCAGCAGCCTTTCCATGCCACTCCTCCCACACACACAGGCCCACTGGGGACGCAGTCCCATGATTATGACTTTAAATTGAGTGATGCTTCCACCTCAGCACGAAGGGGACCTGAACTATGTCAGACCCGATCTTTCTGAAACACAGCTCCCTTCTTCCATAAAAGGAGCACGGTGACCCCAAAGGCCTCTGGGTGCATCTGATTAGTTTTCACTTTAATACGTGGATTTAGTAAGAGCTGTGACGTACACTGCAATTCAAATGCCTTATAACAGTGGCTGTCAGATGGGCCAGGTAACCAGGCGAGAACGACCACATGACCCGCCAGAAGGCTGTGGTTACACCACCCAGGGGAGACGGAGGACAGCACCAGCACCCGCCACCGGCAGCAGCCAGGAGTGGGCAGGCCTGTCACGCTGTCATTCTTCCTTCCAGGAGCTTATGATCCACATGGAGAAATCCTCTCGGGAGTCCAGGCACCCACACTAGTATGAAACCTGACTAAGGACAATGATCAAGTAATAAGAGATGGTGTGCAAATGAGCACAGAAATGGTCACCTCGTAATGTCCAGAGACGGAGACTGAGCCTGGTTCTTCAGCCACAGCGCCGACGCCCGCAGGAAGGCACTCTGCTGAACTGGACGGCCAGGATGGTGGACCAACCAATTCACGCCAGACAGCCACGTATTCTTCAGTTTGCAGATAAGAAAGTCTAAAGTCAAAATGTCAACAGTAATTTGTAAACCCACTGAAGTAAGTATAACCATTATAAAACATCTGAAAGAACTCACTGCAGATCTCAGATTTCTAAGGTGCCATTTAAAAAAGAAAACAGCCCTGGCTGGTTTGGACAGAGCATTGGCCTGCGGACTAAAGGGTCCCAGGTTCGATTCTGGTCAAGGGCATGTGCCCGGGTTTCAGCCTTGATCCCCAGTGGGGGGGCATGTAGTAGGCAGCCGATCAATGATTCTCTCTTATCCTTGATGTTTCTATCTTTCTCTCCCTCTCCCTTCTACTCTGAAATCAATAAAAATATTTTAAAATAATAATAAAGAAAACCAAATTGCTATTCAACGTCAAACAAAATGTGTTATAAATATGCACTAATAAAGCTAGCATAAAGCTAGCTCATGCCATGTCAGGTAAAAAATGGTAAGATTTTTCAGTCCGCAGACCGACGCTCTACCACTGAGCCAAACCGGTTTCGGCAAAAATGGTAAGATTTTTAAAGTTAGATTTTTTCTGCTCTGAAATCCTTTAGGTGTGAAAAATAGTATTCCTTTTCCAAATATAGAAGTTAGCACTGAAGTAGGGTTGGAGAGAAGGGCTTCCTATCAGTAGTATTTTTTAAATATTCCTTTTATAAGTAAGTCTAAATTAACACAAGGCAGAATATAATCCTTAAAAAAGGCCATCTAAATTTCATTTTGACATACACCAAAATTGAAAGTTTATTAACATTGCGGACGGATCACGAGAATTCTTGCTTCATATTACATAGTGTTTTACAAAGTATCATACTTTCAAAAGATATTTGTTTGTAAGAACATGTAACAACTAACTTCAAAATGTAAAGGGTATTTAATTTTAAAGCGTGCCTTTAACATTTACGTAAAACATTTTTGGTTCTCGTTCAATAGAAACTTATCTGGCCCCTGGTAAAGCTAGCAATAAAACTACTGGTCTGCAATGTGCTAAGAGAAGGAAAGAGATATTAATACATGTGGAAACTGAGGCATGAAGAAATTAAGCAAACTACCAGAGCTCCCGAATAAAGGGGCTAACATTCTAACCATGGCCCCTTGCAAAATGCTATCACAGCAGAACTTTAAACATCACATCCATATACATCCTTAACCTGCTTTCAAAGCTGAAAGTGTTTATGATTTGTAGTCCTTTACTCAAAAGCATGACTCCGTTATTGAAGCCTTGCACTGGCATGCGAAGGTCCGGGCCAGAGTCCAGCAGAACCGGGGAGCAGGGGCTTGTTACCTGGCAGGTGGGCGTTGGCTCTGCTCTGAGCACACAACTGAAAGAGAGTGAGCAGCAAGTCTTCTGAGGACGGCACCAGGAGGCGCCCCGGCGCTGAGCTAAAATAGGCATAGGCCACATCACAGGTGAAAGACACTGAAGAGTCAATACTGTCAGCTTCTGACCGTTTCTTTATGTTGGATAAGGTTTCATGAAGTTTAACAATAATTCTTTCAACATATACCTCTCCAATCAAGTAATCTAGAGAAAAATAATCACAAACAATAGAAAATATTAGCAGTATAATTTTGAATAACTTCCACTTGAGTCTATGTGTTAAAAAGGAAAAAAAAAAAAAGGTGCTAGTGTATTTGACAAAAGAAAATCCTATCAGCCAGTCAAACTGTTCTCACACAGAAAAGCCCTCACATGAAAAGCAGTTCTAGCCCAGCTGTCGTGGCTCAGTGGTTGAGCATCAACCTATGAGCCAGGAGGTCACAGTTCGATTCCTGGTCAGGGCACATGTCCTGGTCGTGGGCTCGATCTCCAGTGTGGGGCGTGCAGGAGGCAGCCAATCAACAATTTTAGCTCACAATGGATGTCTCTAACTCTCTCCATCTCCCTTCCTCTCTGAAATCAATAAAAATAACACTTTTAAAAAAAAGCATTTTTACATAAGATTTAAAAATAATGCTCTACAAAATTAGAGCGAAGAACTTTGCTAAATTCAAAACCCTTTAGAAATAATAAACTAAAGATATTAAATGTCATCCAAGTCATGCATGCTACAAAGATTAGCAAACATTTAGGGTACTTATAAAATTAAGATATTTTAATGAAGTCAGTCTTGTTATTCTCAACCAATAATATGCAAACTTAGGAGCATGAAACCCATGGAAAGAGGAAGCCGCAGTGTTGCCTACCGTTGTTAACATGCTGGGATAACACCAAGCTTAAGAGCGCCCATCCTTCTGAGAAGTAAGGTTCAGAAGTCACTGTGGATTCCAAGTCCTTGTTGCAAAGATGACTTGCCAAGGTTACCAACTTCTCTCCAAGGACATCTCCTTTCAGCCAAGAAATTACTAAAGCATGTTTATCTGAACTAGAACATGCCTAAAACCACAATTAGAGCCATGGTTAGGAATAAGATCAGCACTTTATCTGCCTGAGGGAGTCCTCGTCCCAGACCACATGCCTCCCTTTGTCACAGGGCCCGGAACATCCTCCCCGCCCCCCACGTCTAAGGCTGGGCCTCCTGCTCCCACTAGGCCTTGCTCACTGCACTCCATGCTCTTCTCATCCATCTCCCCTACCATGAGTACCCCCTCTTACCCACTCATCACAATCCCATCTTCTCCAGCCCATGCTCATCGCTAACTGTCTCAGACTGTCTAAGGCACTTACTGGACTGTATTATTATTTACACTGTTTCATCTGCGTGTGTCTTGTTTCCAATGAGACTGTCAGTTCCTTGAGAGCAGAGACTGTCTTAAACTTCTTTGACACCTATCAACACTGCAGACATGCTCAACAGAGGGCTCGACTTTGAGGACACTTTTTTTAAATGCTCTATAGGTATGCAATTTTGTTCATTCATTTTTTAAAGAACAATTAATATGTAATAATGGAAAATTACTTCAATAGGTAATGGGACTTATTGTTTCCACAAATTCTTTGAAATAGTTACCAGGGCCAGATATCTGACAGCAACTGGTTTATTTTCATGGGGTGGGGAAGCAAGGGAAAAAGGTGTAAATCCACCCCCAGAGCATGCTGATCCATGTTCCCCGAGCTTCTTTTGCTTTAAGGGCTGAGAAGAAAGGAATTTGCAACTTGGTTCATTTCAAAGCAATCTATGGAGAAAAAAAAAATCCAAGTGTGGATTGGGTAGTGCCTGAAAAACTGTTTATCCTTTTACTTAAAAAATTGTAGGTAAAGGGGGACATCTGTGATATTCTCAATAAAAATGGAAAAAAAAAAAATTGTAGATAACCAGTGCTTTTATTTTAGCCCAAGCTTTACCACTATTCTGGCTTTATGACTTTGGACAAATCTTTTTTAAAAATCCTCACCTGAATTTATGTTTTCACTGATTTTCAGAGAGAGAGGAAGGAAAGGGGTGGTGGGAAAGGAGGGGGAAAGGGAGGAAAGGAGGGACGGAGGGAGGGAGGGAGGGGAGGAGGGAGGGAGGGAAGGAGGGAGCCTCCCATAAAGCCCTGGACCAGGGATCCAACTAGCATCTTATGTGCGCTGATGGGAAATCAAACCTGAAACCTTTTGATGTGGAATGACATTCCAACCAACTGAACAACCTACTGGACTAGGGCATTGGATAAATCTCCTTCTCTTTTTTAATATTTTTATTGGTTTCAGAGAGGAAGGGAGAGAAAGAGATAGAAACGATGAGAGTCATGGATTGGCTGCCTTCCGCACGCCCCACACTGGGGATTGAGCCTGCAACCCAGGCAGATGCCCTTGACCAGAATCAAACACTGGACCCTTCAGTCCACAGGCCAATGCTCCATCCATGAAGCCAAACCAGCTGGGGACCTGCACCTATTTCCTAATGTGAAAAATGACGATTAAACTAGAAATCTCTAAGGTCCCCTTCTAGATACAAAATTCAGGTTGTTTTTAAAAAGGGTGACTAGAGGACTCTTCTCAGAGTATGAGGCTGCATTAAAAAACAAGGGAAATGAGAGTTTCGACAGCTACAAAATAGGCGTTCTTACCACAGTTTACCAAATAAACCAATCTATTTTACAGAACCCAGAAAATAATCTTCTGAATAAAATGTGTCTCAGGTTAGCAAGATGTGAAGTTCAACTTCTGTTTTAACCAAGCTCCAGAAAGAATGAGACCAGCTCTAAGGAGAGGGAGTGCCTCCTACATGCACGTGAGGGAGGCAAATCCTGCCCAGGACGACCTCCCAGCACGTGTCTGGTCTGCGTGCAGGTCCTTTCCAAGCTGGCAGTGAGCACACTGCTCTCATCAGTGCCAGCTCCCTGGCTCTGACTCTAGACCCGCAGGCAGCACTGTTAGTGTGTCTCCATGCCGCCCCCCTATGGGGAAAGAAGGCACTGGATAAGCGAATGCAGAGATGTGCCTGGTAAGTCACATTTCTCGTTAAAAAACAGTAACGTTCTGTTTTTCTTTTGTAAAAACAAACTATTGGGGGAAATGGGAAGTGACTGTTTAACTGGCAAAGCTTCAGTTTTGCAAGATGAAAAAGCTCTGGAAACCAGCTGCACAGTAACATGAGAGCACATAGCACTACTGCACTGCACACTGAGAAACGGTGAAGGTGGTAAATTTTACTTATGTTACACCATCACTTCACTTTATTTTTAGTTATTTTTACTGATGGGAGAGGAAGAGGGAGAGGGAGGGAGGGAGGGAGGGAAGGGGAAAGAGAGGAGGGGGAGGGAGAGGGAGAAGAGAGAAACATGGATTTGTTGCTCCACTTATTTATGCATTCATAGGTTGATTCTTGTATATGCCCTGAACAGGTAACAAAACCACAACTTTGGTCTGTTAGGAAAATGCTCTAACTGAGCTATGTGGTCAGAGCTGTAACATAATTTTAAGAGAGAGAAAAGCCCTAATCGGTTTGGCTCAGTGGATAATGCCTCAGCCTGAGAACTGAAGGGTCCCAGGTGCAATTCTGGTCAAGGGCACATTCCTGAGTTTCGGGCTCAATCCTCAGTGTGGGGCCTTCCCGAGGCAGCCAATCAATGATTCTCCCTCATCGCTAATGTTTCTCTTTCTCTCTCCCTTCCTCTCTTAAAAACAAAAAACAAAATCTTTTTTAAACAGATAGAAAAACACTTGTAAATTAAAGTGTTATCTGTGTAAAACTTAAAAATAACCTAAAAATGCTTTAAAAATGTAGGTACCTAGTCCTAAAATTTTGAGGGGTAGAAATGTGTTAAGTTACATCTGTACCTTCATTAGGAAATACTGAAACTATTTTAACTTTTGAAATTGTTTATGTTCCTTGATTTATTTTCATTACTCTCATCACCAATTTCTTATTTATTTTCATTACTCTCATCACCAATTTCTTATTTGATTTATTTTCATTACTCTCATCACCAATTTCTTATTTGATTTATTTTCATTACTCTCATCACCAATTTCTTATTTGATTTATTTTCATTATTCTCATCACCAATTTCTTAGTTAGTCCAGAGGCCATCAAAGGTTGGAAGCTGGGCCAACAATTGCCTGATGTGTTCTAGTCAAAGCTAGAGCCACTCAGTCCCTTTATGTAGAAGGAAAAGTAACTAGGGTAAGAGTAGAAGTTTCAGCCTTTGTTTAAAAAATAGCTTTTAACCCTGCCTTTGTTACCTGCTAAGAAGAAACCCTGGATATTCCAGAGCCTGTTCATCCATCCCTGATATGCCTAACCAGAAAAACACTGCAGAAAGGCAAGCACCAACGTCTTCCCAGCTCCAGGAAGTTACAAGGACGAGGCAGTCCTCCAACAGACACCTGACCACATTCCCGGGAGTAATTGTGACTGCCACACTCATAAACACAAAAAGAAAAAGGAAATCACCCCTGTGATACCTTTTCAATGACCTGAAGAACCGAATTCCATTTCAGATCCACCTAAAAGAAGAAAGAGTCAGGAACAATCTCTGAATGAACAGTACACATATATAATACATTAAGTAACCTTGTGATCACTGAAAAATAAAACCTTTCTAGCTCGTCCAACTGTAACGTATGGAGTGAAAGCACTGACCCTTTTACTTCCAAGCTCTTGTCTCACCGCTTCCCAAGTCACCGTCACCACACTGCTTGTCCTCAGAAACCACCCCCTCCCCACCCGGCAGGACCCACTTTGCTTGTCTGTGATCACAGGTGGGTACAACATTCCTCTGAAAAGATACCCAGCAGTAATACCTCAGTGAGATCATCCAGGATGTCTTTCCTCTCCTTCTCATCCTTGCAGCAACAAAGAGCACTGTACAGAATGTCCACCAGGAAGCCGGCCTCCGCCCTCGTGTCTTCGTTTAGCCAACCCACCACTTTCTGGTATAAGAACTGCACTGCCGGGTTTCTCTGTATAAGTTTAGCTATTTCCAGAGGTTTGGATTTGGCGATACTCGGCTTTTCATCACCTAGTAGCATCTTGAATACTTGGGTTGAAGAGAAGGAACTGAGCAGAGTGGAAAGAAACCTCAGGTGTTGCTCTGACTTCTGTTCGTTGACGTAATTAATACTCATCTCTGCTAGTCTGCAGACTAAGTCTTCCAGCGGTTTCTTCCGCCGCGGAGACATCAAGTCTGAGTCGGGAGTGGGGGAGAGAGGCTTAGCCACTAATGCACAGACCTCACTGTGCTCCGCTTCGGAGGAGACTCGCTTCTCCTTCTCGTTGTCACCTTCAGGGACCTCATCAGCAAACCTAACCTTACCCGCTCTTTTGGCATTTGACTTCAGTGAGCTCTTCGGCTTCTGAAGGACCTGCAGTAGGCTCGACACACCTGAAACACACTTTACATCAGCTTCTGGCACGTTGATCTTCTTGTAACAGACCTCGGAGAGTCTTTCCCAGAAATTCAGCAGCACTTTCTCCAAGTTCTGAGCCGCTTTATCATTTTTCTCCATGTCTGCTTTGGCTTCCCAAGAGCTTAAAGTTTCTGCTAAATAGTCAAAGAGTTGCCCATCATGCAATCTTGGGTCTTTGAGAACTGTGTCAATCACAGGAATCAGCTGAAAAATAAGGTGAAACAGAAAAGTTCAGTTTTCAGGAGAAATACGTAACATTTAAACAAGGTATTTGCAAAATATTATAAATGTTCATATTTAATGAACGAAAAACATAGATTCCCACCCCCAAACTCTGAAAAGAGTTAACTTGAAAATAATTTTCGTATCATAGAAAGAGCATAATGATTTCATGCTATTCCCCCTGCATTACTTTGTTTTTATATGATTAATCAAGATTAGTGTCATTAACAGATAATATAGTTTTCTCTTCATCTTCTGAAGTTATTCAAGTTTTCTTATTTTCTAAGCCATTGTGAAAGACACAGAAGACCTACAGAAATCAGAACCCTTTTTATTAAATTATAAAAATAAGAGAAGTTAACTATATGTGAAAGCAAGGAGGATCTGGGCTTTTATTATATCAATTTTCCACCGTAAGAGCCATTATTCCAAAACCTGCTTGTATCCCTGGTTCTGAAAGCCAAGCACAGCTGTTCACAAAAGGATACAAGGCCCCGCCGGGCGTGGCTCAGAGGCTGAGTGTCAATCCAGGAACCAAGAGGTCACAGTTCAATTCCCGGTCAGGGCACATGCCCAGGTTTCAGGCTCAATACCCAAGAGGGGCATGCAGGAGGCAGACAATCAATGATTGTCTCATCACTGATGTTTCTCTCTCTCTCCCCTCTCCCTTCCTGTCTGGAATCAGTAAAAATATGTACATATTAAAAAGCATACAGGTATGTAAATATCCTATATAATAAAAAGATAATTGCAAGTCGATCCAAGATGGCTGAAAGGTAAACACCTAGCCTCAGCCGCACACAACAATTTCAATAAAATACAACTAAAATATAAAATGGACATTACCCAGAACTACAGGAAAGTCGACTGACTGGAAATTCTACAACGAGAAGCAAGGAGAAAACCAGAAGGAAGAGCGGAGGAGCTGGAAAAGCGTAAGGTACGGAGACACATGGTGCACACGGAGAGGACGAAGCCGGAGAGGAGGGAGGCTGAGTGCCTGGCGGGCGCTCCCTAGCGGGAAGGAGATAAAACTCAGACTGTGCTGGGCCCCAGTTCCGACTGCTCTGAACCCCAGTTCTAGGCCAGACCCCAGGGACCCAGGCTCACACAGAGGCAGCTGGGCTGCGAGGCAGAACCCCGGGGGAGCGGCGAAAGGAGGTCCTGGA
Source organism: Nyctalus aviator (assembly GCA_036971965.1). Lineage (NCBI taxonomy): Eukaryota > Metazoa > Chordata > Mammalia > Chiroptera > Vespertilionidae > Nyctalus > Nyctalus aviator. The sequence goes on from CM072923.1 coordinate 90,513, forward strand.
GGCGCGCACAGTGCACGCAGAGAAGGGACGGCTGGCTGTGCCACTGGATTGCACTGGCGGGAAAGAGACAAAAGCTCCAGACTGCTCTGAACGCCACCTCCAACTCCACTTCCAACTGAACTGAACCCCAATACACAGCTCATTGGGGGAGAGCATAGACTGTTTGGCAGCAGGCGAAAATCGAGGGCACCTTTTTCTCAGAGGTGTTTGCAATGAGTACTGAAGGACCCGCATAGGGCGGGGCTGACGGAAGCCAAAGCTGTAGGCTCCACCCTGAAACCCCGCCCCATCCAAGCAGAACACAGAGACTTTTAAGGCTACCAACTCAGGAAAGCTGCGAAAATGCCAAGACGAAATAGATCACAAACGAAAGAAATGGAGGACAAAAAGCGACTGGATATAGAGTTCAAATCTACGCTTATAAGGTTTTTCAAGAATTTCCTAGAAAAGATGGATAAGACCTATGAGGATATGAAAAGGGATCAACTAGAATTAATAAGGAATCAACAAGAAATGATAAGGGATCAACAAGAAATAAAGAATACATTGACTGAAATAAAAAATATTATACAGAGTCCTAAAAATAGAATGGAACATTGCAAGAATCAAGTCAAAGAGTTGGAATATAAAGAGCCAGAAGACACTCCTCCGCAGAAGCTAGAAGGCAAGAGAATCCAGAAAATTGAAGATAATGTAAGAAACCTCTGGGACAACTTCAAGTGAACCAACATCAGAATTATGGGGTCCCAGAAGATGAGAGAGAGCAAGATATCGAAAACATACTGAAAGAAATAGTGACAGAAAACTTCCCCCACCTGGTGAAAGAATTAGACTTACAAGTCCAGGAAGCGCACAGAACTCCAAACAAAAGGAATCCAAAGAGGACCACACCAAGACACATCATAATTAAAATTCCAAGAGCAAAAGACAAAGAGAGAATATTAAACGCAGCAAGAGCAAAGCAGGTAGTTACCTATAAAGAAGCACCTATATGATTGTCAGCTGATTTCTCAACAGAAACCGTGCAGGCCAGACAGGAATGGCAAGAAATATTCAAGGTGATGAATAGTAAGAACCTACAGCCAAAGATAATCTATCCAGCAAAGCTATCACTCAGAATCGAAGGTCAGATAAAGAGCTTCACTAATAAAAAAAAAGCTAAAGGAGTTCATCACCGCCAAACCAGAATTATATGAATTGCTGAAGGGGGTTCTTTCAGAAGAGAAAGTAAATAAAGATAAAAATTATGAACAACAAATACGTAACTATCAACAAGTGAATCTAAAAACCAAGGAAATTAAAAAAAAAAATCTGATGAACAATATTAACTGTTGAATATAATAGAATCAGAGGTATGGAAGGGGAGTGAACTGACGATTCTTGGGGAAAAGGGGAGAGGGGGGGATGTGGGAAGAGACTGAACATAAACTGTGCACCTATGGATGAGGACAATGGGGAGTGGTGAGGAAAGGGCTGAGGGTGGGGTGGGAACCTGGTGGAGGAGAGCAATGGTGGGGGAAGGGGGGTAGAAGGAACATTTGTAATAATATGAACAATAAATATTTATTTATTTTTTTTTTTTTAAAAAGGTAATTGCAGGCAAGGGAGCAGGTAGGCATCAACCAGGCTGGCAGGGGAGTGGTTAGGGGGTGATCAGACTGGCAGGCAGGCAGGCGAGCGATTGGGAGCCAGCAGTCCTGGGATCGGGCCTAAATAGGCAGTTGGACATCCCTCGGGGGGTCCCGGATTGGAGGGGGCAGGCTGGGCTGAGGAACGCCACCCCATGCACGGATTTCATGCACCAGACCTCTAGTTTTTAAATAACTGTTTGCATCATTAAATTTAATACAAAAGGTCACAAACAGCAACTTCTAAATTCCATTTTGCATTTCAACTCTTAAAACAGGCAGGGCTTGTACATCCAGCGACCAGTCCCCAGACATGATAGCATGAGACTATTCTACTAGCAGCTGTGACACCCTTAGGAGGAAGGCTAGTCAACAGAAATGGCAACAAGACTCAAAGAGCTGTTCTCTTCATGGTCAGGGTGAGGCCCGGGTGGTTCCACACTATGCATACCTGGTCATTGACGAGCATCTCCTCCATCTCCTCCTCACCTAAGCTTTGCTGCATTATAAAACGCAGGCATTCAAAAAAAGCAGACATCACTGCTGAGCACTCTGAGAAGCTGGCTTTGATTCTCTCTGTTGACAGCCTGAAACAACAAAAAACTGTGGCTTACTCTTTCATAAAAAAGAATATAAGCAATGCAGAAACACCAAAAGAAAGCCATGGAAAAGGCATCCACCAAAAGAAGATGAATTTTTACAAATAAAATTCTTAAACTGAAAACTGAGAATACAGTCTGATAGAATGTAAACTTGAAGAACTGTGAAAAAAGTCTCAAGTACCCAAGAACATTTTCAATTTAATTCTCAAAAAATTTGCAAAGTGTTAAATGAACAGTAAAGCAATTTTGGGAAAATTTAAGTAAGACACTAATGTATATGTCTTCTACCCACCTGAGAAAATAACAGAAAACTCCTTCACTTTATAAAGACTAGCCTGGCCGGTGTGGCTCAATGCCTGAGCTTCAATCTATGAGCCAGGAGGTCAGTTTGATTCCGAATTAAGACACGTGTATGGGTTGCAGGCTTGATCCTCAGTAGGGGGCATGCAGGAGGCAGCCGATCAATGATTCTCTCATCATTCATGTTTCTCCCTCTTTCATCCTCTCTCTTCCTCTCTGATAACAATAAAAAAAATATTTTTAAAGATCAAGACTTTAAATTCCTTACCCTGCAACTAGAGAGGTGAGGAAGTTTCTGAAGAAGTCCAGCCTTGGGTCTGTGATGGACTGAGGGAGTTTGCTGATGAACGGCAGAAGATAAGGATATATAACAGTGGCAAGACCCCGACCACCTTCACGAACCACAGCTGACAGTTTGGGGAAAACACTTTTTTTTGCATTTACATGAAGCCAACAGTCCTAACCAAAGAAAGATTATAATAATAAAGATTATAAACATAATTTTCCCAACTAACAGAGAAGACACATAGGTCTTAAAAATAAAAATCAAGTATTCTACCTAAAAAAGCTAGTATCTCCCACTGTCTTTATAAACTAAAACTCTGAAATTATAAGAAGTTTATTACATATAGTATCATGTATCCTACACGCTTCCAGAAAAATATTCACCAGAAATAACTACTTACAATTAAAATATTTCTATAAAAGCTGCATTCTCAAAATAACAGCAATATTTAGTCTTAAATATAAGATTCAGATATGCTTGCTTCAATGAGCCACATAAGAATGAGTGATGGCTAAACGAAAGTAAATAAAACTCTTTGCCATTATATAATCAGTTTATGATTTACACAAGTTTTGGGTTAAATATTTTATTTCCAAGAAGCTTTTTTCCAATAACTTTCAGATATTATAACCTAGAAGCTCTCTCCAAGACAAGTGTTCCCGGGTGTACTAAATGTGCTTCTCCTACGTACCTCGATAGTTGTAAGTGTATAAAGTACAGCTTCCCAGAGAGCACGGCAGACAATGGGGTCACTGTCATCAATGCTAAGTAGAACAGACGAGCTCACTTTTGATGCTTCCTTTTGCATCAACTGTGGAATACGCTGGCACAAAGCAGAAACTAACTCAAAGTAAGCTGAGCGGATCTAAAAGAAAACACAGAAGTTGAATTAAATTCAAGCAAAATAAAACTAGGATAGGCTTTTATTCATTGTTAAGGACAGATAGGTTACTCATAACCTTCCCATTAATAAAATGAAAACAACTAGAAAAATATGTCAAAGAATATTTGTAAGAGTATCGAATGAATGAGAAGCCACTAGGAATCAGCAAGCCAAAAATGTAGGTAGAAAGAATTCAACTTTCTGTTTCTGTGGCTGAAGCAAATCAGAGCTAAGTGCAGAACCCTTCACTGGGGCCATGGATTATTCCTACAGACATGCTAGCAGCACAATGTTACACAGAATCAGACAAAAACAAGATACCTAGAGCCACTATCACTAGAAACCAAAGATAACACAGAGATCTGAGACTTTAAATCTTAAAATTATCAGTTACAAACTCCATACCAACAATCCTTATTACAGTTAACAAAAGTTTAAGAAATTTGAGAGGAAGGACTATTAGAAAAGGCACAGATCTGAAAAATAAGCAAATACAATTCCTAATCTAAAAATAAATACATAATTATTTAAAGCTCAGTTCAAAAAAAATTATCCAAGTAGCTAAAAAAGACAAAAAGAAAAACACCAACAAGAGTGTAAGACACACAAAGAGGATGAAAACAGCACATCCCAAGCAAGAAAAGATGTCAACAAGCAGATTAGAACCACACACACACAGCACCATCAACAGGGTGTCACGTAGCGGAGTGACTCAAGTTAGAGGTCACTGAACTGCTATTGCTCTGGTGACAACGAGGAAGCTGTGTGGCTAGACCAGAGACGCGCAGGACTCTGCCTGCACTGACGGTCCAGTCCAGCCTAACAGCCGTTCAAGTGAGCACTCCAGCCCGAGTCCATATGCATTTACTCTCGACTCAGCAAATGAGGTTTTCACAGGTCTGAGGATACAGGCATGAAGAGCTGTGAGGGTGAGGAACTAGAGGAATCGGTGCCTACCACAGGGGTGAGGGGGGTGAGGGTGGGAAGATAAATGGAGCGGAGGCCCCTTCTGAAAACTACTCAGAGTCAGAAGCCATGGCCCATACACATCTAGGAACATGATGAGTGTACAGTATTTTAACACTTGTTTAAAGTCCTAAGTAAAAAGCAGTAATGGAAAGGAATGTAACAGGACGCCATGTGAGCACATCGGGAAGGTCAGCTGTGGAGGCGGAGGTGAGACAAAGGGAAGAACGAACACGTGCCACCAGAAGGGCTATGTGCACCCCACAGTGGTAAGGAGCCAGGAGTGAGGAGGACGACAGTTCACTTTGACGCTGACGCCCAAATAGGAAATAACAGAAAGAAAATATAGTGACATCTGGTAAGAGAGGTGACTCAGTGCCACCACAGAGACGCATTTGTAGAGTTTTAAACATAAACAATACACACAAAGCATAAACATAAACTAGCAAGTTCAGAGGGAAAAAATAAATCAGAGAAATGTCTTAAGATAAAAAAGATTAAGATACCTGAGGTATATTGTGTTTTCCATACTTCCAAAATTTATTCTGTGATAGAAGAGACTTAAATTTCTCCTCCAGGGAGTCAAGTTCATTATCAGGTAAGAGGCAAAGCAATTTCTTTAATGCCAATAAGGAACAGGTTATAACCCGATAGAATTTAGCTTCTCTCTCTTCCTCTGGAACAGTTCTTATTGTAAAAAGAAAATAAATACGTTTAATGATTGAATATAAGCCAAACTACATACTTTAAATGTCTTCTATTTTAAATGCCTACCAAAGTTGCTTTATTTCTATATTCTATTCTTCCTATGCCAACCCCTCCTCAAAATACAAACATCCACGAATTCCAATCAGTTTTCACAGAACAGGTGGCAGTGATGAGAGCCACAGCTGGGGACGTGCACAAGTCCACTGCTCTCGGCAGCAGGCAACCGGACGAGCCTCGGGGGCGGGTGTCACTGCGTCTAAGATTCCCTTCCCAACAGACTCAAACAGTGTGATTAAAATGTAAGAAAAGTAAAGGGAACATTTTACTATTATTTCAGTAAAACTATACAGTCTCTTAATGATCTTCAGCCAGACCACCGAATGGTTCCTGCTAGGACTGTCAGAGGTGAACGTGGCCTGGCCAGTGCGGCTCAGTGGCTGAGCATTAGGCCATGACAGGGGGTCTTGGTTCGATTCCCAGCCAGGGCACATGCCTGGGGTTAGGACTAGATCCCCAGGAGGGAGTGTGCAGGAGGCAGCCAACTGATCAACTGATGACTCTCTCTCATCCCTCTCCCTTCCTCTCTCTAAAATCAATAATATATATTTTTTCATCCTAGTCAGTTTGGCTCAATGTATAGAGCATCGGCTTGCAGACTGAAGAGTCCCAGGTTCAATTCCGGTCAGGGGTACATGCCCAGACTACAGGCAAGATTATTCAGTGGGGATGTGCAGGAGGCAGCCGATCAATGATTCTCTCTCACCATTGATGTTTCTCTCTCTCTCTCTCTCTCTCTCTCTCTCTCTCTCTCTCTCTCTCTTCCCCTTTCTCTCTGAAATAAAAGATATACTTAAAAAAAATTTTAAAAGTCTATTTTTAAAAAGAAGTGAATGTGGGAAAAACCTAAAAGCATCTCTTTGTAAACAAACCAAATATGTGGCTCCAGACCATGCACCTCACCCAGCAAGACGGACCGCAGGGAGCAGCACCGAGGACAGTACCTGCCCACAGCACTCCAGTCCATTTTCATCTCTGCATGCAGCACCCCTTTACACAAGTCACCTTATAACCCAGGAGTGAGACAGTCCTTAACGCGAGTTACACGTACAACTTACTGTGGGTCACTGAGGGAGTCAGGAGTTTCCTTTAGCAGGTGGTCCTGCAGCACCTGCAGGGGGACAAGCGGAGCCTTGAGATGCCACTGAATTGAAAGTGACAGGGAGAGCCTAACACCACCCTACCTGAACAGGTCTCCCCGCCCCACAGAGAAGCTACATTAAGCAGCAAAGCTCAAGGTTCGAATTTACTTATTTTCTTTCCCCATCATCCCCAAGACTGGCTGCTGCTGGGGTTTCTTTTCCAAACACCTGCCGATTCCATCAGGAGAAAGTGTCCCCAAGACATTCCTGCCCTGGCTTCTCGGTCCGGCGTGCCGAGTGGTGCAGGGCGTGGACTCCCTGTCAGTACTTAGGAGGATCAGGCCCTGCTCCCCTTCCCCTCTGAGCGCTTCCCTGCTCAGAGAAGAACACGGCTGTGCTCTGCCCCGTCACAGGCAAGTCTAGCTCCTGTCGGAAATGCTGGGTGCGTCTGCCTCCTTCTGGGCCCAGCACAAGCGAGGCCCCGGCTTCGGTGTCAGCTTCACCAGCACCAACGGACGCGACATTAGCTGAGCATTCCCACATGCCAGGCAATGCTCGGAGCACACTTCCTGCCTCACCTCCCTCCGTCCTCACAACTTCTCAATGGAGGACAATCCCCATGGTAACAGACTGGGAAACGGAGGGTCGCCTGGGGTCACACACCTTGCTGATGGGAGAGGGGCCCTGAACAAATGGTGTCCCCAGGCCCTCCCTTTTACAGGCAGCACAACACACGATCTGCAGACAGAATCTCCGAGACCTGAACTGGGGAACTAGAATGCACATCATGTACCGTCTAAGTCTGGCATTTTGACTTTCATTTGTCTAACTCCCCTCTAATAAGTTGGCTTTGTCTTTGGAACAAAGTGCAAACCTGTACCTGCAATGAACTGTGACAGAAGCTGAGGGGAAAGTAACATGAAGGAAATCACTCACAGGTTCCACAAAAAGCCAGCACACACACACACACACACACATCTCACCACGAACAGCCAGTTATCTCAAAATCCATTTTCTAAAACTCTTATTCTTAAACTTTTTTTTACATTTTTAAACTTATTTTTATTGTATATATTTTTAGTGAATTCAGAGAGAAGGGAAAGGAAAAGAGAGATAGAAATATCAATGGTAAGAAAAAGTCCTCCCCATTTTGGCTCAGTGGATAGAGCCTGAGGACTGAAGGGTCCAAGGTTCGATTCCCTGTCTGGGCATATGCCCGGGTTGCGGGCTCAATCCCCAGTGTGGGGTGTGCAGGAGGCAGCCAATTAGTAATTTCTCTCATCATTGATGTTTCTATCTCTTCCTCCCTCTCTCTTCCTCTCTAAAATCGAAATAATATGTATATTTTAAAAATTATGAGAGAGGCCGAAACCGGTTTTGCTCAATGGATAGAGCGTCAGCCTGCGGACTGAAATGTCCCGGGTTTGATTCCGGTCAAGGGCATGTACCTTGGTTGCGGCACATCCCCGGTGGGAGGTGTGCAGGAGGCAGCTGATCGATGATTCTCTCTCATCGGTGTTTCTAACTCTCTATCCCTCTCTCTTCCTCTCTGTAAAAAATCAATAAAATATAAAATAAAATAAAAATAAATAAATCTTTTTTTTAAAATTATGAGAATCATTGACTGACTGCCTCCTGTACGCCTCTCACTGGGAATCAAGCCCAGTGGGGATGCATGTCCCCTTGAACGGAATCAAACCCGGGACCCTTCGAAGTCCACAGACCGATACTCTATCCACTGAGCCAAACCAGCAAGGGTGCATTTTCTAAAACTCAGTGTCCAGACTCACGACACTTCACTTTCATAACAGTCACCACTTGATATTTACATAAATAAGCGACTCCGGCCTTGTGGCTGGCCTAGAGAACTCCCTTTGGGATGACTGAAGGTACAAATCCTCCCCCAGAAAGACAAGCTTGGCACAAACTGAGAAATGGAGCCTGGAAGGACTGAGACCCTCCTGGGGAAGGAGGCTGCAGAAGTGTGCCTGTGGGAGAGGAGGCGGGGAGGACCAGCCAGGAAGAGCCCTGGAGTCCACGTTGTAGCAAGGAGGGGAGACCACAGGACGGCTGGCTGACTGATGGGAGCAGGGAGGGAAGGAGGACAGACATGGGCTCTGAAGACCCAGGAGCACTGCATAAGGGAATGAACAGAAGTACACATTTTTTAGATCCTCAACTCCCTCTCACTCACAGTCTATCTACTTCTATTTCATGTAATATTGAGAAGGCTGACCATCTGTTTTTCTAGTCCGTATTTCAGGAATAGCAAAAAGGAGGGACAAAGGAAAACAGTACTAGATGCAGACTAACTGAAAGCCACAGAAGTTATGGCTGATACCAGTTGGCAAAGTTTGGGCTGGGAGATGAAGAAACTTTCAGGAGTCTAGATGCGTATAGCAATTTGAAGGGTAATTTGTCAATACTTATAGAAATTTTACATGTTCATATCTTTTGACCCAACAAATGATGACTCAAAGTCCTGAGAGTTATCTCCCCCACAGGTGGGGAGAGATCTACTCATGAATGTCCACTAAAGTAGTGTTTGTTATATTGAAAATATTGCAGTAAAACTACACATGTATATTTTAAAAGTTACCTGGACTGCCATATATCCATACAGAGGAATAGCAGAGAGCCAGAAAAAAGAATGAAGTAGATATGTAAACATGTGTTAACATGGAAATATGGGGGAAGGAAGTTTAGATTGAATTTTTAGATGCACTCTTTTTTTATATTATACTAGAGGCACGAATATGTGCATGGGTGGGGTCCCTCAGCCTGGCCGGTGATTGGGCCGATCAGGGCCATCTCACCCAGTCCCAACAGGGGTTGATTGGGCCAGTCAGCCAGGGTTTGGGACTGCAGGAGGTTGGTCGGCCGTGAAGGTTGGCTGTGGGAGTGTACTGACCACTGGGGACAGCTCCTGCATTGAACATCTAACCCCTGGTAGTCAGTGTGCGTCATAGCAACCAGCCATTAGGTTGACCAGTTGTAATGGTTGCTTATAAAAGGCTAATATGCAAATTGTCCCCTCGGGAATTTGACCATGAGACCTGGAGTTCGATCGCTTGTTGTGACGTGCACTGACCTTGTGAAACAAAGGGAGGCCCCGGCCGGCAGCTGGGAGGCCCCAATGGGCCCTGAACGCCAGGCCTCGGGACCCTGTCTGTGCACAAATCCCATGTACCGGGCCGCTAGTGTTAATCACATTTAAAATGCAACATGAATAGTTGTGTTAAACAATCTTCTGCCCGGCCGCTGTGGCCAGTGGTTGAACCAAGAGGTTCCCAGTTTGATCCTGGGCAGGATACAAGCACGGGTGTTTCAGGCTGGATTCCCAGCAGGGAGCATGCAGGAGGCAGCAATGGACGTTTCTCTCTCATCAATGTTTCTGTCTCCTATCCCTCTTTCTTCCTGTGTCTAAAAAAAAATCAATAAGAACATATACCTATGTGTGTGTGTATACACACACACACACACACACACACACACACTTTTAATGATAATTTTCTGTTGGAAAGAATCCACACACATACTCCCTCATAAAGCCAGGTAAGAAAGCTGTCACTGTAGAGAAAAAAAAGAAAGCTGTCACTGAAATATACCTGCTACCCCTTAAATATTTAATACATAAAAAAGAGAGTGGCAAGAACTTACACTTGTGATCTCATCCTTACAGAATGCTATGGCTTCAGGCTGTTTGCTGGGAGGGAAGGCTGCTTCGAAGGCATCTTTTGCTGAGGACGCGGCTGGTGCATAAGTATCACACTGTGCTATGAGCCAATAGCCCATTAAACTTTTTAAATAAGGAGCCAAGTGTTTCTTAACTTTGAGGATAAGTTTTTCAAAAGCTTGCTGTGTGGCTTCTCGAACCCGTCGGTCATGGTCCTATTGAAAACATAAAATGGTTTAAAATAGATCTAACTCATTAAAGTAAATATACATAATTCTGTACATGCTATGACGATCCCTTAATAAGAATTCAACTATTTATAGAACTAAACAATAGCAACTATGTGAAGTAATTAATTTATTTCCCTTCTCCCAAAGACATAAGAACTGTATTCAAGACTGAGCCAAGGCTAGGCCTTACCCCAAGGTTGGGGAACTTTTTTCCTGACAAGGGCCATTTGGATATTTATGACATCATTGGAGGGCCATACAAAATTATCAACTTAAAAATTAGCCTGCTAGCCGGGACCGGTTTGGCTCAGTGGATAGAGCATCGGCCTGCGGACCTAAAGGTCCCAGGTTCGATTCCAGTCAAGGGCATGTACCTACCTTGGTTGCGGGCACATCCCCAGTGGGGGGTGTCCAAGAGGCAGCTGGTCGATGTTTCTCTCTCATCGTTGTTTCTAACTCTCTGTCCCTCTCAATTCCTCTCTGTGTAAAATCAATAAAATATATTTTTAAAAAAATTAGCCTGCTATATTTGGTCAAACATTTAATTAACTCACCACTAATGCTTTGGCAGGGCCAGACCAAATGATTTTGGGGGCCTTATTGATTCTCATTCTTCTGCATCAAATATACACAGAAACTAAACTACCCAAATTTATTGTGACTGGAAAGCATTTGGGTAATTCTAACCTAACTTTTGAAAACACAGACTCCCTATACACGTCATACAACTTGTAATTAAGATCCAATTTGTGTAACATTTCATAATCCTTACCAAAAATGTACTATAAACATTACAGTCTATAATTTAGATTAAAAAAATATACAACTGCCCTGGCCGGGTATTCAGTTGGTTAGAGTGTTGTCCTGAAAGACCAAAGTTGTGGGTTCAATCCCCAGGCAGGGCACATGTATGAATCAAACTATCTACATGTATAAAACCTAAGCAATTGTTATGACTAGTCGACCAAATGACCAGTCCTATGATGCACACTGACCAACAGGGGGCGGGCAGACGCTCAATGCAGGAGCTGGCCCCTGGTGGTCAGTGCACTCCCACACCCAACCTTTTGTGGCCGACCAGCCTCCTGCAGTCTCTCCCCTCAGCTGGCCGACCCCGATTGCCCCAATTGCCAGCCAGGCTGAGGGACCCCACCTGTGCATGAATTCGTGCAACAGTTCTCTAGTAAAAACATAAATAAATGGAACAACGAACTGATCTATCTCTATCTCTTCCCCCTTCCCTCTGGACCTCCCTCCTTCCCTTCAAGGCCTTCCTCTCTTTAAAAGTCAATTTAAAAAAAAAAAAAAAAATACAACAGAAATAAGCCAGTAAAGTCTGGATACTTACAAGTGAAATTTTGCAAAAAATTCTTGGCCAGTATGGAAGAACTCCTTTTACAATTTCTGTGTCTCTCTCTGTACACATAGTTCCAAATTCTTGCATAGCCTAAAATAAATTATTAGCATTGTTAAGGATCAACAGCCATAATATTGGCTTTTTATTACATTCATTCTGTTCTAGAAGCTTCATCTGTTTTATTTAATGGGAGAATACATTGTTTCTATTTGTGCTGATACATAGGACTAATATAAAGAGTTCCTTTACAAGCTAGTATGATAGAAAACTTTAAGTTGTTTTAAAAAAGATAAATACACAGGATTAAGTTACATTCTCTAATGGGATAAAAAGAATACAGCGAGAAATCCAAAGTGGCTCCAAAAGGTGCAGAGCAGCACACTGATTTATAACTAGAAGGCAAGTGCAAACTATGCTTAAGTCTGTGTGTCAGAAAAAAGTGCAACAGAGAAAAAAATTACTAGTGATGATTCATTTCTCTCTACATAAAACATGCCAATGATATCTTAATAAAAGGATTACTGCCAAAACCGGTTTGGCTCAGTGGATAGAGCGTTGGTCTGCGGACTGAAAGGTTCCAGGTTCGATTCCGGTCAAAGGCATGTACATTGGTTGTGGACACATCCCTGGTGTGGGATGTGCAAGAGGCAGCTGGTGGATGTCTCTCTCTCATCGTTGTTTCCAGCTCTCTCTCCCTTCCTCTCTGTAAAAAATCAATAAAATGTATTTTAAAAAAATAATAAAAAATTGCCAAAACCGGTTTGGCTCAGTGGATAGAGCATCGGCTTGGGGACTGAAGGGACCCGGGTTTGATTCCGGTCAAGGGCATGTACCTTGGTTGCGGGCATATCCCCGGTGGGGGGTGTGCAAGAGGCAGCTGATCGATGACTCTCTCTCATCAATGTTTCTAGCTCTCTATCTCTCTCCCTTCCTCTCTGTACAAAATCAATAAAATATATTTTAAAATAAATAAATAAATAAATAAATAAAAAATAAAAGTATTATCTTCATCATTTTCATGGAAACAAGAAATCTCACTTTTAATTTCGTGGTGACATCTTTCTTAGAAAGTTTCCGCAGCACCATTCGGAAATCAGAATCCACAAGGTTGTCTATTTCCTCAGCTCCTTGAACGGCAGGAACGTAGCCCAGGTCACTCTGAAATGTTCCAAAACCAATGAATCCAGGCACAGTTCCCTGTTCTTTGGCTAGAAGTTCTGCAGCTCGGCCACTGTTTGAAGGCTGATAAGAAAAGAGAGAAAAAATGTCAGAGTCCAGGAAGAGGTCAAATGTAACTTTGAGTTCTTGAGTCATCCTTGGTAATTCCCATGGAAAAACAAGCTTTTACTTGAGAACTACTACTTTTTAGCCTAAGATTTCAGTGCAATGTCCCCAAGGGTGAATGTTTCCCTCACCAAGAGGGTCTCAGTAATGATCTCAGCGCACTGCGGACGGATCATGAGGTTTCTCATGTTTTCATATTATACAGTGCTTTACAAAGTATCATATTTTAAAAAGATATTAGCTTGGAAGAACATTTATGTAAAATGTTTTTTGTACTCATTCAATAGAAACTTATCTGGCCACTGCATAGCGCTAGCAATAAAACTACTGATCCACAATGTGTTAGGAGCTATTTCCTGGTTTCCTAAACATCAGAAAAACGTTCTTTAAACTGGGTACATGATATCAAAGTTAATGAGTCATGACATTATTTTAAAGACATAGATTAAAATATTTAAAATCAGAGAATGCATCACGAATGGTAAGCCCAAGTATTGTTTTATCAAATGTTTTACTTCCAATGTTTTTATAAATAATATACATATACACTTATATACTGTGTAATGTAAAATTAACTCAAAATGGTTACAAATTATATTATTATGGACATAAAAATCAATACGATTATCATAAGATACATTATTTTGTTTTGAACCATAATCAGTGGTCTGCTTGACTGTCACACAAAGTGGTAGTCTCTCAGTACTAAATGTTAAGGGATTAGTTGTGACAGAAAGATAATATTTGAACTGTTGAAAGAAATTCATATGGTGTCATCAAATAGGAAAATGCCTCAGTTCAAAGCCCAGGATGACATTACAATCCCTCTAAACTTATCTGCTTCTTATTTCTCTATAAAAATGTTCAAAAAGGGCTATCAAATGTGATTCAGTTTGCCCGTACCTAACAAAATTGTGTAGGGAGTACTTATTTGTCAAGGAATAATCTGGATTACTTTCTAAACTAAAGTGAGTGACCAGAAATGGAAATGATGGCCTGAATTAAATTTTTTCAAAATAGCAGCATTTAAGACTAATTGCAACAAAGGTTCTTTACTTTAAAACCTTATTAAAATATTCAATTTGTCTTTCTCAATATTGACACATGAACAAAAAGCTACAAAGAAAGTTAGTGACAATTCTGAAAACTAAGTATGATGACCTTAGGACATCAGAATTTTATCTATAACCCCATTTGTAAACAGCTTTAGTATAAAACATTATGAAGTAGAATAAAAAACTAATTATTGCTAAAAGCTAAAGGAGTCAAGGCTGAATTCTGAACTGACCTCAATTATCGGAGCTGGACAGTGATAACTGGGCGTGGGAGAAAAGGTATCCCATTTCTAGTTTCCAATTTAAAAGTAAAACATTAGTTCAATTCTCTGATTATATCTTTTACTCAATGTCTACTTTGAGTTTGAAATACAGTTACTGTATCTTTTTAATTATTCTATTGTATGTCAGATGTTTATGCCCACAGCTCAAAAAACAAGAACCTGATTTTCTTTCCGGCAGTTAACTTTCTCATACACCTACTTCACTCCTTTGTGCCTGTCTTCCAGTTTTCAGACCACCATAGCAGTAACTGATTCTAGCAATTATCATCAAAGAATGCTAAAACTAGGAGATGGAAGTTTGTGGGAGAGAACAAAGTATTTGAAGTGGTGAACTTGTGTCTACAGTTTAAACACCAAACTCAGAACATATCTTTCCCTGGCTGGTCTCACCGCCTCAGGAATGATCTGCCCTCTTTCCTCCCTTTGCCTCAACTGACTGCCACAATGTATGTTCCAGTCACAAAATGAAGGTAAGGGTCCCTGAATAAACTATGCCCTTTCACAAATTACACTTGCATCTTTGCATGATCTTTTTTCTCCACCTGAAAACCTCTACATTTTAATTGTCTGACAAATTCCCACTCCTCCTCCAAAACACACTCCGGTTTTCAACATTTGCCTCCCTCAGGTCAATCCCCATCCTCTTCTATTCCCCCACTTCCTCTCTACTCATACCTCTATCGTAATTCTCTAATATATTACCATTATTTATATACTTATCGGTGTCTATCACCAAGAAAATGGGCCCTAGACAGTTTCCCCAGTGGGTAGAGCATTGGCCCGCAGACTACAGGATCTCGGATTCAGTTCCAATGAATGACATGTGCCTGGGTTGCAGGCTCGGTCCCCAGCCCTGGTTGGGGCGCATGCAGAAGGCAAATCACATCCACGTTCCTCTCTTTGTCTCCCCCCTCTCCTTTCCACTCTCTAAAAATCAACGGGAAAAATATCCTCAGGTGAGGATTAACCAGAGCAAAGGGGGCATTTGTCTATCACTTTTGAATACTTGGCATTCAGGATTCAAGGTCTGCTGCTGCATCAATGACAGCCACTCAAATCCCAATTCCACATCTCCTGGTTACATGACCTTAGGTAAATTCTTCTCTTAAGCCTCAGTGCCATCATTCTTGAAATGAGATAACTGTAGCTAACTTGTTATGTGGGTTTTTGTCAAGATTAAACGTAAGCTTTTAGACCAACATAGCAGTAACTGATTCCAGCAATTACTAACAAAGAATGCTAAAACTATTAGATGGAAGTCTGTGGGAGAACAAGGTATTCCCAGTCTAAAACTACCACTTAACATATTTTTAACTAGAGGCCCAATGCACGAAATCTGTGCATGGGGAGGGGGGTGTCACTCAGCCTGGCTTGTGTCATCTTGCAAATCTGGAACCCCTCGGGGGATGTCCAACTGCAGGTTTAGGCCCCATCAGATATCCCTCTCGCAACCCGGGACCCCTCACTCCTAACCGCCTGCCTGTTCACTCTTTACTGCTTGGCTCGCCACTCCTTAGCACTACTGCGGAGGCAGGAGAAGCAACCGCCACCACCACTGCACTCACCAGCCATGAGCCCAGCTCCTGACTGAGCAGCACTCCCACTGCGGGAGAACACTGACCACCAGGGGCAACTCCTGCATTGAAGGTCTGCCCGGGGGGTCAGCGCGGTCATAGCGGCCAGTCGTTCTGGTTCCACCATTAACCGTCACTGGGCTTTGACAGATAGATAGATAATCAATGGAAAAAACTCACTTCATCAAGTGAAGAAACAAATACCACCAGTGAGGAGACAAACAGGCTATGACACAGGGAGAAAGTCAGAGCTCCATCTAGGAAGCATTCCTGTCAAAATGGTTTAACCTGAATCAAATCATAAGGAACAAGGAGACAACTCTAAGTTAAGCAAAACAAGTGGCCTAGACTCTTCCAAACTGTCCATGCCATAAAAGAACACCCCTCCCACCATGGGGAAAAAGCCGGGAGACTGTCAAGATCTAAATAACAAATGGAAACGAGTGGTCTCCAGCTGGATCTTGGCTTTTTAAAATTTTTATTTCTTAAATTCTTTAAAATGTTTTTACAGATTTGAGAGAGAGAGAGAACACATTGAGATGACTAGAGAAATCTGAATACAATGCTGTATTCTATTAGCTAACAGTATTAGACCGAAGTTACATTTTTCTGTTAGAATTGTTCGCGGTTATGTAGAATGGCATTATTCTCATAATTCACACGAAGTACTCAGGAGCTGAATTTCTGCAAGTACTTCTCGTATGGTTCAACAAAACACACATATTTAGACGGCGGAAGCAAAGATGACCAATTACTGACACCTGGTTAGTCTAGGTGACCAATATATTGGTTGTCGTTATAATAATCTTGCATATGATTCCCTAGTACTCTTTTCTTTATTTTCAGAGTATTTAAAAAACAAAACATTGAAGACATCTTCAAAATAAAAACAAAACATCGAGGACATCTGGGCTCCGCGCGGCTGCAGAAGGGATGGGGAGGCGGGAAGGCGAGAGCCTGTCCTGGACCCCGGCCCTCGGGCTCCGTCTGGCAGCCCCCCACCCCGGACCGCGGCCCCGGCGCGCCCGCAGGTGCCTCCGGCCGTCCGCCGCCGCATCCGGGCAGGCGCGGGGGGCAGCGGCGCGGACCCCCCTCCCTCCGCCGGCTCACGCCCGCCGTGGGGACGCCGCCCGCGGAGGGCGCGCTCCCGCTCCCGCTCCCGCTCCCGCTCCCGCTCCCGCCGCGCCGCCGCCGCTCGGCCGCCGCCCGCTCTCACCCGCAGGTTCCCTTTGGTCCGCTGCTTGTTCTTCCCGCCCATGGTCGCGATCTCCGCCGCCCTCAGCCGCAGCCCCGGGGTTGACACAGCCGGGCCACAACTTCCGGCCCTGCCTCCGGAAGCGGTCACACAACAACTTCCGGGCCCGCCCCTTCCGCCGCCCACCCGGTCTTCCTGCCGCCCCTCTTCCGCTCCCGCCCTCCGCCCCCGCCTCCCGCCGCGGCCCGGGCTGCCTCCCGCATCACCTCACAATTAGAGCCACGTCTCTGCGTGACGTCACCGCTGCCCAATAGGAAGCCGCGCCTGGGACGCCGCGCGGACTCCCCTTCCCGGGCTGCAGGCGGCGAGATGGGTTCCGGCGGAGGGGAGGCTGCAGGGTGGTTGCGGTGGGACGGCGGGCCAGGGCAGTGTGAGACCTTCGGAAATGCAATCGTCAGCATCATCTGCGTGTTCGTTAGAAACGCAGGCTATTAAATCAGATTCTGCATTTTAAACAAGATTCTCAGGCCATGTTAGGTTTGAGAAGTAGTGCTCTAGGCCAGTGGTCGGCAAACTGCGGCTCCCAAGCCACAAACGGCTCTTTGAGTGTGGCTTTTCCATAAAGGGCCACGTGTGGGCGCCCACGTACAGTGTGATTGAAACTTTGTGACCCAAGCACAGAAGTTGGTTTTCGGGTCTCTAAAGAAATCTCAATAGTTGTACTGTTGATATTTGGCTCTGTTGACTAATGAGTTTGCCGATCACTGCTCTCTGCTCTCAGGAATATTCCCTCTAAATTCCCACCTCTTCGTATAACTGTAACGTGCAGTTTTAGAAAAGGGGGTGACTGTGGAAGTATGTTATATTTGAAATGTACAGATCTTGTAGCTCATGATTTTGCATCTGGAAATGAGAAAAAGCACCTGTTGCTGGTTATGGCCTCATGTCCACATTCCCCCTTTTGACACTGAGCTCGGCAAACTCTCTTTATTTGACTGCTCCTCAGCTGGCACTGGGAGACTGGACCAGAACACATCAGGGACAGCTCCACTGGGTTAGCCTCTTGGGTCAGACTCCTGCCTGTAAACTATCAGACCAGCCTCGTTGCACCCTTGGGAGCCAGACGCATCCAGGCACCACCCTATCTTCAGGGTTTTAAACTAAGCCCTGCCAGGGCCTCCTCCAAACTACTCTGATCGCCAGCTTTCCTTCTTTCCTTCCTTCCTTCTTTCCTTCCTCCCTCTCTCCCTCCTTTCTCCCCTCCCTTCTCTTGCTCTGATACAGTGTATGAGAGGGGTTCATTTCCCCCAGTTGCTCATGGAAGTGGGGTTCTTGAGGCATTTCTAGAATAAGCATTTCCAGAGACCCCCACGAGAGGATGAGGTATAGTAGAAAACTTTATTTTCACAGAATTACACCTCTGGATTTCCAAGTCCCATTTCCCTAGTCCAGTCATGGAAAACGGCAGGTTGGGCCTCACTAGGTCTAAATCAGAGCCAGTGTCCAGAGTTTCCTTCCCATGTTGGAGCAGAGTCCAACCCAGCATCAGGCGAGGTGCAGGCCATGAGTCCATATGGCTACAGAGGAAACATGGGCAAGAGCCAACCCGATG
The DNA here is from genome assembly GCA_036971965.1 of Nyctalus aviator. NCBI lineage: Eukaryota > Metazoa > Chordata > Mammalia > Chiroptera > Vespertilionidae > Nyctalus > Nyctalus aviator. The sequence continues at coordinate 109,292 of CM072923.1, forward strand.
GCGAGGAGCAAGTCTGAAGAGTGCCTGTTTCGGGGGTTATTCATTTCCAAATGTCCACACGCTTGCAGTGGCCATGCTCTCTGGCTAACCATCTGTCTCCAGGTGTGAGTGGCAAATGAGTCCCCTCCCTGGGCCACCACCACCTTATCGGACTGTGTCCGTTTCCCTTCGTTGGATCCCTTCCCCGGTGTCTTCCAACAATGGGCAGGTGCTTCCTGGGCAGTGATTGCATCGCCCTGGTGACGCTGCCCAAACGACATGCCTGTAAGTCTGCCTTCCCTTTCTCCTCTCCTGTTATCAATAACTGCTAATAGCAATGGTATCACAGGGATTGTCGCTGCTGCTTCAGTGCTGACCTCTGTTACCTCTTTTGGCTTTTAAAATCCCTTTAACTGATCTCCCACATTAATTTTTTAACATAACCTTATTGCTCCCTGAGTGGGAGAGGGAGAGAACCACTGACTGCCCCCCTGCATGCCCCACACCAGGGACCCAGCCCAACTCAGGCATATTTATTGTTAAATAAGTAGTAAAGTTTGTTTTCTGAACCAGATGGCATTAGGTTTGCTAGGTTGTGCTTCAGTGGGAGGCTCGTGGTGCCCCTGGACAGAGTTCCTATGGGCTGTTTATCCTAGGTTGTGTGATCAATGTGTGTGTGTGTGTGTGTGTTAACTCCCAGCATCTGTCCTTAACTCTAAGCTGCCTTGCAGTTTTACAGAAACTGTTGGATTCTTCGATAACCTGAAACATGGGTTTCTTAAACAGATAAAGCTCTGTAACAGCTGTTTTTATACAAATACTGAAAGTAGTAAGTTTTTAGTGCATTTTATCAAATTAATGTGCAGATGATAAGATTGGCTTCCACTTTTCAAGTTCAATGGATCTGGATTTGTGGGATTGTTATAATTTTTGAATTTTGTTTTGCTTAAAAATACTATTGCCCTGGCTGGTTTGGCTCAGTGGATAGAGCTTGGCCTGTGGACTGAAGGGTCCCAGGTTGAACTTTAGTCGATGTCATATGTCAGGTTTCATGCTCGATCCCCAGTAGGGGCTTGCAGGAAATAGCTGATCAATGATTCTCTCATTGATGTTTCTAACTCTCTCTCCTCCTCCCTCTTTCTCTCTGAAGTCAATTTAAAGATATGAGTAAAAAAAGAAAAGAATTAAAAACTAATAATACTATTGTTGCCCAGCCAGTGTGGCTCAGTGGTTGAATGTTGACCTTGGAACCAGTTCAATTCCTGGTCAGGGCACATGCCCATGTTTTGCCCTGGATCTCTGGTTGGGGAGTGTTAGAGGCAGCCAATCCAATCAATGATGTTTCTCTATCACTCTCCCTTCCTTTCTCTCTAAAAATCAATAAAACTTACTTAAAAATAGTTCTATTGTTTGTATGGGAATTACTTTTATAAATAAAAGTGGAGCCGGGACCAGTTTGGCTTAATGGATAGAGAGTCGGCTTGGGGACTGAAGGGCCCCGGGTTTGATTCCGGTCAAGGGCATGTACCTTGGTTGCCGGCACATCTTCAGTAGGGGGTGTGCAAGAGGCAGCTGATCGATGACTCTCTCATCGATGTTTCTAACTCTATCTCTCTCCCTTCCTCTCTGTACAAAAATCAATAAAATATATCTAAAAAAAAAAAAAAAAGTGGACATGTAGCCAATGTTTTCTGCTCACACTGTTTTCTATAGATTTTTAACTTTTAATCATAAGTTGATTTGGCATTAAAAGTTTCTTTTAAGGATAACAATGTCTTCATAGATGATTCCAGTTCAAGACATATTATCGGGATAATACATAGGAAAATTGTCATTATGGAATGAATATACATATTGAAGTTTTACATTTAAGGATCTTTACATTAAATATATATTCATTTTTAAAGTCTAAGGAAGCCATATTGTTCTAACATTTAACTAGTTTCTTACAGCTTTTATTGTGTCTCTTACCTTAATGTATGTAACTTGTTTTCTTTTTTGCTGACTATACTCTCACCCATTTTCAAAGGAATTTACTAATCACAAGGTTGGAACATCTATATTCTCTTTGTCATTCTGTCAATAATCCAATGTCTAGCCGGGACCAGGTTGGCTCAGTGGATAGAGCGTCGGCCTGCGGACTGAAAGGTCCCGGGTTCGATTCCGGTCAAGGGCATGTACCTTGGTTGCGGGCACATCCCAGTGGGGAGTGTGCAAGAGGCAGCTGGTCGGTGTTTCTCTCTCATCGATGTTTCTAACTCTCTGTCCCTCTCAATTCCTCTCTATGTAAAACCAATAAAATATATATTTAAAAAAAATAATAATCCAATGTCTAAATTTGATAGGCTTGTCTCAAGGAAGAAAACTAATAATATTTTATTATATTCTATGTGGTTTTTGTTACACTTGAGATCTGTATATTTGTACATAGCAGTGTATTTTTAATTAAAATAATGTACAGCCTGGCAAGTGTGGCTCAGTGGCTGAGCATCAACCTATGATCCAGGAGGTCATGGTTCAATTCTGGTCAGGGCACATGCCTGGGTTTCTGGCTCGATCCCCAGTGTGCGGCATGCAGGAGGCAGTCCATAAAATATACTCTCTCATTACTAATGTTTCTATTTCTCTCTCCCAAATCAATAAAAACATTTTAAAAACGAGATTGAGCTCGGTTCATGCCTTACATTTCTGTGAGATGAATTCAGGAACAGAGCATTAAGTATACAAAAATATATATGAGCTGCAAACTCTAAGAAATACTTCATGTATTTGTATATCAAATGGTTGGGATAGAATAGAAACTAAAGCTCTGAAAATATTTATTTGGCAAACAGCTTTCTACTGCTAATAAGTGGCACAGAAATATAAATAAGTTGGTTTTTATTTCATAAGTAGAGTCCCGTGTAGGGTCTAGGTTCCCTAGGCCTGGCCGGTGATCAGGGCCACCCAGGGCCTGCCTTCATTCCATGCCTCCCCCTGGTGGTCAGTGCACATCATAGTGAGTGATCCAACTCCTGGTGGAACTCCAAGGGGCCCTATGCATATTAGCCTTTTATGTAGATAGATAAGCTGTCTACAGCAAGGCATGGGCTGGTGCTGGGTCAGCAGCTCACACAGGCGCTGGCATCTCTGTGGTTCTCCTGGCCTCGAGCTTGAGGGGCTACTGCAGCTCCAACCATCGGCCTTGGTGTTGCAGCAAAAAGAGGGGGAAGTGCTCTTGCTGTGTCAATCATGTTTACCAGGAAAGCAAGTTTTACCAGGCAACTCATAGCCAAAGCCCTATCCACAGGCCACCTAAGCTTTAAGAGAGGCTTGGAGAGCTGATGGAGGCAGGTAAAGGGCGGGGGTTAGAGAATGGGTGGCAAGTTAACTACCAATATTATCTAACTCAAGTCAAATTCATTTCTCTTTCAAAAATGGGTAGATATGTCAAGGTATTTCTGTCAATAATTTTAAGATTATAAACTAAGATTCAGTTCTGTTTTCAATCAGGACATATTTTTAACAGATGCACTTGAGCTATGCTACTTTTTCTTTTTTTTAACCCCTAACATTCTAGAATGTACTAAAGGAAAATTACTTAATGGCCAACAATGACAATATACTTTCAATGACTCCTCTACTCAGCTACTGTCCTTCCACGCCAAAGAACATCTGGAAAACATCCCCACATCCACTGGCATTTAAAAATTGATATAGTTGACCAAAGTCCATATGGTTTCCTCTGGCTCCACTAACACTGAACACTTTTTCTTCAAAAACTGAAAATTTTCTCCATCTTTCCATTTCATCATTTGTACCATCCAAAGGAATGTCTTCTCGATGGCGAATCAAAATTCTCTTCCAGTTTAATTTTTTGAGTCTGAAAAAAATTTTTCAAAGTAGAAAATTTGAAACTGTACTGTGCATTCTAGAACACTGAAAACATTATTTTCCCAGGAAGGAAGAAATCTAGTTTATCTCAGGGATTTATTTTAATCAAATGTGATTCTGGTCATAATCCTGACCCCAAAGTTATTTGTTGCATTATCACTGACACAGAAAGTGCTGATTCTCAAACTCCCGAAAGGGACTCCTTAGAAACTCATTTAGGGTACCATTAGAGAAGTAAGAGGATTAGAAATTCCCAAGCTTCACAGGGAATATACAGCTTACGATGAGGAAGTATCATATCCATGGGAATGGAGGGCCTTGACTCAACATCTCTTTACAGAACCCTCCCATGTGCACTGTCTGATGAGGGAAGTGATGTGATCACATGTGAGTTCTACTTTGTCCACTGACTTGAGACTGAATTCCCCTGACACCACCCAGGGGAATACTTATTTTTACATCCCTAGGATTTAGCTGAGAACTGCGATTATTGGCACAGCACACAGTTTGTGAGAGTGCACCCACCTTGACCAGAATTCTTCACAAGCACTGTGGGGGCCTTCCACACAGACCACGCCTGGCTTCCCAGGCATGCTAAACCCTGACAGGGCAAGCTCCTTCGCCCACTGCAGAATGTCCTTCCGTTTGCACTTGTTGTAGATGTGATGGCTATAGATCCAGAGTCTCGTGAGAATGACATGGACAGGCTGGACTGTACTTCCTGGAATGGGGGAAGGGATGGGGTCTCTGCTGACATAGCCAGAGGCATGTTCTCTAACCCAGTCGGTGGCATTCAGTATACAGACATCTCCTAGGCAATTCCTCTGTAGGTATGTGGTCAGATCTGTGTTCAGCTGAGTCTGCTGGCATCTACTTAATAACACTGACCTGGTTTATATGGAATAAAACATTAAATCAATTTTCTTGTAACAGAAAATAAAATCAACAATTGCTTTTAGTATTCTCCAATTAATTTTGATCTTAAAAGCTAGCCAGTTCCTGTAACACACCTGACAGTGATTTCAGGCAGAACTGCAGGGTATTCAAAAGGAAGAATACAGGCCAGAGAAAACACCACCTGATCAAAAGAGAAAGAAAATGCCCTCAGCGTTATGTCTTGACTTGTTTCAATTCTCCCCAAAGCAAAGCTGATTTACCACTGTGTCCGCAGACATGTCCAGATTCATGTTGATAGTAAAGTAAACTTTTGAAGATCGGCCCTCCATCGTCCTCTTTTCAATGCAATCTTTCAGTTCTGCTACAGCAAGCTGGTCATTCACTATGAGCTCATTCTCACCAGGGAACATGCTGGCCAACAGGTCTAACTCAGAGAGCTGGGCCTCAGCCTGCTCAATCTCAACCATTTTTGGATATCTGTAAGTTTCTAAGGAGGTAAGAATAAGCAACAATTAACACATACAATCTTAGGATGAAGGGCATTTATTAGATTAGTACCCTTTACTTATTTAAAAAGTATTTGATTTCTTCAGAAAATGTGAAATTTAATCAGAGCATCATTCCCATTATTCTACTTTGTAATATGTGTGTAATAGATGTAATATGTTAATATGGGACAATCCAGTGCAAACAACAAACTCGAATAACTACACACCAATTCCCACGTTTCGAGATAGTTGATCCGGCATCTTGATCTACTTCATAAAAGTAACTGAAAAATGTAATCAAAACCCACATCAATGACAGAGCTAGGAAATGGGCCACCAGAAACTTTGGGCAAAGGCCACAGGAGCTGAGCTGAGCCTTGAAAGAAGGGTAAGACTTGGACAAGCTGAGTGGGAGGCATAACGGGGAGAAGAGAGGTCTGTGAGGCAGGAGAGTGCAGAAAAATCACATAACCCTAAACCTGTCCCTGCCTCACAACCCCAGCGACCAAGGCCTACTTCAGAGGCTCATGATTTGGACTATTTTCCCTGGTGCTACTGACTTTGTGACCTAACCCATTTTGGCCTTCTTTCCTCTCTGGACAGCTGACTTCCACAGCCTACAGCACCCGACTCCTGAGCCTTTCTTGTGGCCAGGTTCAGCCAATGGGCTGGCAGGAAGTGGGAGGATGGGAGGAGAGAGTCCATGGTACTTTGCCACGGTTCTCTGCTTTGGTGGGATTCTGACAATGGCTGGGACGGGCTAAAGACCACCCTTCTGCAGGCAGCCCTTGTTCCTCATCGCCAGCAGACCTTTCAGGCCTAGTCAGTTCCTTTAAACTTGGTCACTCCTCTATGAACAATCTCCTCACAGCTTCATAGTGGAGTGTGTGTTATTTCCTTCCAGACCCTTTGGAGTCTGGTTCTAATGTCTCAATCAACTTTCACTCAGCACTGTCATCACATTGAATGTATGCGGTGTCTAATACATGTATATTGAGACAAGCAAGAGAGTACCAGCAGCCCTGTCATCCCAGCTTAGAAAAACCTATTGTAACTGGTGACTGGGCAACAGTGTTGCCACTGAGAGGAAGGAGTTCCTAGAGTTCCACAGGGGAAGGCAACTGGATGACTCCCGACAGCTCCCTATGGAGTGAACTCCCCATGGAGTGAACTCCCCATGACGGTTCACCATCTGGCTGTTAGTTTCAGACTCGGAAGCAGGAAACGCCCTCATGTTGAGTGGACCCACTCCCCACAGGCTGCCTTGGATAATCCATTATTAAGTGTTTTAGGACATTAGCTGCAATGGATCCTGTCAAAAACAGACCACAGATTATGGGGATGTCTGAGCTATGAGGGGTGTTGAGTTCATTAGGATGAACTGGATGCAAATCTGGAAAACATGAAGAGCTCTCTGTCTGTACCCGTCTGAGCCGATGACAACACTACATCATTCCTGATGCCAGTGTGGTTCCAACCCAAGTCCAGGTGCCGGTGCCACGCTGGGGAAATTTTACACAAAAGCATTTCTGCTTAAATAAGTTCTTGAGGTGCAGAATGACAGAGTTCAACCAGTTTCTTTAGGGCCCAGGGTCTCGACTGATTTAGTGTTTATCTTAGACAAAAGTGATTGCATTTGGACAATACATTATAAGGGCACTTTTGTGTGTGTGTGTGTGTGTGTGTGTGTGTGTGGCTTTTCAGCCTTTATTGTTAGATCACAGTATGCACCATGACTTTCTAAGAGGAAGGTTTAGTATGTGTTGTACTCCAAACCTATCTGACCCTGGAACACTTTTCTCCAGACCTAATGACATTAGCGTTCCTTGACACAGATGCGTTATTCCTGGCTGGTCATCTATCGGCCCCAACTTAGTGAAATACCAAGGCTACAACCCATCTTCATTGAGTCCTTTTCAAATAACGTTTAAAATTCCAGGACTTAGCCGAAGTTGGTTTGGCTCAGTGGTAGAGCATCAGTCTGCGGACTGAAAGGTCCCAGGTTCGATTCCGGTCAAGGGCATGTACCTTGGTTGCGAGCACATCCCCGGTAGGGGGTGTGCAAGAGGCAGCTGGTCAATGTTTCTCTCTCATCGACATTTCTAGCTCTCTATCTCTCTCCCTTCCTCCTCTCCGTGAAATATCCATAAAATATATTTAAATAAAATTCCAGGGCCTTAGAATTCCAAAAATACCCTTCTTAGTCTGCTTTGGAGCTGAGGACTCCAAGAAGCAGCTTATTGGTGTCATTAGAGGAAAGGAGGTGACGATGGTCCTTGACTAGCGGTTTAAGTGTGCACTCCTGCCGGTCTGCCCAAGTGCCACCCGCAGCCCATGACCTTGACCTTAGGCCAGTGGCTTAGTTTCTTGTGCCTCAGCTTCCCAATCTCCAAAGCGGGGAGGACAGGGCTGCTGTGAGGACCGAGCGAGGGTGTGGAAACTGCACAAAACAATGCTTGGCGCTAGAGTAAGTGCCCTACAAGCGCCTGCTAGGACCGCGATGGGCTCCTCACTCAACAAGTGTTTCTTGAGCACCTACTGTGTCCAGTGCGGTCCTTGGCACTAAATGACTACACTGAACAACAGGACAGAGAAATCTCTGCCTCCGGAGATGCCCCCTGACGGGAGGAGCCAGGACGCGGCCAGCGGCCAGCTGTTAGGATGAAAAGGCAGGAAGGGGTCAGGAGCCAGCGGAGAGGTCTGGACCAAGTTCCCGGCCAAGGGCACAGCACCCTCGGGCCCGAGGCAGGATGAGGACCGGTGGTGGGATGCGGGAGCAGGGAGCAGGGAGCAGGGAGCAGGGAGCAGGGCGGGGCTTAGGGGAGACGCTAGCAGTGCTTTCGGGGCTCACACGGGCCAGAACTTTCCATCCTGACTACGGAGGCCCTCGCGGGGTCAGGCTCGGTCACGCAGAGGCCTCACTGCTGGCCGCGCGGGTGAGGGGGACGCACCTGCTGGCAGGGCCTGCGGCTGGAAAGGATGCCCGTGGCTCGTTTAGTCCGCGGCCCGCATTTCTGTGGACACCAGCATCTTCCTCGCCTCGGCGTTTCTGGGTCAGACCGGGCCGGGGGCGCCCACCTGTTTAATCCCCCCACGGGGCTCGGCGCCCATATGGGACCGGAACCAAAGGACGGAGCCGCAGGCTGTCCACACGGGCCGCGCTGGGGCTCAGAGGGTACTGAGCAGAACCAGAGGGCCCACCGAAGCTCAGGAGCGCTTCCGACGCCCCGCGTTGGCCTGAGGAGCCGCGAGGGCCCCGCGCCTCTGGCAGCAGCCGCTCCCGCCGACCAGCAGGTGAACAACCCGCAGCCACGCCCCGCGGGGGAACTCACTCAGGACCGGACCTTCCGACGCCGCGATTGAACTTCCGGCTCGAGGCGCGCGCACGCGCACAGCAGAGCAGCGCACCGGAAGTGCCGCTGTGGGGCTGCTCTGGCTTCCGCTCCGTCGCCTCATTCGCGGTGGTGAGGGGGACGGAGCCGGCCGTGCGGAGCCGCGAGGAGCGCAGGGATGGGCGCCGGCGCCGCGGGTAAGTCGTGGACTGGCCGCGCGGCCTCCTGCGCCCGGGACGCGAGTCTCCTGCCGGCCTCGCTCTCCGCCGCGGCCTCGCTCGGAGCGCGGGTCCCGCCTGGCCCGGCGCCGCGGCCTCGCCGGCCTGGCCCTGTCACTTCCAGGAGCGGCCCAATGAGCTGTGGGTGCCGGCGCCCCGGCCCCGGAGCCCGCGGTTCCCGGGGGTGGCGGCCGTTGCGGGGAGAGGGCTGGGGCGCGGGGGAAGCGGGCCGTCGCCTCGGCGACCCTGTGCTCCAGGGTCGGACCCCAGACTCGGCGCCGCGGACCAGACCTGCTGACAGCTGCCCAGACGCTTCCGTGCTTCTTAAAGAAATATATTTTCCTTGATTTCAGAGAAGGAGGAAGTGGGAGAGAGAGAAGCATCCATGATGAGAGGGAGTCATGGACCGGCTGCCTCCTGCACACCCTACACTGGCGATCCAGCCCGCAACCTGGGCTCGTGCCCTCACCAGGAATTGAACCCTGACCTCCTGGTTCAAAGGTCGGCGCTCAACCACGGGCCACACCGGCCGGGCCTAATAAGCGTTCTTGATGTTTTACAGCTGACGGTGCCCACGGTACTCCCTTCCCATGACTCACTAGATGCCCTGTGCAGCTGTCAAAACTTTACTGCGGCTGTTTCCGCAGCACTGAAGTCACCGCCACTCCAGCCACGGCTCATCCTTCCAGTTTCCCTCAAAGCAGTTCTGAGAGCTCCGCCTGCTCGCCAGACGCCACCATTCTCCACGTGGTTGCTTCGTACCTCTGCACCCCGTGATCATCCTTAGTCCACCAGGTATTTCCACGCGCGAAGTGTTTCTTGAGGACCGTTTTAGGTAACGCAGGGGCAATGCCTAAAACCGCTCCTTTTCTGGACCTTTAGGTCCCAGGTGGAGAAATTGCACAGGTCCAGGTTGAAGATGCCCGCTCGGGGTCAGAGGCAGGATTGACTGGGTGGGAGAGAACGGTCTGCCTTTGGTTCCATCTCTGACGCCCTGTGGTTCACCATCTGTTGTTGAGTTTCCTCCTCTAGTGAGACACTCATTGTACAGAGTTGTGGTGAAACACCAATGGGATGGTGCTCATGAAAGGGCATGTGATACTCTTCACTGGTTCTTTTGGATAAGTAATGAGGGTCAGGATTGCAGACCATTGGGACAGCTTGTGAAGGACCCTGAGGCCGGCTCTGGAATGTGGACTGGAGCCTGTTAATGCGTTCAGTCAGGAGTGATGTGATGGAAGTGGCATCATGGAAAGATGCTTCTGGTGCCAGAACGCAGCACAGGTTAGAGGGAGTTTGACTGTAGGCAAGAACTTGAGTGGTATTTCCCCCCCTAAAATCTACAATTCTAGATAAGTTATGTTAAATGTTATCTTTAGGGCAAGAAAACATAACATAAAATATACCTTGTATTATATACACCTGTATACTGTGTATTCTTTTGTCAGTTTATTTATTTACTTTGTAAGCTTGTTACATTTTAGATTATCTGTTACTTGATGTGGTACTATTTTTCATACAGGCCTTTTGAATTACTTTAATTACACTAAACCAGCGGTCGGCAAAGTCATTAGTCAACAGAGCCAAATATCAACAGTACAATGATTGAAATTTATTTTGAGAGCCAATTTTTTAAAACATAAACTTCCTCTAACGCCACTTCTTCAAAACAGACTTGCCCAGGTTGTGGTATTTTGTGGAAGAGCCACACTCAAGGGGCCAAAGAGCTGCCTGTGGCTCTCGAGCTGCAGTTTGCTGACCACTGCATTAACCCATTAAGAGCTAAAAGAGGTATACTTGTAAGACAAGACTTGATGACAGCTAAGTAGCAGAATTAATTGGGAAGTGTTTTCAAAACATATGTTCCAAGTCTAATTTTACACTAATGTAATCAGAATTTTAGTAAGTATGCCAGGTCAGATATTTCAGTGATTAAGACACTAAGCTATTGTAATGTATGTTAAGTACAACTTTTCAAAATCATTACTATTATTTAAAGTTATGTAAATACTTTCAGTATTTTTCATATATACAAATTTTGCTTTGTTGCCTAAGGAGGTGCTAGATTTGTCATAGTATTCCAAACCAACTTTATAATACAAATATTTGACAATGTGATTATAATAAACTAGTGGCCCATTGTAGGAAGATTCCTGCAATGGGGCTTCCTGCTGGGTCTCTACCCTGCCTGCTTTCCTCCCTTCTCCCCGCCCCGCCTGCTTCTCTGCAGCTTTGCCCCCTTCTGCAGGCTTCTTTCTATGCTGCCTTGATATGCAAATTAACCACCATCTTGGTTGGGATAATTTGCATGATCTCCCCGATTGGCTGGTGAGTGTGGCTTGTGTAGCAGAGTGATGATTAATTTGCATATTACTTTATTATTAGGTTAGATTATTGTATAATATCCATATATGGTAGAATTCATATAGGAAATCCTAGTGTGGAAAATGCAGAACAATTTATCCTTGTTTTCTTTTTTTGCCTGGTAATTATTTTGCAAACTTTCTAACTTACTTTAATAGTTTGTTTTCAGAATTATTTATAATTTTTCTTAGAGAAATTATTGATTTAATTTACATAGACCTCAGAGCTAAGAAAGGAAGCTTAGCCTGGCCAGCATGGCTCAGTGGTTGAGCATCAACCTATGGACCAGGAAGTCAGTTTAATTCCCTGTCAGGGTACATGCCTTGGTTACGGCTTCCATTCCCATTGTGGGCCATGCAATAGACAGCCGCTTAATGATTCTCTCTCATCATTGATGTTTCTATCTCTCCCTCTTCCTTCGTCTCTGAAATCAATAAATATATATTTTTAAAAAAGAAGAAAGAAAGGCAACTTAGAAGGGAAGGACATTGTCTGCGTGCCACACATTCCATGTGTGCTTAGTGAGAGGTTGAATCCAAATGGTGTTATGTGCCGAGACTTCAGGTCTGTGTAAGAAGACCTGGGTTCTCTCCTAATCTTCACATTTATTAAAAACCTATTTTTTGCTCTAACCTGTTGGCTCAGTAGATAGAGCGTCGGCCTGCGGACTGAAGGGTCCCAGGTTGGATTCTGGTCAAAGGCATGTACCTTGGTTGCGGGCACATCCCCAGTAGGGAGTGTGCAGGAGGCAGCTGATTGATGTTTCTCTCTCATCGATATTTCTCTCTATCCCTCTCCTTCTCTGTAAAAAAATCAATAAAATATATTTTTAAAAAAATAAAACTTTAAAAAAAATGTATTTTTATTGATTTCAGAGAGGAAAGGAGAGGGAGAGAGAAACATCAGCTACAAGAGAGAATAGTTTCCTTCACGCCTCTAATGGGGATCGGGCCCACAATCCAGTCATGTGCCCTTAACTGGAATTGAACCTGGGACCCTTCAGTCCTCAGGCCAACGCTCCATCCAGTGAGCCAAACCAGCCAGAGCTATTGAAGACCTCTTAAACCTGACTAAGAGTCTGTTTTGTAAGCTAGGAAACCGGTGTATTACCTTTTAGTCTCTCTACTTTAGAGTTTTTATTGAAAAACACATGATATATGTGAATGGTCTTTATAAATGACTAGAGGCCTGATACACAAAATTCATGCAAGAGTAGGCCTTTCTTCCCCCGGCTGCTGGCACCAGCTTCCCTCTGGCACCCAGAACCTGGGCTGGCTTCCCCTGTCCTGTCCCAGCTTTGTCAGGAAGGATGTCCAGATGTCTGGTCTAATTAGCATATTACCTTTTTATTATTATAGATAGTATGTGATAAACATGTAAAATGTTATTTATGGCTGAGTTCTATTACTGTCTCAGAAAAGTATAAATGACTTTTTTTTTTTTATTAAGTTAACTTTATCTTGTTTTGTGTCAGGAAGTAATCCATGAAGTGCCAACATGGGAAAGAAACGGATAAAGGAAAAAATCGTTCCGGTTGATGATTCTTCTGAATCTTTAGGTATATTTTACCAATTGAACCTTTAAAGTGATGCAAGTGGCCATTTTTTAATGTGTAAAAATGGGATCGCCCTAACTCAGTGGATAGAGCTTCAGCCTGCAGACTGAGGTCCCAGGTTGGATTCAGGTCAAGGGCACATACATGCCCAGGATGTGGGCTTGATCATCCCCAGTAGGGGTGAGCAGGAGGCAGCCAATCAATGATTCTCATCATTGATGTTTCTCTCTCTTTCCCTCTCACTTCCTCTCTGAAATCAATAAAAGATATATTTTAAAAAATTATTAAAAAGGGATCACATTATTGTTCTGTAATTTGCATTTTTTTTTAAATTGATTTCAGAGAGAAATTGATTTCAGGGTGGGAATCGAGCCCGCAACATGGGCATGTGCCCTGACTAGGAATCCAACCTGGGACCCTTCAGTCCACAGTTGACACTATTTACTGAACCACACCAGCGAGGGCTGTAATTTGCATTCATTTCAACTTAATGTTTTTATCTAGTACACTAGGGGCCCAGTGTACAAATTTGTGTACCTTGAAAGGAACTGTCGGCTATGAGGCTGCAGTAGACATAGGAGCAAGTCCTGGCCCATCTTCTGCACCCCCGCCCGGTCCCTCCTGCTGTGGCACCCTCACCTTCCTCTCCTCCCCCGTCCCATCTTTCCGGCAGCCCTATTCCTGCTGCCTCTGCTCCCACATGCTGCAGCACCAGCCCTGCTAGCACCCATTGATGGCACTGAGCGATTGGGGCCAGCGCTAGGCGCTGGCACTGGGTGTGAGCTGAGCCAGTGTCAGCAGCAGAGGCCAGCTCTGGGCAGGACCGTGATGCGGAGCAAAGAATTTTCAGTAACCACCAGAGCCCCAAAGACAGCGACCAGCACCCCACCTTGGTCTGGTGCCCCTGCTCACCTCCACCATCCCACCACGGCCAATACCTGCCATGTTCTGTGCATGCCCCTGGTGGTCAGCGTGTCCTAGTGACCAGTTGTTTGGTTGTTCAAGTTGCTCAACCATTTGCTGTATTTGCATACTAGCCTTCCTTTTATTATAAACGAAACATCCTATATGTTGTTTAACAGTTTTCAACATTTTAATGGCATGATTAGTCCATTGTTAAGAAAGACCATGAGTTCATAGCTCATGTCTACTATCTACAGTCTGAAACTTTCAGTGGCTGCCATCTCCTCTACTTGTGCTGCTGTAACGTACTTTGGGATTCCTGTACATGTACTTGTTTTCCCGCCTCTCCTACCAGAGTGTGAACTCCTCAGTGAGAAGAGCTGAGCTTGGTTCTTCTGGTTCCCTGGCAGCTGCCTTAGCACATGGCCTGCTGACTGAGCAAGCACCTCTCTGCAGATGTGTAAAATACAGAGGATAATAGTAGCTAAATGGCCTAAATGAAAGGAAGTAGTTAAATTCATCGAAGTGAATGTATGTAGGACTATAGAAATAGCAAAATTCCAGATTTCTCACATAATCAACTAATATTCAGATGCCAAACAAAATGTTGTTTTTTCAGATTATCTAACAATTTGTACCTAGGATAAATTCATATTTGAAGTTCAAATGCAAGGTAAGCTTTGAGATTCTCTGAAGAAAGTTGTATTTTATCTCATCACTCGTTATTTGTTTTAATAGAACCTATGTGCAGACACATTAGAAAAGGATTGGAACAAGGTATTCTGAAAAAGGCTTTAGTGAATGTGGAATGGAACATTTGCCAAGATTGTAAGACAGACAATAAAGTGAAAGATAAATCTGAAGAAGAAGCAGAAGAAAACCCTTCAGTTTGGCTGTGTCTTAAATGTGGCCATCAGGTATGCTTAGATGTTGATCATTGTGGGATTTTACAAACTGAGCTTGTTTGGAAGGTGTTACCTAAGTACAGGGTGGCGAGGAGGATGCCAGCTCACAAAGGCCATGTTCCCTAGGGAGCACGTTTGTGAGATTTAGGTGGTTTCCTGGGGTGGTTTGCAGTGTGTCTTCACCAGGAAAACTGTGAGGGAGGCAGGATTAGGCTGAGGAAGAGCAAAGAGGCAGACCCTCAGGGCCTCAGCTAGTCTCAGGATGAGCCGTGGTCTTGGTACTTGTGCATAGACCAGTCTTGGATGTGGGCTGCCCTTGGTGTTGGGACAGGTGGGGTGGGGTGGGGCCACCCTTGGCCAAGCCAGTTTCCTTTCTTAGGATAATTCCTGAGGATGGACAGACCGAGCTGTGAGCTGACAGCAGGCAGCTGGGAGAAGAGAGTACCTTGATCTTGTGGGTGGGGGTATTGGGTGGCAGAACAGCTCCCAGGTATGCACACACTAGAGGTCAGGGTCTCATAGGCACCTGTATTGGGTTAGGCCCATTGTTGTTGAGTGGTTGAGGAGGTCACAGGGCACATGCCCAGGTTTCGGGTTTGATTCCAAGTAGGGGGCATGCAGGAGGCAGCTGATCAATGATTCTCTCTCATCCTTGATGTTTCTATCTCTCTATCCCTCAGCCTTCCACTGAAATCAATCGAAATATATATATATATATATATATATATATATATATATATATATATATATTTTAATGTAAAAAAACAAACAACAACAAGCAAAAAACGCTGAATGATTCCAATATCACCTGGACCTCCTCTTTGCCCTTTTATAACCACACTCTTTCCTCCTCCTGTCCTCCCCTCAGGCAGCTACTAGTCTGTTCTCCATTTCTAAAATGTTATCACTTAGAGAATGCTATACACCCCTGGCCGGTTTGGCTCAGTGGATAGAACGTCTGCATGTGGACCAAAGGGTCTGAGTTCAGTTTTGGTCAAGGGAATGTGCTTTGGTTGTAGGCTCCTCCTTGGCCCAGCAGTGGTCAGGCTCATGCAGGAAGCAAACGATTGATGTGTTTCTTTCCCATCAATGTTTCTGTCTTTCACTCTCTCTCCCACTCTCCCCAAAAACCAATGGAAAAATATCCTCCTGTAAGGATTAACAACAACAAAATAATAAGTAAATGTAATAAAATGTAATACTCTGTTGTCAGTATTTAAAAAAAAAATCGCTATACAGCCTGGCTGGTATGGCTTAGTGGTTGAGCTTCAACCCATGAACCAAGAGCTCACTGGTTTGACTCCTGGTCAGGGCACATGCCCGAGTTGTGGGCTCGATCCCCAGTTGGGGGCATGCAGGAGGCAGCTGATCAATGATGTTTCTCTCTCATCGATGTTTCTATCTCTCCCTGTCCCTTCCTCTCTCACTAAAAAAATCAATAAAAACATTAAAAATAAAAAATGTTATATAAATGGGACCATATCGTATACAACATTTTTGGATTGGTTTTTCACTTACATAATCACCAAAGAGATAGAGAGCTAGAAACATCGATGAGAAAGAGACATCGATCAGCTGCCTCCTGCATAACCCCCTACTGGGGATGTGTCCGCAACCAATGTACATGCCCTTGACCGGAATCGAACCTGGGACCTTTCAGTCGGAAGATGATGCTATCCACTGAACCACACCAGTTTCGGCTCAGCTGCTGTCTTAAGACAACTCTTTCATTCTTAATGTTTCAGTTGATTTGCAATGGTGATATTAAGTCTCAAAATTAATGTCAAATTTAATTCATTTTAGAATTAAATGTTGAGTGGGATGAACTAATCAGTAGTGTTTTATATCATAGTTAGAGGATTAGAAGCCACTGATAAATAGTCCCTCTTCAAATTGTACTTTTAGCTGCACTGGAAACGACCCATCGCTGTAGTGCTGTCCATGGGAGCTGGCCTGGTGCAGGCAGACTCACAGTCCAGCTGTATTTCTTTTCTTTTTTCTTTTTTTTTTTTCAGGTGTATTTCTTAGCAGGGACTCAACCAGCTGCAGGCAGGAAATGCATGATCTTTTACAAATCAGACTTTAGATCTTGTGGGTAAAAACCTCTCATTTACTTGCATACATGCATAGCCCATGGGCATAGAGGACAGTGTGGTAGGCCTGGAGGGTGTGGGGTGGAGGGGGTCAGTGAGAGGAAAAAGAGGGACATCTGTAATACTTCCAACAATAGAGAAGAAAAAGAAAAAGTTACTATGAGTCTGGAGCTATTAAAAAAAATCTCATTTACTTGTTCAATTAATGCTATTGACTTCCCTTTTTCTAGATAATTTTGATAATAGAAAGACTAACTCATTATTTGTACCTTCAGGATTTATGGTTCAGGGGAGAATGGACATAAATATTAGCAACTTTAATATAAGGTAGAAAGTAAGGAATGCCACCAGGAATTTACACCAGTTTGATAGGAGAGTATTCACTGGGAGAACATAAGTTTTTCCTCTGGAGTACAAGCATAATAATTCTTCTGAGGGAGGTAGCCTTGGAGTGTGATCAGAAAACCGGGTGGGATTTGAGCAGAGGCAGTGGCGGTAAAGGGTTCCGTGAAGGGAATCACAGGAACAAGATGCTGTTGGTTGGGAACATGCCGAGTGTGTCAGCTGGTAGATGTACGCGGACAGGAGGAGGATGGACCTGAGCCTGGAGAGCTGGTTCGGTCAGGGTGTCAGGTTTGTTGACTAGGACTTTTAAGAGGAATTTATAATCTTTGAGTTAAACATATAAACAGACCTTTGTTTTATGAACATTAAACTGAAAAAATATGTATGAACAAAGAGGTTGAAGGTAGGAAAATGCTATTTCTGAAGCCGATATGAAGTCCAAACTAGAGCCAATAAACGACTGCCCTGGCACGGGGGGGACTGGAAGGCAGGCTGCGGGAAGGAGCCTCCTGCTGTGGCTCTCCACGCCAGTCTCCACAGCATCGAGACTCTGGAGCCGAACGTTGTGTTGTCAGAATGTGAGCAGGGCAGAATTTCTCGAGCCACTGCTTGTTATAGAACATGAATTCCCCCTCTTTGGTGAACTTCTGTGGCCCTGACTCTGGCGCTGCTGGTTCCCTAGGGCTGCGGCAGGAACTCCCAGGAGCAGCACGCTCTGAAGCACTACCTGACGCCAAGGTCCGAGCCCCACTGTCTGGTGCTCAACCTGGACAACTGGAGTGTATGGTGAGTTTCAGCTTCCCGGCTGGAAATCATTGGAGAGGGAGGTATCGGACATGCCAAAGGAGCAAGAAAGTTAACATTTTGTATTTGTTGCCAAGACCGGTTTGGCTCAATGGATAGAGTGTCGGCTTGGGGACTGAGGGGTCCCGGGTTCGATTCCGGTCAAGGGCATGTATGTTGGTTGCGGGCATATCCCCAGTAGGGGGTGTGCAAGAGGCAGCTGATCGATGACTCTCTCATCGATGTTTCTAACTCTCTATCTCTCTCCCTTCCTCTCTGTATAAAAAAAAAAAAAAAAAAAAATTGTGTTTGTTTAAACCCACCACTTGCAGAAGGCTGGCGACTGATGTCATGAGAAGTGTCTGCTTAGTGTTGCACTAGTACAAAACTTGTAGCATGTAGGAGACTAGGAGTCCTCATCCTTGTCTCTTGCTTATGATACTGTGAAGCGAATGATTGGTTGCTTTTAGTTTAACAATTGGAACACCAAGAACAAATTCCAGACTAACAGGGTAGAGCAAAACTTTGGCAGTGAAATCACATGGCAATTTTCACATCTTTAAAAGCCACTTACACAGCAATGTTCGCGGGACATTCTCTGACAGATAGAGGCCTGATGCACAAAATTCCTGCAACATTGGGCCTTTGCTGCCTGGTCCTCACAGCCCTGGCTTCATCCGGAAGGTCGTCTGACAGCTGTTCGGCCGTTCGGTTGATTTGCATATTAGGCTTTTATTGTAGATAGATTATAAAATTTGTTAATTTTGATAATGTAGGCTTGTATTTTGAACTATGCATAGAGAAAACTTTGGACTTTAATGTTATAAGTAGCCATTTCGAGTACTATTAGTATGTTTGTTTGGCGTATTTTTCACAGTGTTGATATGTAGCCATAATTTGGGCTTATGTTATTAATAGTAAACCAGAAAATATGGACAGTCTTCTTTAAGAAAACATATAAGTTTTATTTTTATTTTCTCTAATAAAACAATTTGATGGTTATACACTTTGGATTCCAGGAATCATAATTTGTGCCCTTTTTGGTTGATAGTTTGTCACTTTTTTCTCTGTGGTCTTTGGGACACAGGTGTTACCTATGTGATGATGAGGTCCAGTATTGTAGTTCAAACCGATTGGGTCAGGTGGTTGATTATGTCAGGAAACAAGCCCATATTACAGCTCCAGAATCAGGTAAAAAATATCATTTGTTTCTTAATAGATACTGCAATGTTGACTTACATATCTTTTGATATTTGAATAATTTACTGGACTACCTAGTATTGCATATAGTTGAGTAATATTAATTATGCTTGACTTTAAACTATGAGACTATTTTTGGTTTAAGGATGTAAAACTGAAAATATAGATAATTTTAAAGTGTTAGAATTAGAAGGGAATCAGAAATAACCTAGTTCCCTGTGATGAAGAGTCTGGTCTCATTGATGAGCAGTCATGCCCTCCCTGCACAAGGGCTTAAGGTCGACCTGCTTTATTTTAAGACTTAAATAACATATATTTATTGATTTCAGAGAGGAAGAGAGAGAGATAGAAACATCAGTAATGAGAGAGAATCATTGATCCCCCTTCTGGGGCAACAACCCAGGCATGTTGCCCTTGACTGGAATGGAACCTAAGACACTTCAATCCACAGGCTAACGCCCTGTGCACTGAGCCAAACCAGTTAGGGCAAAATCGACCTGCTTTAGACTAAACTTACTCTTGTTTGGATGATATAAAAGTAAAGTACTTGTAAGTCCTTCACAAGACCAAATACTTTTCAGCTATTTTTCACACATAATTAAGTTAATTGGGTGCTGCGCTTCCTTAGCTTTAGTCTGTGCAGGTTTTTACAGTCACAGAAGTGTCTTTGGCAGAGCCACAATTGTTTGTTCCTAACTTCAGGGTGCGTTTTTGAATTCATTACAAAATGTATTTCATGTCTACATTCTTTACCTGATTGCTCTGTATTCCAGTTGCACAAGGGAAGATATACTCATTTGTAGAAAACTTTGTGCATTAACAAAGGGGTTTTTCCTAAAAAGCATAGCCTGTTCGGCTTTATTTGTCAGACTAATGCTCACCTCAGTTTTGAGTATTTTTTATTTACTGGTTTTTCTCTCTCGATGGCAGTTTACTTATATTTATTAGAAAACATTTAAAATCAAGCAGGTGGCAAATAATGATAGTGGGTAAAATTCACAAACTCTAGTACTCCGTCCTCAGTGTAACTTTGCATTTATATGGCTATACTACACATTTTGCTAAAGCATTTTTTCTTTCTTTTGTTTCCTAAAGCAGCAAAAGATAATGGTAACATTGAACTTGAAAATAAAAAATTAGAAAAGGAGAATAAAAATGAACAAGAAAGAGAGAAAAAGGAAAACATGGCTAAAGAAACTTCCATGAATTTTACCTCTCAAATATCTGTGAAAGGACTCAGTAATTTGGGGAACACTTGTTTCTTCAATGCAGTTATGCAGGTGCCAGTGTTAATTTTCCTCCTGTAAAAATCTAGGATCTCCCTCTTTGTTACTTCCAGTATTGAGGTTTTTTTTGCCTTAAGTAATTTATTCCCATGTTTTCAAAGAAAACTCAAGGTAGTACTTACTTTGCATGTCAGTAAAACACTGCTGAAGGGTTCAAAACATGACCCCTGCCCTCAGGACTTGCCATTGGTGGGGGAGTGAGGGCACGGCTGACCCTAGACAGAACAGTGGGTGCATGGGTAGAGAGAACCGTGGTGGAGGCGGGTGGTGGCGAATGCCTTCCCAGGGGCTGCTTGTGCCCAAAATGGAAGTGCTGATGAGCATGGAGAGTCGGGGAAAAGCATCCATTGCTTGTTTCCTTGATAGAGAGTCGAGATTGCAATGTTGGGATGACTATGTTTGGATCAAATGGGTTAATTTGTCTTGAGATAACTTTCCTTTTCCATCCTACATTCCAGAATTTGTCACAAACACCAGTGCTTAGAGAACTACTGAAAGAAGTAAAAATGTCTGGAACCATTGTAAAAATTGAACCGCCTGACTTGTCACTGACAGTATGTACTTTAACATTTTCTTTATAATCACGAATTTTCCTCTGTGAATGTCCATATTTTAAGTTACTTTAAAGCATTGATGCTCATTTTCATCATTTTTGTTTGTTGTGTCTTAGGCTACCAAGTTAATGACTTTCAGACTAACAATGTATAAGGAGCCCTCCATCCCCCCATTTCTTTGTTGCTACTTTGCTGTATCCTGCTGTGCTCTCGCGTGTGGCTTCCCTCTTGGGAATGTTGGGGACGTTTGTGAGGCCCTGAGCGTACAAAATTGTAGCCACATGAATTCCACCTTAGCTTTTGCATTAGGTCTTTTGCTTCTTAAGTATTCTAAGTCCCTGATCATATAAAACTAAACCAGTAGAACTGAATTCTTCATAAAATAGTCTGTGACAGAACCTTTCTACATCTGTTGATGTGTATTTTGAACTTTTCAATAGCTCAATCAGGCACATTGATAGTATAGGTTAACTAGTTACATTTCACTAAAATAAACTATTTCTAAATTGGAATGATGAGAGTATTTTTTTGTTCCCATCTTCAGGAGCCCTTGGAAATTCATCTTGAGCCTCCGGGCCCTCTTACGTTGGCCATGAGCCAGTTTCTCAGTGAGATGCAAGAGACCTCCAAGGGAGTCGTGACACCTAAGGAGCTCTTCTCCCAGGTCTGTAAGAAGTGAGTATCTGCGCTGTGGGAGCCTTCAGTGCCTGAGTCAGATGCTGAGAAGTGCTATGAACATTTGTAGCACGAGAGCCAAACCAGTGCACACATGAAAGCATCGACTATTGCATCTGGATTAAATATGTGCTCTATGTGACAGTGACATCTGCCACTGGTGGTGTTGGACTACACAGAAGTTTTAAGAAACCAGAGCACATCGAGATTTGGGATATGATCCTAAGATTTTGTGGAAAGAGTTTCCCATTGTAGTGGACTCATCATCACTTTTTTCTTTCTCTGTTTTCCTTTCTTCTGTAGAGCAGTGCGCTTCAAAGGCTATCAGCAGCAGGACAGCCAGGAGCTGCTCCGGTACTTACTGGATGGGATGAGAGCAGAAGAACACCAAGTCAGCATGTTTTATAACCTCCTCACTCACTCTCCTGTCCTTTAGTATCTTAAGGGGCATTAAAGCAGTGAAAGTATTGGATCGGCAAGACTTTTTCTGCACCAGCCTTTTCAGTCTGGCTGTCATTAGAGTGATGACGAGCATTAGAGATGATGCTCCTCATGATGCTCTGTGTTGTGTGACATTCCAGCATCATGTCATTCGGGGTTCTGTGGTCCGGGCTGCACCTTGAGCTCCAGTTCCCACACAGCACCTCACTCTGATTCTGAGTGGGACTCTGCATAGCCTTCCGAGTCTGGGAAGCACAGTGGCCTCGAGTAACGTTGGGTTGTCCATGTTGTGTTGCTATCATGTTGATGAGCCTTAGGGCTTAACTCTTTATGTCAATTAGCGGGTGGTAACATTGGTTTTGTTGTATGTCGTTTTGCTTAAAGTCACAGAATCTGATGACGTTAGTAAAGATTTACTATACATTAACTCACTTTATATGAGTTGGGACATTTGTCTCATTTTAAAGTTTTTGTTACTTACCAGGATGGAAAGTAATGTACTTGGGGATGTGAATATAATTAGTAATAATATAGTGATATCAGCTAATATTTATTTTGCTCTTTATGTCAAGCACTGTGCTTAGTAATTTATATGAATAGCTTATTCTTCACAGTCATTCTGCAAGGCAGACGTGGTCACCATCCCCTCGCTCCTAGATTCTGGAGCTAGACTGTAGGAAGCCTCAAGCCCCTAGTGATTAGTGGGCTGTCCGGCTGGAGTCTGTCCCTGTGGCTCTCTTCAAACGGTCCTGCCTCTAGGACGAAGCTCAGTGGTCTCTGCAGAGGAGAGGGGCCTGTTCGGAAAGCTTTGGTTTGATAGGTTAAAATTTTGAAATGATAAGATAGTGCCTTTTCCATGGGTTAGTGGTTTTATAAGTATAATTCTTTTTAGCTCCTTGAATTAATTTTAAAATGTGACTTTAGAAATATTAATTTTTATTCAGTAAGTTTGGAGAGCTAATTCTTGATCACTTTCTTGACTTGATCACATATTTTCTAAGGAAAATAATTATAAAAATTTAAATTTAATAGTATGCATATATTCATTTTATTACTTTTAGAGAGTGAGTAAAGGAATTCTTAAAGCATTTGGTAATTCTACTGAAAAATTGGATGAAGAACTAAAAAATAAAGTTAAAGGTAATGTTTGACTTTTTGAACTAAACCACTGTAGTTGAGTTCCTCTGCCTCTAGGTGCAGATGCCTGCACATGTACTTTGCATCCAGTTATTAACATACTTTCTCTTTATCACCATTGACCTTTAAAGATTGTTCAGTACTTCAGAGATGGATATTTTACAAAAATTAAACTTCTGACGTATTCTTTTTATGCAATATTATAGTGACATTTACAAATATGGAGCTAAGATGACATCACTATTTGATTTTCAGAAGGTTAAACTTCTAGTTAGCAGTGGTCAGTGAAGTACACTTGTCTGTGTGAGTTGGCAGGAGCTGGGTTATTATTGTGGAGCCAGCCTCGCTCTGACTGTTGTGTGACAGGTAGCGACCTGGCCTCGGTCTGTCTTGGAGCTTGTGAGGTTGGGACTCTGCTCTGTCTCCTGTCGCCACAGTCGCCCCCGCCCTGGAAATGGGGTTGGAGCAACTGAGGGGCCATATCTTTATTTTTACTTACTTTGAATTAATTTGATTTAAATGCCTACAGGACCAGTGGCTACTGTATAGTAAACCACAATTTAGAATCAACAGATAGCAGCTCTTTGCCTCTGTGGTGCCCCTAAGGGGCCTGGGTGGTGACAGAAGGACCTTCCTGCTGTCACTGTCCATCACAGCATGTGTTTCTGTATACATTGGCAGCTGCTATTTGAACAAAGTATGTAAATTTCATCTATTTAGAAAAAAGGGTGGCCGGGTAGTAAAATTACGTCCCCTTATACCAAATTTATCAAGATTATTTCTGGAACATAGGAAAATAAAAGGAGGAATTTGTCTGAGACATTTTCCTTAAGGTTTTTCCTTGTTTGTTTTGCTCTGGGTGTAAGGAACTCAGTCTGAGCCGCTTCAAAGCAGGTCCCGTGCATTGTCGCCAGCTTGCTGCCCAGTGTGGAATTGAGCGGGTGTTGTCCAGCTCGCTTGTCTGCCCGCTTCTCTGTGGAGACATAAACACAACGTCTCCCTGCCCTGCACAGCTGTTTTTCACTAACTAGGTCTTGGACGAGAACTTTTTCTTTTTCCCCCGAGATGTGACTGTGAAATTTGTTGTGCTCAAAAGTGCAGTATGTGCTGCTGATTATAGCATAAATAAAACCATGGTAATTTTGTGAATAGAGAAAGACAAGCCTGAGACAGGAAATTAAAAAGTAAAATTTTAGGGCTAGAGAGGCGAAGAAGTCGATTTTGTAAGTGTAATGACACATTTCCTCCATGCAGATTACGAGAAGAGGAAATCAGTGCTGAGTTTTGTGGACCGCATCTTCGGTGGGGAGCTCACGAGCACAATCATGTGTGACGAGTGCAGAACGGTGAGTGGCGGTCGTGCTGGGGACTCACTGCCGAGACTCCGCCTGCCCGCTGTGCGTTCACAGAGGCCGTGCCACACTAGTCCTCGGGGCCAGCAGGCGCCGTTCGCTGCTGGCCGGGCCCCTTGATATCGGAAGTTGTTCCCGTGTTCTGCTTCCCTAACCCACAGTTCTCAGTGCTGTGTTTTTCAAAGATTAGGCCCCGCCACCAGTCTTACTATTTGATGTTTACAGTGAATCTTTTCCTTCCTTTTACGTTTTCTTTTTTGGTTGGTTAAGGTCTCCTTGGTTTATGAGTCTTTCCTTGACTTGTCTCTACCAGTTTTAGATGATCAGGTAAGACCTTTGAGTTCATTTTATTTAAGTAGATCGTTTTCCTGTGTAGATTTAATGGGGGAGCCTTGTCACCTTTTCCAAGTGTGTACATCACTAGCCTGTGGATAATTTTTCTTAAATAGTTGGATAAAGAATGGGGTAAATACTTTATTTACAAAAAAAGAGAAGACTATGTTGGAATTCTTTATAGTTAAATTGATTAGTTTATATATAAAGATGTATTTTCTTCATATTAAAAGTTACTATTTATTTTCATTATTTAAGACTAACCACAAATGCCTTACAGTCCTAAGTTCTTAGATGTTAATAGAGACTATCTCAGTTTTAAGCCATATGAATTTGGTTTCTAGTAATAGGAAAAAATGTTATGAATTTTGGATAAATCATTATTCAATTAAATATGAATCAGGGGTCCTTTTAATTAAAGTCTTACAAATTTATTTTCTTTCCCCAAAACTGTCATTTCCATGCAAGAAAAAAATGAGTAAAAAGACACCTACATTGGGACATGGAGATGATGGGACAGAAAGTGCAGTTGGAAGTGGACAGGCTCCATCGGGCTGCAGCCTGTGTCGAAGGCCTTGTGCTGCCCACCTGCTGTTGCCCTTCCAAGTGGACTTACTTTCTTACTGTGGGCTTGCTTGTTTTGTCGGGATATGAAGAGTGCTGTTTAGTATTTGAGATGAACAAATTTTGTCCTGGGTATATTTTCAAACATTGTGGGAAATCAATTACTGTAAAATAGGAGTAGAAAAATATTTATGTAGCATGAAGTCTCTTCACCAAATGTAAAATTTTCTTTTTGGCCCATTTTTTCCCATATTTTAAGAGTGGTAAGAAAAGTATTAATGATAAAAATCTGAAAAAGACAATGGAGAATGACGATAAAGACAGCGAGGAAGAAAAAGATAACGACACTTACATGAAAGAGAGAAATGATATTCCATCAGGAATAAGCAAGCACTTGCAGAAAAAAGCAAAGAAGCAAGCCAAAAAGCAGGCCAAGGTGAGTCATTGGGAGACGGCCACCCTCCTCTCATTCCCATTTCCCGTTCTGAACGACTGCATGAGTCAGATGGACGTCGTGAACAGGCCTCGTGAACAGCAGCTTTTGCACTCGGGAGTCCAAGAGTAGTTCCCTGCGTGTTCTCTGCTTAAAAAAAGTTTTAGCTCATTTTTAACATTTTTGAGTTACTTATTCATTGACATCCAAACTTTATTTATTTATTTATTTAATTTATTATTTTTTAAAAATATATTTTATTGATTTTGTACAGAGAGGAAGGGATAGAGATAGAGTTAGAAACATCGATAAGAGAGAGTCATCGATCAGCTGCCTCTTGCACACCCCCTACTGGGGATATGCCCGCAACCAAGGTACATGCCCTTGACCGGAATCGAACCTGGGTCCCTTCAGTCCCCAAGCCGATGCTCTATCCATTGAGCCAAACCGGTTTTGGCGACATCCAAACTTTAAAAATACATTCATGTGTACAAGTCCTCTTGACCGTCCTTTTATGATACTCATAACCACTTCACAAGCTCATGTGTTCTCGGGAGTTTCTTTTGGAAAATATAATCAATTACAAGTATGTTTTTATCTCCTTTTAGAAATTATGCACATTGTTTTGGACTTTGTTTTTTGTTTGTTTCTACTTTATTAGATTATCTTTCCATTTTAGGACACAAACATTTGTTTTTTAAAATATTTTTATTGATTTAAGAAATAGGGAGAGGGAGAGGGAGAGAGAGAGAGTGCAAAACATCAATGATGAGAAAGAATTATTGACCAGCTGCCTCCTGCACTCCCCACAATGGGGATTGAGCCTGCAAACTGGGCATGTACCCTGACCAGGAATTAAACACTGACCTCCTGGTTCATAGGTCAATGCTCAGCCCGAGCCACACCAACCAGGCAGGCTGTACCAATTTATATTCCCACCAGCAACATCTGAGACTGCTTTTTCTCCTTGTCCTCACGACAGTATGTTCTCAGACGTCTATATTTCTGCTCGTCTGATGGTGGCATATAGTAACTTAGTGCAGCTTATTTATATAAAAAAATATATATATATATCTATATATATCTATATATCTATATCTTTATTAATTTTACAGAGGAAGGGAGAGGGAGAGTGATTGAAATATCAATGATGAGAGAATCACCGATCCACTGCCTCCCACAACACTCGCCCCGCCCCCTGGGGATCAAGCCCAAAACTTGGGCATGTTCCCTTGACTGGAGTTGAACCTGGGACCTTTCAGGCTGTAGGCCGAAGCTCTGTCCTCTGAGCCAAACCAGCCAGGGCTATTTTCCACTTATTTTAATATAAGTAAAGTTCAGCACATTTTTATGTTTAAGAGTCATTTGTGTTTCATTAAAGTATTGACTGATGTTCTTTCCCAATTTTTATTTTTTTTAATTGAACTTATTGAGGTGACATTGTTTAATGAAATTATATAGGTCTCAGGGGTACAGTTCTACGATACATCATGTGTGTCACACGTTTCTTTAAGGTGTGACTTTTACTGAAGCACCTAGGAGACCGTTTGTGTCCTGTGCTCCCTTCCATCCCTCTGTTCACGTTAGCCTCACAGCCTGTCCTCCTAGTTACAGCCAGATGGTGACCCTCTTCAGGCAGGACTCTTGATGAAATGCCTTTGTCCCTCAGCACGGAAATAGGCTGCAAATGTGTCCCCTGTACACAAGGCTTCCTTGCTTCTTCCCTGACACGGGAACATTTGTTTCCTGAATGTTTCCCTCTGTCTCTGTCCACAGTAGCCCTGTCTCATCAGGGAAACCGCTGAGTTGTGTGTGTAAAGCAAGCATGTCAAACTCAAAGGTTAACAACGGACTAAACAAGGTTTAAGTTTATGTGGGCCGAAAAATAATAAAAGTTTCAGTTTTCAAAGAAACATAGGTTTATTTCGCTAGAGACATGCTGAATGCAACGGGCTGAAATAAATGAGTCATCGTTACCATGAAATAATAGAACATTTTAATAAAAACTAATATTTTTCTTGAACATTAACTTACCAGAGACTGAATAACTGCACAATAAGTGTAAAGCAAATAAAACTATTTTTCTTCTCCCAAAGCGAATTATTTCCTGTTGTGCACACCAAACAAGTCATTCCAAGACCAATGATGTGGCCATCAGCTGCTAAATATTCGCTGCTAGTATTAGTGGAGAGAAATGGTGTTTCTGTACATAAGGGAAATAATGCAACACGATTATAGTCATCAGTCATTATTGAACATTGTAGTTCGTCATTAATAATTATGTATAATAGGACATTGTAAAAATTAAGTTGTGCAATATTTATTAAAACGTTTCTTACATACTATTACCTTGGCTGGGCATGTTTGACATGTTTTATGTAAAGTGACTACAGGGTATAACAGTCTACTCCTCTGTCTAGAGCACTCCTCTTAGAACAACATCCTGCACATTTTTATTTGTTCTAGGGCAATGGTCAGCAAACTCATTAGTCAACAGAGCCAAATATCAATAGTACAATTGAGATTTCTTTCTAGAGCCAAATTTTTTAAACTTAAACTTTTCCTAATGCCACTTCTTCATAATAGACTCGCCCAGGCCGTGGTATTTTGTGGAAGAGCCACACTCGAGGGGCCACAGTTTGCCGACCACTGCCCTAGTGTGACGGTTGTTTGTTTATTGATAGTTTATTCCTACTTTCAATCAAAGACATTTTCTTCAAAACTTACTTGATCTCTAATAGTAAAGGAACTCTTAGGATCAGTTTTAGGGCTAAATTCTTCCTTATCAACTTCATTTTTGATGAACAAGCAAGAGAACCTGATGTGGTACATGTACGCTCCTCCTCTCAATTAAAAAAAAAATGTTTTATACTTTTTACATAGAACCAGCGAAGGCAACAAAAAATTCAAGGAAAAGTTCTTCATTTAAATGATGATGTCTGTGCTTTGGACCATCTTGAAGATAATGAGTGTGAGGCTGAAATGTCAGTTCAGGGAGAAGTGGATATTCAGTCCAACCATGTCTCACAAGAGGAAGTTATAAGTAAAGAATATTGTGTTAATCCGAACGACTTGAATGGCCAAGAGAAAATGATAGAAAATGTAACTGACAATCAAAACTTCACAGAGGACGTCGATGTGACAAGTGTCAGTGTGGATAACGACCTGGAGGTTTTGTCATCTTCTCCCTCTGACTGTCCTGGGAGTTTGAACGGAGCCTTCCTGGATGCGGGGGCTGGTGGGGAGGTGGACATTTCGAGGGGTTTCCAGAACCTGCACTTGGATGCTGCTCTTCACCCTGACGACATCCATCTGGAGATT
Source organism: Nyctalus aviator (assembly GCA_036971965.1). Classification (NCBI taxonomy): domain Eukaryota; kingdom Metazoa; phylum Chordata; class Mammalia; order Chiroptera; family Vespertilionidae; genus Nyctalus; species Nyctalus aviator. Next base: position 138,323 of record CM072923.1, read on the forward strand.
CTGAACGGCAGCCCTGCTCCCGGGACCATGCTGTACGAGTGTGTGGGCCAAGACCCAGAAACTGCTTTCTGCACCCTTGCAAACAGGGACGCGTTCAGTGCTGATGAGTGCTCCATCCAGCACTGCTTGTACCAGTTCACCCAGAACGAGAAGCTCCGAGATGCCAACAAGCTGCTGTGTGACGTGTGCACCCGGAGACAGTGTGGTGCAGCAAAGGCAAACCTAAAAGGTACAGCCCCTCACAGAAAGCACCCTGGTGTGGGGCATGCTCTGCCATCGGAAGGGCACTGCTGCACTGGTGGTGTCAGGACTTGGTGGCACCAGAAAATCCCCCTCCTAAATATTCGAATGGGAGGTCGGATCACCCCACCTGGATTATAGGGCTTCCCAACATGGTGCCCTTGGACACGTCCCCCCACGGGTGACCGTCCCGACGGGTCGTGGCGCTGCCTTGCTTCCTCATTTCCCACCAGCACTGGGCTGGCCCTCCCCTCCCCGCCCCAGGAAGCCACACTTTAATACCCTCAGGTGCTCGAGGGACATGCCCAGTGCGGTCCTGGGGGCAAGGCTTCCTTAGTCTCCCTCGAGGGACGAGGAGGGGCTTGGGAGAGTGGGACAGGGAATGTGGATGCTTAAGGGTGCTTGCTAGATGGAATCTTTGAAACTAATTTTCAAGTCTAGTTTCTCATGTATTTACATGTCCACACAGAATAAACTGTTGTTTTCACCATTCTGTTTAGAGCAGGTGTCGACAAACTAGTCCCAGGTTCAGTGTGGCCTGTGCCTGTTGTATAGTCTCTGGGGAAATGCTTTTCATACCTAGATATTTGAAAGTTATTTTATGGTAGAAAACACTAACTTTGAACCTCAGTTAACTAAATGTTATTTCTCCAAAAGTAATTGCATTATTTTCTTCAGTAAACTCTTACCATACTTTATTACATTTTGAATTCCATCAGTAAAAATTTGTTGAAGTTTTTATCTGATGTATAAAATCCTTGATTGGTCCTTAGTCCATAAAGCCTAAAATATTTACCTGGTCCTTTCCAGAAAGTGTACAATTCTGGCTTTTTCATCACAAACTGAATGCCTTAGAGTTCTAGAATGTTCACACTGCTGTATTTTTTCCTTTAGGTGAAAAGAAACATGTTTACACCAATGCCAAAAAGCAGATGTTAATTTCTCTTGCTCCTCCTGTTCTCACCCTTCATTTGAAGCGATTTCAGCAGGTACCCCTTTGTTACCTGAAATGAATTTTAAATATGTAACACCTGCTTTATTTATGTCTCAACATAATACTTTTTCTTTGGTTTTCTGTTACTTCTTAATTCTACGTGAAAGAAATTTGAAAGTAAATATATATGTGTTTGTAAGAAAAATTTTGATTAAGGTGCAAGTCAAGGAGTTGGAGGGTTTAGGCACAGTTCTTCCCGTTTACTAGAGTTCACATCGCTCTTCTTAGTGACGTGAGCATTGCTGCAACCTGAGTTACGTGCCCCCCTTAGAGCTGGCCCGCGTGGAGGCCGAGAGCCTCTCAGAAGAGCATTCTGCTCAGTTTTCAGCACCAGACCTCAGGTCTAACGCGCGCTCCTCACTGCTGAAGCAGAAACGTCGTTTCCTCACAGGAGCAGGTGTGTGTGTGTGTGTGTGTGTGTGTGTGTGTGAGAGTGTGCGCGTGCGCGTAGCCACACCTTCAGCTCAGTGAGGGACTGAAGTCGGGCGGCAGGGCTGGTGTCCGTAGCATGCACAGCTTGTGCAGGGCAAGAACCTAAACCCACTCCTCTTTTTCAGGCTGGTTTTAACCTACGCAAAATTAACAAGCACATAAAATTTCCGGAGATCTTAGATTTGGCTCCTTTTTGTACTGCTAAATGTAAGGTAGGTACAGTTTTCTTTTTGTGAAAAATTCTTTAAAGGGAAATCATCCTTTCACAAATAGAGCAGCAGCTCACCACGTGTGAAGCTGAGGAGTATTTCGGAGCAGAGTGGACCTTTGGCTCCTGTGCCTTCAGACTTTCAAGGTCTGTGATGAATTGTTTTGAACACAGTCAGCTTTCAGTTCAGCATTTTTTGAACTTTCATTATTGTGGCAGACATTGTCTGGGGAACTGAGGCACAAAACTTAACGGGGAGCAGACAGTGACGGCAGGCAGTCTGTCAGTGAGGCTCCGTGGGAAGATGGGTGCGCACGGAGCAGGGTGGCTCCAGGGAGGTTCTGTTGAGTGGACACGTCCCAGCCGGCATTGGCCTGGGACTGGCGCGTGAGTGGAGTGGCCAGGTGAGGTGGCGTGGGGCGGGGGTGCGAGCAGTCCTGGAGCTCACGGGGCGAGGTCCGGGGAGTGTGGGCAGCTGGGCTAGGAAGCTGGCTTCATTAGGTGAGCAGTGTGGAGCCACAGAAGCAGGTCCCTGAAGATCTGTGAATTACGTGGGCTTTGCCTGAAGCCTGGAGGCTGGGCTTTGAGGAAACTAGAGGCAGGGGAACTAGTTGGAAGGCTGTTGAGTTCAATCTGTGGATGCTGGGCTTAAACTAGGGCAGGAGAAAAATTAACCAGATTTGTGATCCAGTGGCCTGCAAGATAAGACGGAGGCCTTTTCATAAATGCTGAGGGTGACCAGAAAGGGGCGGAGCGTAGATCCCAGGGCCTGGCTGAATGACTGGGAGTGTGGGCAGAGGGAATGCCATACATTGATGTGGGAAACCCACAGTGAGTGAGTGAAGAAAGTTGATAGTGTTCTGTTTGGGGCACAGAGTTTCAGACAGCCATCAGTGCTAGGTGGTGGTTCAAGCTGGGAGGTGAACGCAGAGCACTGGCTGTCAGTGATCTGGAGGTGGAAGTCTGTGCCCAGTTTGAATACACCAGTCTAAGTACATCAGTCTTACTTTATCCACGAAACTTGAAATGACAGGAATTCCTCTTCCCCATCTAAACTGCCTGCAGCGGGTTTCAGAGCTGGCAGGTGGTGAATTGCGTTAGTGTCTCTGTAGGCCACTGCCATTTTTGCTGTAGTTTTGAATACAGGGCATCGGGAATCCAGCTTTTGCTTAAAATGCCGTTGCCCTTTGTTCAGGTTCAAGGGAAGGGCCACATGTCCTTGACATTAGAATATCAGAGAACAAGAGTGGAAAGTAGTACTGACTAAACAGTGTTGAGATCATGGCAAACTTCACGTGCTGTTAACTTCCAAGGGTTGAGACAGGAGATCCTGGGGATAAAGTAGGTAATCCATGAAGAGGTTTGGTTGGAAAGGAAAAATGGCAGATCCTTGAACATTTTTTTTTTTTTTTTTTTTTTTTTAAATCTGGGAGACTTAGGTAGGTTTGGAGTCAGAGGAAAATGTAGACCTTGAAGATACAAAAGGTACAGATCCTTGATATGGGAAGGCCCTGAGGAGGACATGGCATGGCAGGGAGAACAGGCCCTGCAGTGTAGGAGAGGCTGTGCCCGTTTCCTGCAGTGTAGGGGAGGCTGTGCCCGTTTCCTGCAGTGTAGGGGAGGCTGTGCCCGTTTCCTGCAGTGTAGGGGAGGCTGTGCCCGTTTCCTGCAGTGTAGGGGAGGCTGTGCCCGTTTCCTGCAGTGTAGGGGAGGCTGTGCCCGTTTCCTGCAGTGTAGGGGAGGCTGTGCCCGTTTCCTGCAGTGTAGGGGAGGCTGTGCCCGTTTCCTGCAGTGTAGGGGAGGCTGTGCCCGTTTCCTGCAGTGTAGGGGAGGCTGTGCCCGTTTCCTGCAGTGTAGGGGAGGCTGTGCCCGTTTCCTGCAGTGTAGGGGAGGCTGTGCCCGTTTCCTGCAGTGTAGGGGAGGCTGTGCCCGTTTCCTGCAGTGTAGGGGAGGCTGTGCCCGTTTCCTGCAGTGTAGGTGAGGCCAGTTTCTGTGAAGGACATCCAAGGACAAGTGACAGGGTTGTGCAGTCACACTGAAGACCTGCTAAGGGAGGAATTCATGAATGTACTGCCTACATGTACAATGGTTTCCTAGCAACAGCAGCTGTGTGGGTGGTTTGTGATGAACTGATGTGGCCATGCTAGTGCGTGCAGGAGGTTGTGATGCTCATGGTCTCAGATCTCCAACGCTGACGGGCATTGGAACCACCACGGAATCCTAGGCCACACGGGGTCTGAGCTGCTGCATTTCTAAGCTCTCAGGCTGTCCCACTGCTACTGCTCAGTTACACTGTCTTGGACAGGTTTTGTTTTTATTTTTTTTTAGAATTTTTATATTTATTTACAGAGAAAAAAGGGAGGGTTCTTTGGACACATTTTAAAATATATATATATATTTTATTGATTTTGTACAGAGAGGGAGAGGGATAGAGAGTTAGAAACATGGATGAGAGTCATCGGTTACCTCTTGCACACCCCCTACTGGGGATATGCCCGCAACCAAGGCACATGCCCTTGACCGGATTCGAACCCGGGACCCTTGAGTCCCCAAGCCGACGCTCTATCCATTGAGCCAAACCAGTCTCGGCATGGACACGTTTTGTCTGGGACCAAAGGAGGCAGGAGAAAGTGGGACTGGAGGGTCCTGTTAGGTTAGTCTGGTAAAGCGAGGCTAGAAGAGCTGTGCACCAAGATTAGTCAGAATCTTGAACAGCCTTGAGTGGTGAGGCTAACCTAGAACAGCAGGGACAGCACTGAGGGTCTGGACAGTTCCTAAGGAGGGTGGCTGGATTTGGGGTAAAGCAGCATTAAGTGAAGAGGGGTATTGATTAGAGCTGGGTGTACACACAGCACACTGGAGGGCAGGTGCTGGTCGAGTGGTTGACAGTGGCCCCTGCTGGGGACACCTGTCCAAGTCCATCCAGCCTGTAACGGGCAGGACTGAGGCTCCAGAGGCAGAGCCAGCCCCTCATTTAAGTCTGGGGCGAGGGAGGGAAAGGGGAGTCATGTTTTGAGATGTGGTAGTTTTTAGCAGGACCTAGGATGAGAGTGGTTGAGGCTTTTGGGATTATTTGATGCCAACTCTCCTGAACGAACTTGGGCAGAAGCGATGCCATGGGGTGGCCTCTGGGAAAGGGCCGTGGCTACTTTTAGGCAGAGTGGGCTTGGCTCAGTGGGCAATCAGATTCAGCCTCACTGATGACCTCTGTGTAGGACACACGGTCATGCGCACATTTCCCGTGTAGAAGGGACAAGAACTAACACGTGAGTCCTGTTGGTTCTACAGAATGTTGCTGAAGAAAGCACCAGGGTGCTGTACTCCCTGTATGGAGTCGTGGAGCACAGTGGTACCATGAGGTCTGGGCACTACACTGCCTACGCCAAGGCGAGAATGGCAAACAGTCGCCTGTCTGACCTTGTTCTCCGCGGAGATATCCCCCAAGGTGAGCTCGTCAGTTCTGGTAATGTGGCATACACATGGCAAACCAGAAAGTGAAGAACTGGAATCATCCATTTACACTTAATTTTCCATCTCCTTGGCAGATTTTGAAATGGAGTCAACCAAAGGGCAGTGGTTTCACATCAGCGACAGCCACGTGCAAGCTGTGCCTACAGCGAAAGTCCTGAACTCACAAGCATACCTCCTGTTTTATGAGAGAATTTAAGTTTTTATAACAGCTGTAATAATAATAAACAAGTGAAGACTGACTAAATCATGTTCACGGTCAATTACATCCACATCAGGAGAAATCTCGTGTTGAAATATCGAAGGAACATCTGCAGATTGACCACAGTTTTGTCCTGTCACCTGTCGTCATGGTGTTCCTTCCTGCTTCCAGGTTCTGACAGATGCAGGATCAAGTCCTCTGGTTAATGTGTCTGGTGGTTACAGCACATCAATAAACTGACTTACCCCAACACTTGTTTTATGTGTTGACTGACCCTACCAGGTAACATCTGACTAAGGGAACTTCACTCTGTGTTAACTTTCTGAACATACGGTAGGTATTTGATATTAGCAGTGGTGTGTGACGGGCAGAAGCAGGTCTTTAACCCTGATGCCACAGTGGGCATGGCTGCATGCAGGCTGACTGCAATTAACTGGCCGAAGGCACCAGGTCCCCTTAAAGCCAGCGGGCCGGGGGAGCCTGCAAACTGCTGTCAACAGTCCTGGGAGTTTCTCTAGGAATTTCTTTGAGGACCCTGACTATGAAGTTACTGAAGAGGTGTCACTTTTAACACGTGTAGAGCTTAGCTGGGACCCTGTCAGCCACCAAAAACAATATAGAATTTGAAAGTTTTCCAACACATACGTGACATGTCCCATAAACATTCGTTAACTTTTACTGATCTTATGAAAGCAAACTTGGTTAATTTGTGCTGGTCAGGAGGGGCATGCTCAGCTGCAGCACAGCATCTTTGCAACTTTGTGGCTAGAATATAAGGATTTCAACTCTTCACTGCTAATGAAACAAGTTACTGTGAGTCTTAGGGTTTTCAGAGTTAGGAGGCAACAGGCTTCCAGTAAAGGCCAGTCAGCATTTCAGCCTTGGGCCACCTGGTCTGTCACCCCTTCACAAGGCCAAGCCCACGAGAGCAGCGCAGACTGTGAGCACAGGAGCATGGCCATGTTCAATACAACGCATGCACCACCCGGCAGCAGGCCAGGCATACACTGGAAACAGGCCCGATCACTCCCACAGCCAGTTCGTGAACCAGGTCGAGCCCAGTCTTAGATCCAAGGACGGTGTTCAACAGAAATGAGGCTTTGATAGTAACAACACCTTTACTGCATTGTCCAGACAAGGACACAAACACAACACTTCTTAACTTAAGGAAAGCGCCAGGCAATACCTACTCACTACAACTACTACCTACAGCAAAAGTAACCCCCTCAGTCATTTTGGTCGTCATCCCAGTCTTTCTTCCCAGTGGGAGGCTTGGGCCCACCGGCCGGTTTGGCCATGATGATCTGCAACAAAAAACAAGAATATACTTAGAAGCTCGAGCTTTAGGAGGAAGACAGACGTTTCTAGTGGCCTGGCTGAAGATTGCGCAGCCATCTAGCGACGAGCCATGGGTTCACAGTGCACATGAAGTTCACCCCCACAGCAGACCTTGGTCAGCACTCAGCAGGGCGTTCCCTGCTTTCCTCATTAACCCCAACAAAACCCACATTGGTTAGGAAAGGCATTCATTCCCTCCAAAACGCAGGTCAACACCCATGGAGCCGAGAGACTGGCACGCACCACCGGCGTGAACTAATCCACATGGTACCCGATTTGCTATTATACACGAGTGTTGTCTTGCCACCATCTTTATCACAATTTCCTTGAGGTGTAGGAACTTTAGGTCCACCTGCTAGTTCTGCCATTAGAATCTGAAGAGGTTAATCTTGGGAGAAGCAAGTGAGGTGGAGACTAGCAACCTGAACACAGGGACCAGCTGGTGATGTTTACAGGAATACAAATTGCAGCTCGGTACAAGGAAACCCCTTTCCCCTCACAAGAGGACCAGAAACACAGCTGGGGTTTTGTGTAGATTTAAAATATATATATATATTTTATTGACTTTTTAAGAAAGGAAGAGAGAGGGATAGAGAGTTAGAAACATCAATGAGAGAGAATCATCAATCAGCTGCCTCTTGCACACCCCCTACTGGGGATGTGCCTGCGACCAAGGTACATGCCCTTGACTGGAATTGAACCCGGGACCTTTCAGTCCCCAGGCTGATGCTCTATCCACTGAGCCAAACGGGTTTCGGCTTGTGTAGTAGATTTATTAGCTGGGTGTGTTTATATTAATGTATTGGGTAGTTTTCGTTGAAAATATGTAATTTCTAGTTTTAAAATATAGCAGAAGCCTAAGGAAATGCTTATTCTAGAAGTTATCATGTGGCTCAGAATTAAAACTATCTAAAGTAAAAGGGAAAGGCAATGGGAGCAGATTGGCTGCAGTCGCCCAGTGCCTCGGGCACAAAGGTGCTTTTGGGTCTTGGGTTCCAACGGGAGCCTGGGCTTTGTTAGTTTATCGTTGTCTGCCTGGGCTGCACTTGGGAAAACGGGTACCCGGCAGCCATCTGACCACACTCACGAGTTTGTGTTGCTGCCGTGAGTTTGTACCTAATTTTGCGCAGCATATATTCTGGGATGGGACTTGGAAATCCAGTTTTAAGTGTTGGATAACGTAGGAGGGATGGATTGATCTTTGTCAAAAAACAGTCCACAAATCAGCATCTCCTAAAACTTGTTAAAAGTTCAAATTCTGGGGCCCACCCCAAACTCACTGAATCAATAAATCTGGAAGGAGGCCCCGCAATGTGTTTTAAAGAAGCCCAGGAAGTCTGAGAACTAGTCTAGGTACTTTAAAAAAAATCAAGCCACACTTAAGATTCTGAAATTATAATTGATCCCTTTAGTTCAATCTGAACTTACCTTCAGTTTGTAAAGTGGTATTCTAAGAATTTAAGATTCATGGTTCTTATGGAAGCTTCTGAAAAGAGGTGTTAGGGAGTGGTATTGTGCTTTAAACAGAAGCCAAACATTTCTTAGTATAAGATTCAGAAATTATGAATTAGTGTTCTGAGGAAACCCAACTAATTTAATTTTAGACTCCCCAAATTAATTTCAGCCCTAAAATATCACCTCTCTTCTCCCTTTTTCCAAACAAATCCTTCTATATAATAAAAGGCTAATATGCAAATCGACTGAACTGCGAAGGACTGGATGTGCACTGACCACCAGGGGGCAGACGCCCAACGCAGAAGCTGCACCCTGGTGGTCAGTGCACTCCCACAGGGGGAGGGGGGGAACGACCCTCAGCCAGAAGCTGGGCTGGCGGCTGGAGCGCAGTGGCCCACCTCTGCGGCTGTGCTAAGGATGTCCCACTGCAGCTCAGGCCGGCTCCCTGCCAGTCGGACATCCCCTGAGGGCTCCCAGACCGAGAAAGGGCACAGGCTGGGCAGAGGGACCCCTCACCCCGAGTGCACCAAGGTTGTGCCGGGGCCTCTAGTCCTTTAATGATGCTAGATGGCGGTTCCTGGGGAACGCTGGGCTGCACGTGGTAGGTGAAGCAGAGGCTTCTGCTGTGTGCTCTCCAGTCACCAGGGAGCTGGGCAGGTGAACTGTTCACCACACCCCTCCTGCCTCTGGAGTGGTTCTCAGGTGCACCGCTAGCAATTTCAGTGTTGAACTTAGTGTGTGTTTATGTGTTAACTTGGCGTAATTGTCACTTAATGGATGTATGCTGTGCTCCCACAAATTACAACTTTCTATTAGGTACTTATAGATATTTCATTGCTTAGAATCACTTCTAGAGTTTTGTAGAAAAATGAACTTCATTAAGTTTACTAGAAAACACCTTGAAAAATTATGAATTTGGGTTTGTCTCTGAACCTCGTCATTACCACAATTTTTTTAAATGCAGAGAAATGCTATTTTTTAATAGCTTTAAAATCTACATGTAATTTGTTGCAGCAGAAAAGTTAAGCATCCAGTTCCTACCGCCTCATGAATTCCCTACAAGCGGTGACCTGCAGTGTCTGCCCTCTGTCCTGCCTCCTTCCTCACCAATGTCGCCCCAAACTTCCTCTCCATGCTGTTTTACAAAGGGCCTGAAAATGAGGGCTATAAATCCAATCGGTCTGACCCATTCCAGTTTAAGAATAAAGACACCGGCCCAGCCAGCAAGGCTCAGTGGTTGAGTATCGATCTATGAACCAGATGGTCATAGTTCGATATGCTCGGATTGAGAGGTCAATTCCCAGTAGGGGGCATGCAGGAGGCAACTGATTGATTTTCTCTCATCATTAATGTTTCTATTGCTCTTTCCCTTCCTCTCTCTAAAATCAATAAAAACACATTTGAGGGGAAAAAATAAAGAATAAAGATGCTGGTGCTGGCCCTCCTGCACCCATCAGGCGAAGATGAGGCCACTCCTTTGAGAAGAATGAGAACTGTGCTCGGCCTAGTCCCATGAAAACCCAGCATTGAGCCCCACGAACATTCGTTTCTCTGAAGATGAAACCTCCCTCCCTCACCTGGTCCACTCTGAGCACAGTGACGGCGGCGTTGGTGGCCAGCTTGATGGCCCAGTGCTTTCCCAGGTACGTGTCCAGAACGCCAGCCTCCAGCATGTCCTTCACGGCAGGGACTTCCGCCTGTGGGCAGAGCAGTTCTCACTTCAGATTCTTTTATGTGGAAATGTTTAAAGGATAAAAGTGCTACCCTACACCCCTACAAAAGATTATTAATAAAACAGGAACACTAAGTTCTCATTCCTTTTCTTACACAAGTATTTCTACTTTTAGGTTTTGCATTCACAAAATAAAGCTCAGTGTTTTTTCCAAATACCTCAATGTCTAATCCAACGTTTTTATTTCCTTCCTGATGTACTGCATAGAGTTTGGAGATCACTTCGTTAGCTTTAACCCCTGAGTTCTCCGACAGTGCCCGGGGAATAGCTTCAAACGCCTCCGCGAACTTCTTGATGGCGTACTGTTCCAACCCAGGACACGTCTGCGGCAGAAACAAGCTCGTCAGGGGATCTGTTCGCATCGCAGGAGGAAAGCTCCTGCCCCGACAGCGGTACCTCTCCGTAGGACGTGATCTGCTTGGCCAACTCGATTTCTGTTGCTCCACCTCCAGGCACGAGACGTTTATCCTGTGACACGCAGAAACAGTCCGTGAGCCAGAGCTGTTTTCTGTGCTCCCCCCACGACTTGCTGGTCAGGACCGGCTCCTCACTGAGCACAGCTGTCACCCAGCTGCAGAGCTCTGGGCGTCAGGCACGGGAGGAGGAGAAAGCACTAATGGGAGCAGGTGCACCGGTGCAGACCGAGCACTAAGAGCTGTGCCTGTGATGGAACCCACCACGCCATCCCTTCAGGAACAGCTCCCGACCTCAGGCAGCAGGGCTCTGCTTCCCACCAGCCGCCCACGGAAGGCCTCCCAACGCTCGGGAGTGTGCACTGCGCCTGAGCCCTGAAGCGAGCGCTACCTCCAGACGCCACCTCCAGACGCCTCGGTACTGACCCTGGTGAGAACTTTGAAAGTGTTCACAGCGTCGTCCACCGCCCTCTCCACGTCGTCCATCAGGTTGTCTGTGGAGCCTCGGAGCACGATGGTGGAGATGGCCCCGTCCTCCTTTTCTGTGGACCAAGGGCAGACGTGTGGGGACGAGTCCAGGGCACCAACACCCATGCTGCCGACGCCTGCGCCCTCCCCACCTACCATGCTTGAAGACCACCACCTGGGTGTCCCCCACTTCCGAGAGGGAAACACTGTCACAATGCCCCATCTCTTCGGCCACAGGAGGAGTCTGGAAGAAAGCGACCGTTGTAACAACAGTAACCGTAGGCTCGGCCGTTTGTTAATTAATGTGTCCAAAACGCATACCAGCCTAGGCAGAGCCGTAGCACCAACGGTCTTACACAGCCGCCGGAGGTCCCACTTTGAGTTCAGCCTTAAAAACAAAACCCAAAACAAAGACCTTAATAGAAGCCTTGATTCCAACAGGGAGGACAAAATGCAGAGGCTCAGCAGGAAACTATACCCTGGTCCCCAAGCCACACATTTCTGACCCGAAGATTCAAGCTCAGAAAAGGTTAGGATTGCATGGTGAGCCCGGGGGTGTGTGTGTGTGATGCATTATTCTAGAACGGGGAGCTTCAAGTCCCCGTCAACGTTGAGGGGTCAGTTGTCAAGCACGAGGGTACGTAGAAAAGGTCTGCTTTCCCGTGGCAGCCACATTTGCAGGGAAGAGAGCAGGGGTTGACCTGCTCATTAGATCACATGCAAGGGGGCAGGGAGAGGGCCTGTCCAGCGCCTCATGCCCTGACCCCTCTGGTGACTGTGCAGGCCTCTGCCGGAACGCCTTCCCCCCCTCTCTTCAAACGACGCCCCAAGATTGTCAGTTCTTCAGCTCTTTGATCTAAAGCCTTACGCTTCTCATTTGGACAGTTGTCAGGTGTGCTGAGCGAGTTTAGTGTCTTATCTCACAGGCGGACAGAGGAAGGGCCTCACCTCACCAGCATGACGTTGTACTTGTTTGCATAATGGAGAGCCATGTCTGCCACCTTGCCGCCCGTGACGATGACGTTCGCCCCGGTGTCAGCGATGGCTCTGACCTGGGCGTCCATCAGGTTTTCTTCCCCCTTGCTGAAGTTCATCAGCTCCTCGGCAGTCTTTATCAGCACTGTTCCCTAGCAACACAAGCAGGGACTCTTTACAACAATTTCACTGCTTAGATGTTCACAGCCATAAATAAGAGAGCATTCTACTGAATAAAGATCTGGGAAGCACATGAAAATACACGTGAACGTATTATGAAGCAGAATCTTTACAACAGACACCCAGCTTGTTCCCCGACTCCCCTGTTCCAAACGGACGCCTGCCCTCCGACAGGCACCTCGGCGGAAAGGCTGGGAACGCCTCACGTCAGATGTTCCGTTGGGCAAGGGTCTGGCATCGGACTGACAAACAGTTACCGATGTAACAATGTGGTTCTTCCACTACATCAACAATCATCTGCCCAGTGCAAAACGATAGGCTTCACTGTGCCAAGCAGACATTTTTATAAAAAAGTCAGCTGATGGCCACTCCCCTCCCAGACCTGTTGCACTTCTGAACCTATCAACTCGGATTCCAACTACCTAGGATGAAGTCAGCAGTGACCCATAAACGTCACACCTGACTTGCACGTGGTTAAGAAAAACACACCTGTCCCTTTGAATCACATCAGCATGTTTTTAGGAGCCACAGGAGCCCAGCGCCACCTTAAAGCATGAACGGTCAGCACGCAGCACGGGGACGCCCTGTGGGCACCTGCTGCTGAGTGTGACTTCCAGAGGCCAAGGGCCATCTCAATTACAACAGAAGCCACACTTCTGTGTAGACTCAGCTCAATACTCAGTGTTGGGAGTTAATTTTCAGACAGAAGCCCGGCTCTAAAACCAGACGTGATCTGTGGTTTCCAATGACTACACAGTCGTCACCGGCGAAGAGCAAACCGCCCAGAACACAGGACCCAGGCGCCTGCAAGGGCAGCCCCGCTCCCCCGGCGCCGGTACCTTGGTCTCGGTTATCATGCCGTCGAAGGGACACGAGTACACGGCTATCTTCGCGTCTTTGACAGAGGTCACATCCCCTTCCGCTTCCTTCTTGAAAACCATGCCATGCAGGACCGAAGAGGAGCAGATGCCTGAGCCCTGAGGAGCAACACCAAAGCCATCCATGAACTCACCTGCATCTGGGCTGTGCTGCCTCTGCAGTGACCAACACACCCTCTTTGACTGGTGACACAGATAGCAGGATGGCTACTGGGGACGGGTGGGAAGGAGCCACTGATGTGGGGGAGGGGAGAGGGCCTTCAGTTCAATGAGAGGAGCCAAAGACAGAAAGTGGTTCTCATCCATCCATCATCCACCTACCCACCCACCCACCCACCCATCCACCCACCACTGTCCACCCCACCCCCAGTACTGGGGCAGAATAGAGAACAAGCTTCCTTTCAGATCTCCCAAGCTCACCATTTAATAGGCAGGGGAGAGCGCATGGGGGGAGTCAGAAAACAGCATGTGCACATTCACACACACAGAGCGGGCACGTGTGCTTGGGTCGGCAAAACTTCCGCTACATCAACAATCATATGGCAACATGCAAAACCACTAATTCTGTTTTTTTTAATAAAAAAATACATGCTTATTTCAATGCCAACATTAAAGTTATTACTGCAGAGCAAAGGACAACTTCCACCCCACTCAAAACTGCCTAAGCTTGCGGCTCTGACGCAGCACATGGAAAGAACATGAAGATCAGTGTTTTGTTACGCACGCTCTCACCCTTCAAGCTGTCATGGAAGAACGACAGCTGTAGCCCTGACCAATAGTGAACAGAGTGTCAGCCTATGGACCAAAGGTCCTAGGTTCGATTCTAGTCAAGGGCATGTACCTTGGTTGTATGCTCCTCCCGAGCCTGGGACATGGTCAGGGTGTGTGCAGGAGGCAACCAATTGACAAATTTCTCTCACATCAATGTTTCTCTCTGTCTTTCCCTCTCCCTTCCACTTTGTCTCAAAATCAATGGGAAAATATCCTTGGGTGAGGATTAAGATAAATAAATAGTTAAGTGCCAAAACCCAAGGCAAGGCTTAGGTATAGATTATTAACACAATTTCCCCCACTAAACAAATAACTTATCTAGGTAATGTCAAACACATTTTCTAAACTTACCAGAATCTTACAAACTCTGATGTTATCCACGTTGAAATGGCCCGACTCAGGAAAGATAGACACTGTTGAGAGAGAGTGTCATCAGGAGACGCATGTGGGACAGCAGAGGGAGGACCGCTGTCCCGTCAGACAAGGTTTTGGATCTGTACTCACCACAGGCCTGGGCGATGAGCTTGGCCAGAAAGGCTTCGTTACCATACTGCTTGCTCATGATGGACGTGTGGAGGAGAGACGCCACTTCATCAACATCTCGGAGATTTTTTGCAGAACAACAAACCAAACTAGGAAGAATCTTGTGGGCTTTCCTGCAGGCTATTTCATAACCTTCAATGACCTAACATGTGAAATGCAAAAACAGTTATTACAGTGACCCAATGAACATGCACATTTTCAATATACAATAGCAAAGCACACGTCCAGAAGGACATCAATGGCAAAGCCTACGAGCTAGGACAGCTGTGGGCGAGAGACCACATCTGAATCCTAACTGCCATGTATTAGCTACAAGGTCCCGAGCAACAAGTGCCTGAGGCCTCACCTTCTCCTAAACGGAATGGGGTGTAGGATTAGCCTCCTGGACAGGCTCCAGGACTGACCTGTGCTGGGTTGCAGAGCAGGGCCGCAGCACTGGCAGAGGGAAGGCTCACGCTGCTGGGGCTGTGAGGATGGCTCTTTGAAGCAGTGGGGGTGTGTGTGCGTGAGCACACATGAGCACACACACACTAACCAGGACACTGAAATGACCACTTGCCTCGGAGACCGACAGGCCGATCCTCAGGAGCTCCTCAGCCAGCTCCAGCAGAGCGCCAGCAAACACCAGCACGAAGTTGGTGCCGTCTCCCACCTCTTGTTCTTGCATGTGCGAGGCCATCACGATCATCTTAGCAGCAGGATGCTGCACCTGGTGGAGGGAGTGTAACAGCAAGTTAAGGCACCTGATCTTTAAAGCAACACAGCCATTCATTCCCATTCTTCACCAGTCAACTCCCATCTCCCAGTAATCCCCTGCACTGATGGACAGTGTGGTCACAGGGGACACCAGGCACCCGCGAACCTGGTCCCACATGGTCACTGTGCACAGGAAGACCTCAGAGCCCGTACGCTCTTCACCTACAGCCGCCAGCATGCCCATCTCCACACACCAGGTCAGAGGTCATTGTATGTTCACTAAACTAAAGCACAGTAACGCCCACCACTGGCTCAGGCCTTTAAAAAAAGCTGTATGAGAGCCAAACAGGTCCGGCTTAAGTGGGATGTGAGTCTCTCTTTCTGGGTTTATTCTTACTATAAGGGAATCAACTGTGACTTGAAAAAGGGACTAGAAAATGTTTCTTCCAAAAAAGTACACCAAGATTTAAGTGTCCCCCCTTAGGATTCAGATGCTTTTTTAGAAACGAAAAGGGGTAGCAAGTGTTGGCGAGAAGATGAAGCAATCAGTACCATGATCGCATCAGGAGGACTGTACTCCCACAACCGCACGACTGCGAGAACAGCACAGCCACGACCCCCACTCTGACAGGTCCCTCCGGCATCTCGTTTTGTTCAGTACGCTAAGAATGTATTGTTATTTAGCAAGTGAGAGAAATGTTAACTCTCCTGTAGGGTTCATTTAAAAGGACTAAGCCATGTGGCTTTAAGAGCCAGGTTCAGGAACCCGGCGGAGGGTCCCCCAGCCTCTGGGGCAGGCGGTGACAAGGGACAGTGCTGCATGGGCTCAGGTGCTGGCTGTCCCGAGAACCGGCGGGCGCGCCTCTGCTGCACTCTGCGTCAGAACGGTGCTGCTTCGTTGTCAGAGCCAAACAAGTGGTTTTTCTTCAAGCCACCGCTGAGCACCAGCTGTCCCTGCCTCTACGCCACGTCAGAGTCACACACACTTCAGAACAGACAACAGATCCATCTGTGCGATTAGCAAACATCCTTTTTGTTGTTGTCAAGTCCTCACCTGGGGACATTTCCCCATTTATTTAAAATTGAAAAACAAATGTTTTCACTGATTTCAGGAGAAGGGAAATATCCACGATGAGAGAGAAGCATTGATTGATTGGCTGCCTTCTGCACACCCCCTACTGGGGATCAAGCCTGAAAAACCAGCATGTGTCCTGACCAGGAATTGAATGCTGACCCTTAGGTTACAGGCTGAAGCTCAACCCCTGAGCACACCAGCTGGCCTCCCCTGATTTGGAGAGTGGAAGGGAGGGGGAGAGAGAACACTGGTTGGCTGCCTCCCACATGTGCCCTGACCAGGGATGGGGATGAGCCTGCAACCAAGATACGTGCTCCTGACCAGCACTGAACCCAGGACCCTTCAGTCTGCAGGCCAATGCCCTACCCACTGATCAACCCAGAGCACCCGACAGGGGACCAAACATTCTGGAGCACGGGACGATGTCCAACCAACCAGACCCGCCGGACCGGCCAGGGCCGAGATAAAGTTTCTTCCAGGTTCTTGGCTTTTCAGAAGGAACTTACTTCTAGCTCTCTTAGAATGGTGGCAGCATCATTTGTCACAAACAGCTTCTCCAGGTGGTTGATAACCATTTTGTTCATCCCTCAAAGTAAATTAGAAAACAAGTCCATTACCATTCAGATCCTTCTCCCAACACCCAGGGGGCCCGTTAAAACCTGTTCCCGTGCATTTCTTAACCTGGAAGAGCCCACCCACCCCAACTCCCCCAATACACCCAGGTCACGCCTTCCCCTCCCATCTCCCCAGTTCACCTGGGACAATGCCCATCTCCTTTTTGGTCAATAAACCGGAACTATACCAATATGCACAGAAGAACCTGCTTAAAAGTGTGTTTAGTGTTCTGCTTATCCCATACACCCGCACTGACTAGGTTCCAGGGCTGGCAGGAGGCAGGGGATCTGCTCCCGTAAGCCAGTCGGGGGCAGATGGGACCCTGAGCGCCTGTCCGGCAGTCAGAGCTCCAGTTCCTCCGTCCTCCCGAGAACAGAAAGGAACGTTTGGCTCCTATGTTCCTAAAGGTGACCCGAGCTGCTGACTGACACTGGGAACCGGACTGGTGTCGCTGATCGGGTCAGAGGCACCGTCAAAGCCGCCGTTAGGCCGCTCTCCAGCGGAGGAGGAGCCGAGAGTCTGCGCTCTCCGAAAGCAGAACGTGAGCTTACCGTTGGGCCCGTAGGCCGTGCGAGTGGTCTGGGCCAGCTCCTTGCAGGCCTGGATGTTCCTGTACACGGCCTCTTCCAACCCGGAGAAGTGCTGCGAACAGGCCTTCTGATTAGAACGGGAGGCGACCGGACCTTCCCAGAGAACAGCGGTCCCGTGACAACACCGCCCTGGGGACCGACCGACCACCAGGAGCCGCAGGCTGAGAGCACATGTCGGCGCAGTCCGCACCCGTGTAAGGGGTGGAACTCGGCCGTTAGAGGCCTGGCCTGTTCTCAGCCTCTCTGCAGGGAAGGCCCACGAGCTCCTTTAGGAGGGAGCACCGTCCTGCCCGCCGTGGG
Source organism: Nyctalus aviator (assembly GCA_036971965.1). Classification (NCBI taxonomy): domain Eukaryota; kingdom Metazoa; phylum Chordata; class Mammalia; order Chiroptera; family Vespertilionidae; genus Nyctalus; species Nyctalus aviator. The sequence continues at coordinate 155,896 of CM072923.1, forward strand.
AAGTGGAGGGAGCAGTTTCTGTCGGGGCCTGAGCTCAGCGAGGCCAGCAGCTCAGGGTCCCTGGGAAGTCCCACTAGGGCCCTGCCGAGGTGCTCAGGGCCTGGAGGGCAGGTTCCCAATGCCCCTCAACCCTCTGCCCCCACCGACTGGCTCCCCAGTCCTGCACAGAACGCAGGAACCCTGCTTCACTCCGGATGCTCTGCACCTGGGGGTGACTGTGGCCTCAGCTTCACCTTCGTTAGGGCTGCTTCCCAGCACAGCAGCCCGGGGAGCCACCCTGCGCAGCTCAGCCAGTGCCCCTCTCCCGCCCCGCGGGGCCAGTCCCTGCACACAGTCTGGCGGCACCGACTCGGTCCCGGTGAGGAACCGTGACCCGGGCAATGCCAACCCCGACCTGACCTGCCGCCGTCTTCAGCCTCCTCTTCTGCGCCCCCGTTCCTCCACCTGCTCTCACCTCTGACCCCGACCCCCCCACCCCCAGGGACAAGGCCCTCCGCGCCACCTCCTTCCTCCCGGCTCCCCGTGGCCTCACCCCATTCCCGGGCCTGGGCCCTCGGGGCCTCCCGTCACCGAGCCCCTCCCCTCCTGGCCTGAACCTGTGACCCCCGCCTCCGGCCACGGCTCCCCCCGCGTGTCCATCAGTGGCCGTCACGCTGTCCCGACCGTGCGTCCTGCCTGCAAGAAGCTCGCCCCCGAGACTGTCCCCGAAATGGAACCTCGCTGCCCGGTCCGTAACCGACCACAGGAGGCCGGGCAAGGGGCGAGGCCGCGGCGGCAGCCAGATCGGCGGCCGGCGGGGCGCGGACAGAAGGAAGCGACGCCCCGGCCGCACTCCGCTCCGCCGCCAAGCCGCGTGGGCCGGGCCGGGGCCCAGCTCACCGGACCCCATCGGAGGGGCCCGGACCACGTGGCCGAGGCCCGCCGGCCCCCCCGCCGCCGGCCCGGGGGGCGGGGACAGGCGCGCGGCGGGACGCGGACCAGGGTCGCGGGGGGACGGAGGCGCCACGGCCGGACGCGCCCCCACCCCGGGCACCGCCCTTTCTAGAACCTTCTCTCCCTCGGACCGCGGGACCCGGAGCAGCCGTCCTCCCGCCGCGGCCGCCCCGCCCGCCCGCCGCCCAGCGGCGCCCACCTTCGCTCCCTCCTTGAGCATCTGCGCGAAGCCGGGGGCTTTGGGGACGTGGAGCGCCATGGCTGCGCCGCGGAAGCCGTCCACGCGCCGACCCGGAGAAGCGAGGGCCGCACAGCCTCCTGGGAACGCCGCGCCGCCTCGGCCCCGCCTTCTCTCGGGAAGCCCCGCCCCTCCCGCCGCTGGCGGCGGCCTCGCGAGAGGGAGCAGTTCCCGCGCCCAGACCGTGCCGACGATCCCCGAGCAGGTCGATCGACCCTGCCGAGCGCGGGTGCGCCTGCGGCCTTCGGGTCCGCGCACGTGCAGGCCCCCTGCGCGGCGTCCGCTCCCCACGGTTCCGGCTCCGCGTTTCCTGTTTCCGGGCGGGGGCCGTGGCCGCCCCTCGGGTTAATTCGCACGCCGTCCTCCGGAGCCGCCGACAGGGTCGGGGCAGGTCCCTTTCCGCCCCGGCGCCCGGCCTGCGGCTGTGGTTCGGCGTGTGAGCGTCTGACCCCGAGGTGCCCGCGCGAGGGGCGGGCCTGGGCCCCGGGAGCGTTTCCCGCTTCGCTGCCGCGGGGCCGCGGCTCGGGGGCTGAGGCTCCGGCTCTGGGCCCGAGTGGCGCGTCCTTGGTCGCGGGCCCGGTGCGCGGTGCCCCGCACAGAGGCTGTGCTCCTGCCGGTTCCGTGCGCTGGGGTCGGTCGCTGGACGCGGCCGCAGAGTAGGTGTCTGAGCCTGCGGTCCCTGGCATGAAAACTCTCTCTCCCTCTCCCTTCCTCTGTAAAAAACCAATAAGTTATATATGTATTTTTTAAAAAACCACGTTCTGCTCTGCCCGCTGGTGGTCAGTGGCTGGGCGTGGACCCAGCAGGTCAGGGCACACGCCCGGTGGCCACCCCCAGAGCGGGGCGGGCAGGAGGCAGCCGATCCACTATTCTCATCCATGTCTCTCCCTCTCCCTTCTGCTCTGAAATCAATAAAATATATTTTTAATGTTTACATTATTATTTTTATTTTTTTTATTAAATTATTGCCTGTGTACATATTTTAACATTACCCACCCCCCCATATACCCTCCCTCACCAGAGTTTTGTGTCCATTGGTTGCACTTATATGCATGACCTCTTATCTCTCCCAGATCTCCCTAAAATATTTTTAAACGAACAAAACTCTTTCTGCTTATAAACCCAGATGGTTTCTGTTTCCTACCTGAGATGCTGGTTGAGGGTTGTGAGGAAGGTAAAAACAGTCCCGGCCAGAACTCTGCTTTGACGATATAACTTCTAACCATCTTACCCAATCCCAGTGCAAACCCTAACAGAAAATGGCTTTGAGGGAATTCGCTGAAGGCCACACAGCACTCAGGTGAGAAACTGCCCTGGGTCACGCCAGCAGCTGGCTCTCCGAACGGCGTTTGACAAGCATTTTGGTATCTCGCCCTCGCCCTCGCCCTGGACAGGGTCAGGGACAGGGACAGCACGTGCAGTGGTCAGTTGTCTCCGTTCTAGGTCTGTTGTTGTGTGGAATCTTTTTTATACGACCCGTAGGGAAATGTGTCCCGGTAACCACTTTTTATTTTATGGCCTCTATAACCTTATGTCTTTTCTGTTTCTCTCTTTTTAAAAAATATATTATTGATTTTTGAGAGAGGAAGAGAAACATCAGTGATGAGAGAGAATCATTGATCGGCTGCCTCTTGCACATCCCATGTTGGGGATCAAACCCACAACCCAAGTATGTGCCCAAACCCGGAATCCAGCCGTGACCTCCTGGTGCATGGATTGACATTCAACCACTGAGCCACACCAGCCTGGCTTTTATTTCTCTCTTAAACTACTGGGAATATTGAGCCAAATGTGAGGCCCAACTATCACAACTATACAGATGATGTTTTTCTAAGCCACATCATATCTTTTAGGGCAGTGGTCAGCAAACTGCAGCTCGAGAGCCACTCAGACTCACGTCCTTATAAACACGCACACACCCATATATACATACTTATGCACACACACGTATACACATTCACATCCACGTTCACAGACACAAAACACACACACATACACTTATAGACACACGTTCACATACACTCACACATGTATGCACACACGGACACACTCGAATACACATTCACACACACTCATATACACAAATACACACTTATATACACACATTAGCACACAGACAAACACGTACACTCACGCTTTACCTGTGTCACCTGTGCTTGTGTCACACGGTGGGCGGGCCCAGGCTAAGGCTCCTGTGACGATGGTAAAGCCAGGCTTCGGGAGGCTCAGGAAACAGATTCGTGTTACGGGGTGTATTTTCTGTTATCATTTTTATTATTTGCTGCATAACTTTTTAAAACCAACCCATTCCCTTTTAGCTGATGGAGTAAAATCGGCATCGTTCCGTTAACCTTTGCAGGGTGTGACATACGTAAAAGGAGGAGGAGCTGGAGGAACCCAGAAACCACGTTAGTCCTTACACAGCTCAGCACGTGGTGGAGGTAACGCAGGCCCCACCCTGCGTGCTCTCTGCTGTTTTAGAACATGAGCATGTTTTAGAACAGAAGGTGGGCGGATGAATTAGTTGCTCTTTTTTTTTTTTTAATTTATGATCTGTGTACATTAGTTGCTCTTTTTACGCTCACAGTTAAACATCTCACAGAGAACACGTGGAGCTGTGTCTAGTTCAGCTGCTGGAGAAATGAAAATGTCTGTCTTTACCAACGATTAGGACCAAGGAGAGGTTCAGGGCGTGGCCTCTGGGAGTGTGCTTCATGCCCCGAAGCTCATAACGCAGCTCTTCGCCACTCCATTAACTTGGAGAGGAAAGCAAACCAGGATTCCCTTCTGGGGCATCAAAGCTTTGTTTTCATTATAATCTTTACCTGAGCTCGGGTCCGATGTAAAGAAATTCTGTAATTGGCCTCTGATAGCGCGGTGGTTAGAAAATGGGCTTTGGCCTCAAGCCTGGATAAATCCTTTGGGAGCTGTGTGTCCTGAGACAGATATCCTAACCTCTCTGTGCTTCAGCCTCCTGGCCCAACAGCCAGAGTCCATTCATTCATCGAATACCTAATGGGTGACAAGCACTGTTTCAAGAGCCGGAAACATAATAACGAATATGTTTGGTCCAAATTCTCAGGAAGATGACATTCTTATTGGTGGAGAAATTTTTAAAAATTAATTAGCATTAAAAATTTGCAGGGATATTAGGTGTTCAGATGGGGACAAAACAGAGAGATGTGGAGGAGGGTCTTTACAGAGTCATCAGGGGTCTCCCTGGGAGGTGGGACTTCATCTGGGTCCTGACGGACAGGAGGAGGCACCCATGCCCAGCGGGAGGGCGCCCAGCCAGGCAGCGGGTGCTGGGGAAGGCGGGAGGGACGTGAGCTCTGTGCACTGAGGCGGGGACGGGCGCCATCTTGCAGGGAATAATTGGGGCGGTTGTGATGATCACCCGGCCGATGCACGAGGCTCAGACAGGGAGCCCGGGCTCGGGGCAGACACTCGACTGGAGACGCCAGGTCGCTGTGACCGGGTCAGCCCTGGCACAGAGCACCGCGCGTTCAAAGACTTCATCTTATGAAGCTCCGGTCGAGCTGCTGCCGGGTGGATGGCGTAGGAGGGGCCTGAGCTGACTTGGGAACCCATCGCCCACCACTCCCTCTGCCCCGTGGCTCCCACCTGCTTTGGCCATGCCCCCTCCCTCTCAGCACCTCTAAACTCCGGTGCCTCCCTCCCCTCCCCCCTTGACATAGAATTCTTACTCAAAAAGTGACCCCTGTTCACGGGGAGGAAGCCGGAAGGCCATGGACTCAGTCTAAACAAGCTTCCCGAGAACACGGCAGCCACGAAAGAGGAAGACGTCACTAAGAAACTGTTAAAAACATAATAAGAATATGAAGTGATGTGAAAAAATAGCAAACAAAGTCTTAAAACAAAGGAAACTGCCAAAACCGGTTTGGCTCAGTGGATAGAGTGTCAGCCTGCGGACTGAAAGGTCCCAGGTTCGATTCCAGTCAAGGGCATGTACCTTGGTCATGGGCACATCCCCAGGGGGGGTGTGCAGGAGGCAGCTGATCGATGAGTCTCTCTTGATGTTTCTAGCTCTCTATCCCTCTCCCTTCCTCTCTGTAAAAAGTCAATAAAATATATATTTAAAAAAACAACAACATAGAGAACTGAAATGCATAAATGCCACAATATCTGTTTATATGCTGTACATGAGGTCCCTAGAACCACACGAAATGCAAACACTTCACCGTTCATAACTCATTCTTGAATCGCCCCTAAAAGTCAGATTGCCACCCTGGGGCGTGTGCCCACGTGGGAACCACTGGTCTCAAGTTCTCTCTCATTGTCGCGGGCGGCCTCACCGGGTTCTCCGTCATCATCACCAATTAAAGGGGCCCCACCCCAGGCCGGCACTGCTCACTGCTCTTGACCTTTGCCACTGCGTGACATGGCACCCAGCCTGTGGCACCGCACCTGAAGGAGGGACCCCCAACGCCGGGGTCGCTACGAAATGACAACAGTCCCGGTCTCCCTGTCGTCCTCGGGGTGGCCAGCTGCTCCCGGCCAGTGAGCCTGCTCACTGCGCAAAAGCTCACGGGGATGCTCCCGCCCTGGTCGGTCGGGCTCCGTGGGCAGAGCGTCAGCCTGTGGCCGAAGGACCCGGTTCCCAGAGCTGGGGAGCAGCAGGTGGTCTCCGGGCAGGATTCGGGTGCACGGGGAGCAGCAGGTGGTCTCCGGGCAGGATTCGGGTGCAGCACAGCAGGGCTCCCTCCTGGCCGTCCCTGGTGACTGGCCGGCTCCTGCTCTGAGCAGCCGTCGGTGCAGTCCTCACGCTGTGATCTACGCCAGGTTTGCTTTCCCCGGGATCTCTTTTCCAAGGTCCGGAGCGACTTGGTGGGAATTGGCATCGTACAAAGGGAAACGCAGGGTCCGGTCTCAATGGGCCCCTGGAGGAGCGGACAGGTGGCCTTCCCCCCGTCACCCGCCCGCGGTGCCAACAGCAGTGTCAGCTCAGAGACGTCCCAGTTCACTCCTCTCTGCTAAACCAGGAAGCTGCTCACACTGAGGGGTCCCCAGGTGGGTCTTCCGTCTGTCTTCCCCCAGAAAATGCCGCTGTGCGCTGCGCTTGGCAGACCGCGTGGCTGTCAGCCGGCTCTCGGCTGCCGTGTGTGTGTGTGTGTGTGTGTGTGTGTGTGTGTGTGTAGGTGTGTTTACGTTTGCAGATCTGCCAGGAACAAGTGAGGAGGGGGGTCCAGGTCTGAAGCGGCCTGTGACCTGTGTGTGGGGACAGCCCTTCCTGGGCCGAGGGCTGCTGAGGTGACCCAGTCTGCAGCCGGCGAAGGTTTGTGCTCTTCCTGTTCTTTTCCTGTCTGTGAGGTTGGGCTTAGGACCAGATCAAACACTAACCTCGTGAAGATACCACATAGAATCAAGCAGCATCCATCTCAGAGTTGAATTTGACCCTGTGGCTTGTGTTTACAGAGGATTCATTTTTTTTAAAGTGTGTTTCACTTGTCCAAAGAGTGAGAGAAAAAAAAAAAAAAAGGAAAATAAAAAGAAGGGAGGGAGAAAAGAGAAGGGTAGCCTGGCTGGTGTGGTTCAGTGGTCAGCCTGTGAACCAGGAGGCCAGGGTTCGATTCCAGGTCAGGGCACAGGCCGGGCTGTGGGCTCCATCTCCAGTGTGGGAAGCGCGAGAGGCAGCTAATCCATGTTCTCTCATCATGGATGTCTCTATCTCTCCCTCTCCCTCTCTGAAATCAATAAAATTACATTTTTTAAAGAAGAAGAAAGGGTTTGCCTGATCCAGAAATAGTTTCCACATCAGCAGTCTGTCCCTTGCTTCTGAGTGAGTGCGTGGGGACAGCTGAAACGCAGCGATGGGAAAGGTCTCTCATCCTCTCCAGCATCTCTTCCTCCTTCGTGGCTTCTGTTTCTTTTAAAATATCACCACGCAGCCCGCAGAGGGCGCTCTTTCCTTAACGTACGTACATACGTACGCCTTTCTAACCACTTCCCAGAGGACAGGTTTTATGAGTAAAAACTATTGTCCAACTCTCTCATTCATGTTTCTAGCTTTCTATCCCTCTCCCTTCCTCTCTGTAAAAAAGTAAATAAATAAGTAAATAAATAAATAAAAATTAATAAAACATATTGAAACAAAACAAAAACTATTGTCCATGGGCCCAATGGGAGGAGGAGGGTGGGACAGCTTCTCTCCGCTCTGTCCAATGTGACGAAGCAGAATCTCTAAAGGGCACGGGGAATGCGGTCTCTCGGCTGACAGAAAAGTCAATCTCTGTGACTTCCTTTTTAAAAAATAAGATTGATTGATTTCAGAGCGGAAGGGAGAGGGAGAGAGAGGGAGAGAAACATCAATAATGAGAGAATCATTGATCAGCTGCCTCCTGCATGCCCCCATACTGGGAACCAAGTCTGCAACCAGAGCATGTTGCCTTGACCAAAATCAAACCTGGGACCCTTCAGGCTGCAGGCTGACACTACCCACTGAGCCACACCGGCTAGCGCTACGGCTTCCTTTCTTTAGGTGGTGCTGGAGTTGCCAGGCCATGTCCTCCCTCACGGACCGCGGTTTTTCAGTTTGTTATATTCTTGGGACTCCATTCCCCTCATGCATGCGTATGCGTGAGCGTGTGTGCGTGTGTGCGTGTGTGTGTGTGTGTGTGTGTGTGTGTTTTCCCCTCTTTCAATATCAGCCTGTCTATAACACACGCTGCATATGCCATTGCAAAGTTTTTTAGTAGCCAACATTAAACAAGCAAAAAGGAACAGGTCAAATTCATTTAAAAATAGACCCTATTTACTCCAACATATCAAACGTCCGTCCTTTTAATGTGTGGCCAATGGAGCAGCGTCAGTGCCGTGCTTTGCACGCCTCTGTGGCACCAAGTCCCCTGAGTCTGGTGCGTGTCTCGCCCTCGGGCACGTCTCCACGCGGCCAGGGGCTGCTGACCTGCACACGCTCTCCTCCCCTTCCTCCGGACACGGCCCCCGCCCAGCGAGGCCACAGAAGCCAGGTTCCCGCCGGGGGCTCTGTGGCGGGCCCGTGTCCGGTCGTCTGCTGATTCGGGTCACCGGGAACACCGGGAAGACACTCCCCTCTCCTCCTGCGGCCTGGCCAGTGGGATGGAAATCTGCTTCTCAGCCAGCCCCCGTCAGTGGCTCTCCCTCCCTCTGTTTCAGCGGGGGGAGGGATGCTGAAACCTCCCTCTGTGTTTTCCGAGGGTCCTGAGAATGCCAGCTGGCCTGCCAAGGACCGCGTGACGGCTGCTCACCTAGGTGTCTCCACTCCGGGTGGGGTATGTTCTGACCCCTGTTTAACCTTGAGAATGGGCGGGTCAGGGAGTGTCCCCGGGACCCAGCCAGGACCCCGCAGAGCAGGGATTCCACGCTGGGTCTCGTGGCCCCGATGGTGGCTCCTTGGACGCCATGCTACGCGCTTCCCGAGTTGTGGGCCTGTGAACCACAGGTGAGGACGAGACGTGGCGAAGAGAGGATTCTGCTGTGGGAGCTCAGTCAGCAGGCCTCTCCGTCGAACAGGCACAGAGAAACCCGCCCCTGAGGCCGGGCGCAGTGGCTTCTCGCTGAGGTTCCAAGACCAGACCCGGGGCCTCCTGACGCCGCACCCGGGCTCGCCTCCCGAGGAAATGTTTCCGGATTTAAACTCCGCTTCACAGGCCATTAACGGTCCTCTCTAAGGAGGAGGCGAGAGGGTTCAGATTCTTCTCAGATCAAAAAAGAACTGACATCAAACGGTTTGCGTGGGGTCATTTGCCTCCTCCTGACTTTGACTTGGCCTTGGTCTATACTTAGCGTCTCAGCTTCAGGCCCTGCAGCCTCGTTCAGGGCCAGCCAGAGGCCACGGGCGTGGCTGGGCTGGTGGTCACGCCGAGGCCACGCTGTCTCTGCGCCCGGGACCCCGCTTACCTCGGGACGCCTGGGACCCGCCCTGGAGGGTGCGGTGGGAGAGGAGGGCTCCCTGGCTCTCGGCTCTGAGGAGGTCTGGGCTCCTGTCTCACGCTGAGGCTCCCGTTCTGCTTCACTTTCTCCCGGGACTCGTTCAGAGGAGAAAGGCCTGCCCGCGTGTGTGTGATTGAGCTGTTTTTATCAATTTCAGAGGAAGGGAGAGAGAGAAACATCAGTGGTGAGAGAGAATCATGGATCGGCTGCCTCCTGCACGCCCCCCACTGGGGATCAGCCTGCAGCCGGGCCTGAGCCCTGACCGGGAGTTGAATCATGACTTCCTGGTTCATAGGTTGACGCTCAACCCACACACACTGCCCACCTGGTGCAGGGCCCCGCTGGGGGCTCCCTTGCTGCTCTGGCCTGCCCTCCCACGCGGTGGCCGTGGCTGTGGCCGTGGCCGTGGCCGGAGAGAGAGGCGGCCCGTGTGGGCCGTGGGGCGGCGTTCACCCCTGGGACGCGACACAGTCCGTCACAGAGAGTGGCCGTGGTCTGAGGGTGAACGCCCAGGACTAGAAGGGAACAGTCCAGGGACTGCCCACGGCCGATGCAACAGCCACGTCCTCTCCTGGCTGCTCTGTGCAGTGGCCCTGGTGAGTCAGAAACATGCTTCCCTTCGCAGTTCTGAGGGCACACAGTGACCGGTCCCGGGGAACCTGCTGCGAGCTTCGGGGGAGGATTTCCTCCCCCGTCCTACCTCCCCCACTTCGGAAGGTGGCGTGTGGGCTGCGGGATGTGGGCTGCAGCGGCCGCGGCGAGGCCATGGGGACACGGCCACCGTGAGGCCATGGGGACACGGCCACCGTGAGGCCATGGGGACACGGCCACGGTGAGGCCATGGGGACACGGCCACGGTGAGGCCGTGAGGACCCAGAGGGTGAGGACAGCAGGGACCCCAGGAAGCCCTGCCGTGTGGGCTGTGGATGAGCCAGTCCCACCTCGGGACTCGGGTTCTCGGGGTGTCCGCCGGTGAAGACGTTTTGCCGCGTGTCCTGTCGGCGCTGATGGCGATGACTTCTCGGCTGTGCTCGAGTTTGTGGTCGTCATCGCTGCCCCACGGGATGGACGCTGCCCGGCTCTCTGTGGCGTGAGGAGACGCGAGTTCAGAGACACAGCGCTCTGTCCGACCGCGTGGCGGGCAGTGTCCTGGTGCCCACGTTCAGTCCAAGGGACACCCCGTCGTCACCTTTAGTCAGCGGTTCCCGCGTGGGCGCACGCCCCACCAGGGGGGGGGGCAATGTGATGTTTAAGGGGGCGATTCCAGAATGAATAACTGACAGGGAATGTTTTGCATTTCTTATAGCTCTAGGGGCCTCAAATACAGCATGTCAATACACATTGTGACATTGGTGGATTTCAGTTCTCTGTTGTATGTTTTGAAACTTTATTTTTCACATCACTTCATATTATTATTATTATCATTTTTAATAATTTCTTAGTGACGTTTTCCTCAGGACCCCACAGTCCTTTGTCCTTTTATTTTTCTCTTCTGTGGCTGGGCTGCCGTGTTCTCCGGAAGCTTGTGTAGACCAAGTTCATGGCCTTTCAGCCTTCCTCTTCGTGAACAGGGTTTTTTTTTTTTTTTTTAACATATATATTTTATTGATTTTTTACAGAGAGTTAGAAACATTGATGAGAGAGAAACATCGATCAGCTGCCTCCTGCACACTCCCTACTGGGGATGTGCCCACAACCAAGAGACATGCCCTTGACCGGAATAGAACCTGGGACCCTTGAGTCCGCAGGCTGACGCTCTATCCACCGAGCCACACCGAGGTCACTGTTTGAACAACAAGGATTCTGTGTCACGGGGGCGGGCGGGCGGGGGCTCAGGACATTGCAGACGCTCACGGGGGCTGGGGGCTGAGGGCGGGGGGCGGGGGGACGTGGCCAGAAGGAGGCTGGGAGCCACGCTTGGCAGAGTGGACCGGGTGGCGGGAACCTGGGGGCGGGGCTTCTCTCCATGGGGATGTGACCTTTGACCCGTAGCCCTCAGGAAATCTGGGTTTTTATTTTGGTGTTTGATCCTCTCTGATGCAAGCCTTTTATTTCTGTTGCCCGTAGCACAGGGCGGCCGGAGGTCCTGGCTATAAAAGGCAGCGAGCAGCGCGCCTCGGACGCGTGCCTTCCGCGTCGCCCTCTGGAGCCCGTCCCTGGAAGCTCTAATTCGGGGACGGAGCTGAATGGCCTCGCGGGATCTCGCTCGCTTGTCATTGAAACAGCTGAGCCTCTGATGCGGCGTTGTTCAGCCTCTCGTCTTTCAGCCGGCTCAGCGGTTCTTCCTCCACGCTCGGCTTATTTGTGAACGCAGAGCCTCCTCTTCCTCACCGCTGCATCGGCCTCTATAAACAGCACCGGCGGGAGGAGGGCCTGGGCTCCACGATGGGTGACCTCGGCGGGAACGCAGGACCCGCAGGAACGGAGCACTGGGTCCCCCGGCTCCCGGCGCCCACGACGCGCTGTCGGACCCTGGCAAGGGACTCGCCCGCCCACTGCCTGAGTTTCCACGTCTGTGAAATGGGAGCCATCGCAGTGCTGACCTCAGACAGGACTAGTGACAACATGTGCAGAGCCTCGCGTTCACATTTCGGTGCAGTGACAACGCTGGGGCCCTGCTCCGGGTTCGAGGTGACGACACTCGGTCGTCGATCCAAGCGTGAGGCCCTCCCGAGCGTGGGGCCCGGGCCCGGGCCCTGGTCGCAGGACCAATGTGAGGATGGAGTGAATTCTTGTGTTTAAAACCCTTAGTGAAGCGCCTGGGGAGGCGGGATCCAGGGAGACGTTAGTGAAAACTGAGAAAGAAGCAGGCAGGGCCCGGCCGGCGTGGCTCAGGGGTTGAGCGTTGACTATGAGCAAGGAGGTCACATTCAGTTCCCCGTCAGGGCACAGGCCCGGGTGGTGGGCTCCATCCCCAGTGGGGGGCGTGCAGGAGGCAGCCGATCCCTGATTCTCTCTCCTCATGGATGTTTCTCGCTCTCCCTTCCTCTCTGAAATCAATAAGACAATAAAAATAAGGAAACGGTTAGTGAATCTGGGAACTGAAGACAAGGCCACTGGCTCAGGGGCGGCGGGTGGGTGGGAAGCGAGGTTGGGCTCGGCCGTGGCCCCCACCGTTCCCTCACCTGTGCTCACCACGAGCTTGCTTCCGGAAGGCCTGTTGTCCGCCGGCACTTCAGACGCCGTCAATGTCCCTCGCGCAGCCTGGGCGTGGCAGTGCCCGTGAGCGTGGTGTGTGGTTCACTTTCGTCTATAAGACTCCAGACTAGACCTGGGCCTGTGCTAGCTCTGTCAGTGGGTGGCCACATGACTAAGCCACGTGATTAAGACACATGAGTTTAGAGGAGTAAATGGCATTGGGATCTTGTCATCAAAAGTGAACGAAACGAACGAGTATAAATCGTTGTTAGAAGATAAATGTAAGTGTGAATTATGCCTGAGTTTCCCCAGGGCTCACCCGGGGTGACATAGGTGGTTTAAACGAAAACTTCGGTTTGAGTCTTTGTAATGTGACCCCGGGCCGATCCATTGTCACTTGTGGGCCCAGCCAGGGAGACCAGCTTAAAGCTTCTTCTTCGTTTAGTTCTTCTTCGTTTTTAAAATACATTTTATTGATTTTTTTTTACAGAGAGGAAGAGAGAGGGAAAGAGAGTTAGAAACATTGATGAGAGAGAAACATTGATCAGCTGCCTCCTGCACACCCCCTAATGGAGATGTGCCCACAACCAAGGTACGTGCCCTTGACCGGAATCGAACCTGGGACCTTTCAGTCCGCAGACAGACGCTCTATCCACTGAGCCACACTGGTCTTGGCTCAAGCTTTAGTTCTTAACCTGCCCTTAAAGAGACTTGTCAGAAACATCTCAGGTCAGGGACAGATACAGTTTTCTCGAAATCTTTGTTTGAAAAACCCAACTGGATTACAAAATACTGTCTATATCCTCATTAACCTTCACTTGCTTTTTTTCTTGGTTAAAAGGGAATGTCATTCTTGTTCGTTGTGAATTTCAGGACCTGTTTGGGAAGAGAGCTCTAAGGGCACGCTAACTGGGCTGTGCCGAGAGTTCTGGAGGATTTTGACTGGATACACATGGTTGTGGCATTCGGAGTGTGAACTCGCTGTCCTCAGTCCAGAAGGCTTTTCGACAACACGCCTTTGTTCGCGGGCGGGAACGTTTCCCGGCGAACAAACAGCCTCCGTGTCATGGGCGCTGGGCATGGCTGGTCCAATGCGGGTGACGCGGTGAATTTGGCAAACGGTGAAACACTGGGCTCTTATCTCGGTCGCGTGCACCAGAGGAAGGCTTCGTGCTGGCCCGGGAGCCCTCGCTGCTGGCAGACGCAATGCGCTCTCAGAGCTCACGGGGCCCCGCCGACGTGGCTGTGGCGGAGTGTTGACCCAGAAGTCACGGGTTTGATTTCGGTGAGGGCACAGACTGGGTTCTGGGCTACCCCTCTGCCCACTAGGGGGCCTGCGGGAGGCAGCCGGGCAATGTTTCGCTCTCACTGAGGTTTCTATCTTTCTCCTTCCCTTTCTCTCTAAAAATCAATATGCCATACTCAGTGTGGCTCAGTGGATAGAGCGTTGGCCTGTGGACCAAAGGGTCCCAGGTTCGATTCCGGCCAAGGGCATGCACCTTGGATGTGGGCACATCCCCAGTAGGGGGTGTGCAAGGGGCAGCTGATAGATGATTCTCTCTCATTGATGTTTTTAGCTCTCTATCCTTCTCCCTTACTCTCTGTGAAAAATCAATAAAACATATTTTAAAAAATAAAAAATAATAAAAATCAAAGAGCCATACTCAGTGTGGCTCAGTGGATAGAACATCGGCCTGCGGACCAAAGGGTCCTGGGTTCGATTCCGGTCAAGGGCCCGTAGCTGAGTTGCAGGCTCCTCCCTGGCCTTGGTTGGGGCCCTGGTTGAGGCGTGTGCAGGAGGCAACCAATCGATGTGTTTCTCTCACATCGACCTTTCTGTTTCTCCCTCTCTCTTCCACTCTCTCTAAAAATCGATGGGAAAATATCCTCGGGTGAGGATTTAAATAAGTTCAATATAAACACTTAAAAAATAAATAAATAAAAAGCTCAGAGGCGCGCCCGGCCTTCGCTGGCTCCTCTTCGCAGGACGAGTCGGGCCGCCGCCTCCAGGAAGCCTCCCTCCCTGGCTGGGCCCGTGGGAGCCGCCCTCGGGGGAGCAAACCCGTTTCCGTGTCTCCTCGGAGGCGAGGCAGCCCCTCGCGGCGGCCGACGCGGCGGCTTTCAGGGTGTTGTTAGGAAGCGGGGGCGTCTCGGAGGCTGCGCTCTAGTCCGAACGTGACCACTGCCCAGGCACACGCTGCTGTCATCGGCCGCGCCCCGTGGGCGAGCCCGCGGCTAAAACCGGGAGCGGACGGCGTCCCCGCGGCCCGGCCATCGTCACCCGTGTCTGCACCACGGTGACCGCACACCGGCCGCACTCCGAGCTTTCGGGGGCCGCGGCGAGGCTGGCCACACTTCCGGACGCGATGGCCTAACTGGAGGAGCCTTCGGTGTCACCGCGGCTGGGCTCCGCTCGGGCAGGAGCGGCGGTGATGGAGAGGCTCGGGCCATGGTGGTGCTGGCCACCGGCTCCCGGGAGGAGGGAGAGGGAGAGGGAGAGGGAGAGGGAGAGGGACATCTTCCTCTTTTCCTGAGATGGCTGCCCAGTGTATTTTTGGATTCTCACAAACCCGTGGACTCGTCACTGGGTCAGAGCCAGGGGAGGAGCCCTGAGATTATCGTTTGTCATTCGGGCCTGGCCTCCCCCAGGAGGAAGGCTGAAGATTCTAAGGAGCTTGGAGAGCATCTGTTTTATTCATTTACTAGAGGCCTGGCGCACAGAATCCGTGTGTGGGTCCGGTCCCTGGGCCTGGCCTGTGGTCAGGGCCATCTTCCTCGGCTGCTGGCAGCCGGCCCCGCCCCCCACTGCCACGCACCCCCGGTTCTCCATCCGCCATCGAGCGGTTGGAGCCTGACGGCCCGGAAAGGGACCCAGAGGTGGTCAGTGTGCCTCATAGTGACTGGTCCAGCAGTCGATTTGCATATTACCCTTTTATTATATAGGACAGAGGCCCAGTGCACGGTGGGGGCTGGCTGGCCTGGCCTGATGGGGCCCTGGGTTGGGGTGGGGGTCCCCACTGGGGGGTGGGGCCAGCCATGGTGAGGGCCCTGGGTGGTTTGCAGGCCGGCCCCGTCCCCGATCGGGATGGGGGTCCCCGCTGGGGGCAGGGCTTGCCAGTGGGAGGGGCCGTGGTCATTCTAGGTTCTGGTTGTTCTGGTTATTCCACCGTTTCGGTCACTGAGCTTTTATTATATAGGATTAAAAAAATACTTTTATTGATGTCAGAGAGGAAGGGAGAAGGAGAGAGAGAAAGAAACATCAGTGATGAGAGAGAATCATGGTCCGGCTGTCTCCTGGGGATCGGGCCCACAACCGGGAATCGAACCAAGATCTCCTGGTTCACAGGTTGTCGCTCAGGCACTGTGCCGCGCGGCCGGGCGAGGGCGTCTGTGTCAGCTCTGCCTTCCCGGAGAGGAACTGCCCAGAGAAGAGGGGTCGGTGTCCCCTCCCGCCTTCACTCCAGAGGCCACCACTCGGCAGGTCCTCACCGGGGATGTGTGTGCGTTGCTACGTCTCACTTTCCCCTCTGGGCCCCTGCCTGTCGGCTTCCCGCCCTGGAGGACGGGATTTGGCCCTTTCTCCCTGCACAGACCTCTTCCTCCCCTTTCCCCGCCCCCTCGCCCCTTCACTCCCGAATTCCAGTGAGATCGACGTTCAGCACCGACAGCATCCAGGCCCTGTGGGGCCCAGGCAGAGCCCACCGCCGTCATGGCCCTGTGGGTCAGCTGCCCGGGAGCCCACATGTCTGCTTGTTTGCTTTTCGTCTCATATCCTTGTCTCTGCTCTTCTGTCTAAATCTCCTCCCGTTCAGTCCGATGAAGTCCATCCCTGACATCCCTATGGAGCCACTGCTGCGGCCGCCGACCTGCCGCTGTGGGGACCGAGGTGGCTGCCCCGCCTGCTGCCCAGGCCCCCCTCCCCCCGTGGCTCCCTTGTGCCATCTGGAGGGCCCTTCAGCCGCTTCGGTAGTGGTTCCCCTGCTTTCTGAAGAGGGCACGGGAGGTCAATGTCTCTTTAAGACCTTGAACCTCAGACGCGGTCGGCAGTGTGCCCAGGTAGGGCTTCCAGGTGGGAATACAGTCCTCGTTGGCAAAGTCAAGGCTGGCCCCTCTCTGGTTTCCAGTGTGGTTCCTGGGAACGCCGACACCTCTGAGGACGGTGCCGTTATTTCCTCTCCTCCTGGCGGTGAGGGACCGGCTTAGATCCCCGCTTCCCTGCGCTTTTGTCTGCTCTCTCACCTGTGATCCCTGTGTCTGCGCGTCCATCTGCTCCCCGCCCTCGTGCTCCTGTCGTGTCCTTTCCCCTTTGCCATCTGATGGGTCTACGCCTGCGAACAGAGCCAACCAACAAAAACACAGACGGCACAACTGCCACGCTGCACCCGCGCCTCCCAGGGTTTCAGAAACGGGAACAGCGACGCTCCATCCTGCCCGGAAGCTCTGCCCGGAAGCTCTGCCCGGAAGCTCTGCCAGAAGCTCTGCCCGGGAGTGTGGTCTGGGGTGCAGTGCGTGAGCCGCTCAAGTGCTGATGGAGAGGAAGGCGGCAAGCTCAGACGCCTCCAGGCTGGAAATCACGCACCGGCCGAGCCCTGCACGCCCGCCCCCCGCCCCCCCCCTGCGGGTGCACCTTGCAGACCTGAGTGTCCCGTCCTTCCTCATGGAGTAGACGTGGCGCCCACGCTTGGCCAGTGACTGTGGAATGAATGAGTGGCTCTCCGCTCCAAAGCAGAGAGAGTATGTCATGGAAAAATAAAATATCGGTACACAAAAACAATGTTATTGGAGCCACCCATCCACTCACACAGTGCATGTGGCCGTGTTTAACAGTAGGAATGGCAGAGGTGAGTAATTGTGAGGGAGACCCATGGCCTGGAAAACCTGAAATATTCACAGGAAAGTCTGCTGACTCATCTTCCTGATGGACAGACTGTGGCTCGGAGGGCTGATGGGTCTGGTCCAACCTGTACAGCATTTGGAAGCAGAATCCAAGTTGAAACCGAGGTTTTCTAACGTGTCAAATGCCTTTGGGTATGGTTTCCCCTATATTTTCGCCTCTTTGGAAGAATCCCATATAAAAAAGAGCCAATTGCAAATGGCCATCACACCATCATGCTGTCACTCTGGGGCCGGGACACCTGAGGCCACACCCCCACCCTGCAGGGTTTGGCAGGGGCAGTGCTGGCTGGGTCTGGATCTTGCGCAATTTCGAGGTGTGTGTGTGTGTGTGTGTGTGGGGGGGGGGGGTTGGTGGGGACTTGACTCTGGGTCCCATGGTGCATGCCAGCCTCTGACCAGAGGGAGATTTTCATGTGCATTTTACTAATTTTCTTTCATCTCTGACACTTCTATTATAGAGAAAGGGCAAATAGCAATATTAAAGTATTTCCTCAACTAATTCCCTTTTAATGTGCATACGTTTCGTGCACTGGATCATTAGCTTTACTTGTAAAGTGCTTATTGTCTTCCCTGTTATTGTAAGTACTTCCCTTGTATTAAATCATTTAACCTTCATGTTAGGTTGGGGTGAGGCAGGAGCTGGTAAAGGTGGGCCTGAGGCTGAATCCAGGCAGCTGTTCATTTTTATAAATAAAGTTTTGCCCTAGCTGGTGTGGCTCAGTGGATAGAGGGTTGGTCTGCAGGCCAAAGGGTCCCGGGTTCGATTCTGGTCAAGGGCATGGACCTCGGTTGCAGGCTCCTTCCTGGGCCCTGGTCAGGGCTCGAGCAGGAGGCAACCAATCAATGTGATTCTCTCATGTCGATGCTTCTCTCTGTCTTCCCCTCTCCCTTCCACTGTCTCTAAAAATCAATGGAAAAATATCCTCAGGCAAGGATTTACCATTTGATCTAATAAAAGAGTAATATGCAAATTGACCATCACCCCAAACACACAAGATGGCCACCCCCATGTGGACACAAAATGGCCTGCAGTGGAGGGCAGTTGGGGGCAATTAGGCCTGTGGGGGAGAACAGTTAGGGGCAACCAGGCTGGCAGGGGAGGGCAGTTAGGGGCAATCGGGCCAGCAGGGGAGCAGTTAGATGTCGATCAGGCTGGCAGGGGAGTGGTTAGGGGCAATCAGGCAGGTAGGCAGGCAGGTGAGAGGTTGGAAGCCAGCAGCCTGGATTGTGAGAGGGATCCCAGATTGGAGAGGGTGCAGGCTGGGCTGAGGGACAACCCCCCCCCCATGCACAAATTTCATGCACCGGGCCTCTAGTAAGTAAGTAAGTAAATAAATAAATAAAGTTTCGTTGGACCACACCATGCCCATTTGTTTCCTGTCTTTGTCAATAAAGTTGGAGCTCATCCATTCAAAGGCGTCTCCTCTGTGGCTCCCAGGAGGACAAAGATGAGCAGTTCCCTGGAGCCCACAGCAGCCGGTGGGGTGTGAGCACAGGTTGTCTGGCCCGGGGCAGAGAAGGGCCTGGTGGAGCTGGGACTGCTGACCGTGTGGCCAGCGTAAGTGGTTTCTTTCTCGGAGGCAGCAGGCTGCACAGGCACCGAGCCGAGAGCGGACGCTAAAGCCCGAGAAAGCGTCTGCAGACCCTCTCCCCACGCTGCCCACAGAGAGCAGTGTTTCGAGTGCAAATGGAGAAGCCCAGGCCTGCCCAGCTCTGCGCAGTCACTGCCAGGCAGGGCCTGGTTGTAGTCAAAGGCATGGAGCCAGAACTGAGGCAAATTTGGGAAAGACCAGCCTGGAGCAAACCAAGTCTCCCCCAAACGGTTGTTGAGCCGATGAGGTCACGTTCGTTGAGGCCACAGGCGTCCAGGAGCTGCTGTGGGTCTGACAGGCGGTGCTCAGAAGCAAGCCGGGCGCTCGGCCTCCGAGAAGCTCCTCCCTCCTATTGAACCCACTCTCTGCCCCTCAG
>CM072923.1:182500-292500 GCA_036971965.1 Nyctalus aviator
GCCGCCTCCCTGCGGCTCGGACGGACGCACAGAGCCGGCGTGCTCTCAGTACCGGGCGTGCTGGGAGCCCCGCTGGGAGGGAGCCCAGCGCTCAGCCTCAGACGTTGTGATAACGTGGTTTGAGGACCGAGACGTTTTCCTTTTAGCCATAAGGTCCAGGGTGGTTTTTGTTTGTTTGTTTGTTTTGTTAAATTTGAGGCAGTCTGTTCCATCCCTAACAGGACACTGGACGCTCAGCAGACTGGGCTGCACGGGAATGAGCGTCAGGGCTGAGGAGACACTCATGTCACCCTGCCCCACGCTGGATGTCTTGTGTCCTCCTCCTTTCTCACTCAGCAGGAGGGGCGGGTGCCCCTGAAGTCCTCACTGTCAGGCGTGGGTCATGCATGGGCCAGGCGTGGTTCTTACTTCTCAACAAGCAGTTGCTGTGTCTCTCTCCCTCCCCAAGCTGAACGAGGTGGACAAAAGCCCATTTTCTGTCCACATTCTGGGCGAGACGGTCCCGTGCACATCACGTCTCGGACGCACGGACATATGTATGCCTTCGCTCTGGCTCTATAAATAATCGCGAAAACAAAACCCAATGTTCTGGGCACTATTTTTAGGTGGAGAAAAGTTATGGGAAAGACTCAGGGCCCTGCTTGTGAGAAAATGCGCTGCCCAAGTGGTTCCCACAGCCCGGGGAGGGCGGCTGGACGATGATTTATATTTTGCCGTTTTTGGAGACATTTTCCTTAAAATATCCTGCAGCGTTTTTTCGGTTTGCTGTCTACATGGGAAGGAAAGTAGAGGGTTTAGGGGAAATAAAAATAGAGACTAAAAATAGAGACGTTAAATATATGTACTTAAGGAGCAGAGATATTTATAACAATATCTCTTCCTGGTGCCCGTGAACAAAAATGATCACACCTCTTGGTTCAGACGTATATTTGGGCTGAATTGTCTCATTGTAACCAATGTACGCACCCACCTGAGCCCAGCTCGTCTGCAGGATATTTTCCTGTTTGTCTGCCCTCCGTTATGAATTAAATGGTAATTTAATGGGGGAGGCCGAGCATCAGGAGGATGGTTGCAGGCTTTGTGTTTTATATCGTGCACTTAAGACATGAAACCTAGAGATGCTGACAGATCTACAGGGAGGGCGTCTGATGTTTAACGCACAGACGGCTCACAGCACGCCAGTGGAATGTTTTAAAACAGTCCTTGGTCTTTTTCAAAGGATTCCCAGATGCGTATCCTTTGCCACCTGATCAGTAATTCACACCCCGCAGACCCTCGAGCCCAGTCTAATGACAGTCCCCTCAATTAAAAATGAGCTGTCAGGGAGAAAGGGTGTGACCAAGTCCAGTATATTTCACTCCAGATGTCTGCTTCCGAAGCAACATTTCTGGGTCAGAAGAGGGACTGTAAGTGGGCCGGGGACACTGGACGCGGGAAGGCAGGCCGGGGGCGGGGGCATCTTCACCGGGAGAGCGGCGCCTCCCGAGCGGGGCCCCCCCCCCCATTGCCAGGCCCCCGGCTGCGCCTCGGTGACGGTGCCTCTTGTCCTGCAGCTGGAAGACCCGGGGGAAGGCCGCCGCTCCGGCGCCCACATGCTCAGCACCGCCAGGGTTCCTGCGGACCGGCCCGTGCGTATCGCCTTCAGCCTCGGCCAGGCCTCAGGTGCGCCCTCCGTCCCTGCCCCCTCCCTATGTGCGCCCACGGCTGTGCATGTGCCCCCTGACCTTGACCTCAGGGCAGCCCGTGCAGGTGCTGCCCGCTGACCCGACCTCAGGGCAGCCCGTGCATGTGCTGCCCGCTGACCCGACCTCAGGGCAGCCCGTGCATGTGCTGCCCCCTGACCTTGACCTCAGGGCGGCCTGTGCATGTGCTGCCTGTTGACCTTGACCTCAGGGCGGCCCGTGCAGGTGCTGCCTGCTGGCCTTGACCTCAGGGCGACCTGTGCAGGTGCTGCCTGCTGACCTTGACCTCCTGACCTCCATCAGGTCCCAGCTGCGTGGCTTTCCCCGCTGCCTCTAAAGGCGGGAGCTTCCCCATCTCTCATTTTTTGTCAGTTTAGTCCGTTTTCTCTGCTTTTCTTCCTTCCCCACTTCAGCTTTCTTTTGCTGAGAGTCATGGGCTAGCTCTCTGACAACAGCAAAGCAGGTCGTTGCTGGTTTGTTGAGAGCGGGCGGGTGGTGGGTGTGAAATACGCTGTCTCTGCTCCAGCAGCATTTCCTGCCACTGAGCTGCTGGGGGCTCCCTCACTTCCCACACGTAGAGCGAGGGGTGGGAGGTGAGGGGGTGAAGCACGGGGTGCCTGGACAGGTGCAGCGGGGTGAGGCATGGGCAGGTGAGGGGGGTGAGGGGGTGGTGTGTGGGCACGTGAGGGGTGGTGTGTGGATAGGTGAGGGGGTGAGGGAGGTGTGTGGACAGGCGAGAGGCCTCTCCAGGCCGAGGGTGAGGAGGCCGCCTGCACGGAGCCCGCGCCCCCCGCCCTCAGGGACTCCTCACACGGCTGGAGTCGCACCCCTTTGGCCGGACCTCGGGGTGTGTCATGGCAGTGACCAGGGAGGCTCGCATGTCCACGCGTGTCAGCTGTCGCCCTCAGCCAGGGTCGTATCCGTGCTCGGCATACACAGGGCATCCCCCAAATGCACATATGTGTTGAATAGCTAAAGGCAATGCTTATTACAAACCACTTCATTTCCAGAACGAGGCATCAGCTGGGGGACACCCTGTAGGTGGTGTGTACGGTGTACATGTGTGCACACACTTGTACATGTGTACACACATGTGTAACATGTAGGTCTAGGCACAAACACCATGGCCACCGAGACCTGTCTTTTGAGGGCTGGTTCCTCTGTCTTCCCATCCGTCTGCCCTTGTCTCCCCGTCACCCCCTCCTTCCGTGGTGCTCCTGGGACCGTGAGTGATGGAAGGGGCATTCATCCCCCACGGAGCCACACGAGGGGCTGGGCCCGCCGTCCTGACCGCAGCTCTGCCTGCGGAACGGGCACCTCTCACAGGGCACTCGGCAGGGGCCGCCGTCCGCCCACCTTTCTTCAACGGTGCCCAGATGGAGGCAGGTCTGCAGCCTGGCGTGCACATAGTGGGGTGCACCCTGGGAATCCGGGTCATGCCGCAGGGCTGGCGTGCGCATAGTGGGGGCGGGTCCTGGGATCCGGGTCACAAGGGCAGCAATGCCCTCCTCACACTGTGCTGCCCTTTAAACTCCAGTGCGTGTGGCGGACGCACCCCACGTTCAGGGGACGCACCCCGATTTTCACAGGACGTGGGACACCCAGGGTGGACCTTAGGGAGCAGTTTCATGGCCTCGAGCTGATGGTTGAGGATAAGCAGAGTCCGTGAGAAAAGGACTCCTTTTGCCTGGGACTGTTGACTTGTTCATGTCTTAGGAGCCTAATAATGGGCTCATTCCCTCAGCCGTGTTAGGTCTGTTTTTCTACTTTCTCCTCCTCCTTCTCCCTCCTCCGGTTCGATTCCCGGACAGGGCACAGGCCCGGGGTGTGGGCTGGATCCCGGTGTGGGGCGTGCAGGAGGCAGATTCCCTCTCATCACTGATGTTTCTCTCAGTCGCTCCCTCTCCCTTCCCCTCTGACATCAATGAAAACATTTAGGAAAGTGAAAGAGAGAAGCACTTGCTTGTGAGAGCAGGGCGGCCCGGGGTGAGGGTGACGGAGGAAGGCCGGTTCTGAGGTTTTGGAGGAAGAGGGGAGGGACGTGGGAGCACGTTTTACCCGATGGTAATGCCTCCCATGGACTCTGTGAAGCAGGTGTTTCTGGGTAAGGGTGCGCTAAGCTAAGTTAGTGAGGAGGTTCTCACAGAGGATGATGGGTAAGGGTCACAGAACGATGGCGGCAATAACGGCGGCCAGAGGAACGGCTCCGAAAAGAGACAGAGCCGCCTCAAACTGGTCCCATGCCCGGCGGGACCACGCCGTCTGTTTGACGCTCGACCTTGTTGGCCTGATGGTGCCAGTGCTGGCTGAGGTCACGTGACGATTGATATCGATGCCAATAATAACGACAAAGAACTGGCAGTCTGCCCAGGGCCATGCCACGTCTCGACCTGTGTCCCTGTCTCTGCCCGACCTGTCCCTGTCTCTGCCCGACCTGTCCCTGTCTCTGCCCGACCTGTCCCTGTCTCTGCCCTGCACCTTTCATTCTCTGCAGCTGAGACCTCGTGGGCAGTACGGAGTGCCTGCCTCTGAGGCCCCGTACGCCGGAAACAGGTTTAAAAAGCTCTTGATGTGGTTCAGAGCGGCGTGACTTTAACAAAAGCCGTTTGACACATTATTCACGTGGGTCGGCAGCATTGGAGCACTTATTTTATTCTATACATAAAGCATTCATCTCAGCTTAGATTGGAAAGTGCTCGAAGCCCTTTTGTGCACCTGTGAAATTTGGGGCACCATTTCTCGTAGGAAGCATTTGCTCAATGGGAGGGTGACAGGGAGACCGTCCCACGTTGAGGTTTAGACGGAAAGAGCAAACCCAGGACCAGCGACGCCCCCTCCTGGCCCGGAGCGAGGAGGCAGGGCTTGTTCTCTCTGTTCTCCGACGAGGAAAAGGGACCGTCCGCCCCGTGGGCCGCAGGCCTGCACCCCCCACCTTACCCCTTTGGTCCGGCTGACGGGGAACGGGAACGGGAGCTGACCTGGCGGCATTAAGCACTGGTTGTTAGCATTGGAGTGTCTGGTCCTGAGGCAGGAGGAGAGAACTGTGTCTCAGAGAGGTCACATCAATTCTCCCCGCTCACTGGGAAAGCCGATGGCTGCCGTGCAGGCCTGTCCACGGCCTGTCCGCGGCCTGTCCGCAGCCTGTCCACGACCTGTCCACGACCTGTCCGCAGCCTGTCCACGGCCTGTCCGCGGCCTGTCCGCAGCCTGTCCGCAGCCTGTCCACGGCCTGTCCACGACCTGTCCGCGGCATGTCCACTGCCTGTCCACGACCTGTCCATGTCCTGTCCACGGCCTGTCCACGGCCTGTCCACGGCATGTCCACGGCCTGTCCGCGGCCTGTCCACGGCCTGTCCATGGCCTGTCCGCGGCATGTCCGCAGCCTGTCCACGGCCTGTCCGCGGCCTGTCCGCAGCCTGTCCATGTCCTGTCCACGGCCTGTCCGCGGCCTGTCCGCAGCCTGTCCACGGCCTGCCCACGACCTGTCCATGTCCTGTCTGCGGCCTGTCCATGGCCTGTCCACGGCCTGTCCGCGGCCTGTCCATGGCATGTCCACGGCCTGTCCACGGCCTGTCCATGACCTGTCCATGGCATGTCCACGGCCTGTCCGCGGCCTGTCCATGGCCTGTCCACGACCTGTCCGCAGCCTGTCCGCGGCCTGTCCGCGACCTGTCCGCAGCCTGTCCACGGCCTGTCCGCGGCCTGTCCGCAGCCTGTCCGCGGCCTGTCCACGACCTGTCCGCAGCCTGTCCGCGGCCTGTCCACGGCCTGTCCGCGACCTGTCCACGGCCTGTCCGCGACCTGTCCGCAGCCTGTCCACGGCCTGTCCACGGCCTGTCCACGGCCTGTCCACGACCTGTCCACGACCTGTCCACGGCCTGTCCGCGGCCTGTCCGCAGCCTGTCCACGGCCTGTCCACGACCTGTCCACGGCCTGTCCACGGCCTGTCCGCGGCCTGTCCGCGGCCTGTCCACGGCCTGTCCACGACCTGTCCGCAGCCTGTCCACGGCCTGTCCACGACCTGTCCGCAGCCTGTCCACGGCCTGTCCGCGGCCTGTCCACGGCCTGTCCACGGCCTGTCCACGGCCTGTCCGCGGCCTGTCCACGGCCTGTCCGCGACCTGTCCGCAGCCTGTCCGCGGCCTGTCCAGGCCTGTCCACGACCTGTCCACGGCCTGTCCGCGGCCTGTCCGCGGCCTGTCCACGGCCTGTCCGCGGCCTGTCCACGACCTGTCCACGGCCTGTCCACGGCCTGTCCACGGCATGTTGCACGGACGCACCACGTCCTCGGTGTCAGGCCTTCTGAGGCAGAGGTGCCGGGGAGTGTGTTTGCGTGAGCCTGGGCACGCACCGCGGCCCTCACTGGCTTGCCTGTGAGTGTGTGTCCCTGAAGGACAGTCTTCAGGACACCAGCCGGGCCCACGGCAGGCAGGACCAGCTGCAGGGCTGTGGGGGCTCGGGGTCAGGGATGTGGGGTCTGCAGACGGAGGGCCTGAGCAGGCGGAGGCCCCGGGCGGCCGCCTCGCGGGTGAGCAGGTGGGCAGGAGGGCGTGTGAGCAGGGGGCCCGCAGGCTCCCGGCTGGAGGGACGGAGGTGGCTGTGAGGAGTGGGTTTCCTGGCCCCCGAGTGTGCCTGGGTGGGGACCGCGTGGGGGAACCGCCAGGCGCCGGCAGAGCAGGGGCTCCCACGCCGTGCGCACCTGCTCCGTTTGGGCCGAGTTGTCACCTCTCGGATGTAAAACAGGAAGCGAGGACTCAGCGGCGAGGACTCCTCAGGGTTTGTTTTACCTGCAAAGTACGTTCACCGATGAACGGGCTCTCCTGGCCAAGCAGCGGTCTTGTGCGTCGGTGTTCGTGTTCCGTCCTAAGGATGCTGACACACGGTCCCCAGGGTCTGGGGGGAGCTGCTGGGGCCGTGGGGTCGGGGACCAGAGCGAGGACGTCAGAGGGAGGTGAGAGCCCCGGGCGGAGCACTCGGCCTCTGCACCCAGGGGCTGTCAGACGGCCGCTCGGCGCCTCCCGGCGAGCAGGTCCAGTTACCTTTTGAGCGGGAGGATCTGGCGACAGACCCCACGGCCCCACGTACTCGGTTGAAGAGAAACGCAATGAGGGCAGTTGTTTAGGGACAGAATAGCCCTGGCTGGTGTGGCTCAGTGGATAGAGCATCAGCCTGCAGATTGAAGGGTCCCGGGTTCGATTTCGGTCAAGGGCAGGTACCTTGGTTGCAGGCACATCCTCAGTAGGGAGTGTTCAGGAGGCAGCTGATCGATGTTTCTCTCTCATCAATGTTTCTTACTCTCTATCCCTCTCCCTTCCTCTCTGTAAAAAATCAGTAACATATACTAAGAAAAAAAAAGTGTCAGGACAGCCGGCAGCTGCTCGGTGGGCCGAGATGACGTCCAGGGCACAGGGGATGGGCCTGGCGGAAGCTCTATTTTAGGTGCCGCTGACAGTCCCATCGCCTGCTCCACACAGCGACCATCTGCTTACCCACACTCCGCTCTAATCCCTCCTAGAGTTCATCCTCAGTGGTTCCCCCCCTCCCCGTCTCCCCCGCCCCAGGGTGTCCACCAAGCCCACTGCACCCTTTTGAAAAGGGAGCCTAGGAATGATTTCCTGAAGACGTTAAAATACGATAAAGTGATTTGCCGATTTAGCCTAGAGCCCTTGTCACAGCATTCAATCCATATTTGGTAAATAAATTTTTTAAAAAGTAAGTTTTTATTGATTTCAGAGAGGAAGGGGGGGGGAGAAACATCAATGAAGAGAATCGGGCAAATCAGTAAATTTTAATCAGATACGCTTGCATCCGATCTTGTTACATTCTAAACAAACCTGGGAGCTGCCTTTCTTCTTTAAAAAAGGGGAATTGCCGGGGGGTGCGGGGGAGGCTCCGGCTTCGCTACTGTACCGGCACCTTGGCTTCCGGAATCCACGGGCTGCGCTCCCCGGAGCCGGCCCAGCGCCGCCCGCCAAGGTCCCGCGCTGGGCCAGGTCCACAGCTGTGTCCCGGCTGAGTCACCGCCCTCTCCCCCCGCCCGGCCCGTGACTCACCGCTCCGCTTTTAGCCGATTCGCCTATTTTAAAACCCGCTGGAGCGGACGGCCACTGTTTGGAGTAAACAGGCCACACATCCCGGGCCTGGCGCTGCGGGCGGCCGGGCTGCCAAGGCAGCAGATGGGCCGCGCACCCGCTGGCGCTCCTCACATCTGTCTGTGGTTTCTCGCCGCCGCTGCCACTTCCTGCTGGGATTAATCCCACTTGGTTCACTTTTAAAACCAAAGCCCGGCTCTCCCTCTCTCTTCCTCGCTGTAAAAAAAAATCAATAAAATATATATTTTAAAAAGCAAACACTGGTAAGAGAGAATCATTGGCCAGCTGCCTCCTGCACGCCCCACCCTGGGGACGGAGCCACAACCCTGGCCTGAGCCCTGACTGGGAATCGAACCCTGACCTCCTGGTTCAGAGGCGGATGCTCAGACACTGAGCCACACTGGCCAGGCTGTTCTTTTTCGATAATCCTCATCAGAGGATATTTTTTCAATTGATTTTTTAGAGAGCATGAAAGGGAAGGAGGAAGGGAGAGAGAAAACCACTGAGCTGAGAGAGACACAGTGATCGGTTGCTTTCCACGGCCTGGCGTCAGACCTGCCCCCCAGGTGCGTGTGCTTGGCCGGGAACCAAACCCTCCCCCTCACCCCCCCCAGGCTGACACGCTAACCACTGAGCCTCCATCCAGGGCCAGACCCTTTTACAGTGGAGGACAACCAGGGACATTTGTGCTACGCTGGTCCCGGCCGCCCCGGCTCGGGCCGCTGTGTGTGCTGGCTGTGATGCCGCTGTCTTCTGCGTCCGCTCCGGCTCCCGCGGGAGGGACAGGCCAGCGGGTCGGTGCAGCGGCTCAGCCGGGGGAAGGGTCCAGAGTGACAGTCCGGTCTCCCCTTCCAGATGGCGCCCCTCCGGAGGACCCCGCGCTGCTCTTCCCGGAACTAGACCAGCAGCTGCAGGTGAGGCTCTCCGCACCCCCTCTTCCTCGCTTCACAGCCCGGGGCTGGGCCGCGGCCGGAGGCAGACAGAGGCCAGGCCCTGCGGGGCGCTCGCCTGCCTGTGGCCCCAGCACCAGCCGGTCAGACACGCAGAGGGCCGGCAACTGTGTGGGAGGGGGTCGGGAGGAGGGGCCCTGAGCCTGGGATGTGCTGTCCACCCCTTTGTCTGGGCCAGCAGCGTCCACTCCCCTTTGGGCCACGCACAGGCTGCAGGTCATCGCACAGGTCAAGGTCATTACATGGGTCACAGGTCATTGCACAGGCTGCAGGTCATCACACAGGCTGCAGGTCATTGCGAGGCCGGCCCAGGCTCACATCCTGCGCATGGACATCTGCTCAGTCACCACGTATTTTCTCTAAACGTTGGGTCTGAAAGCCCCTGGAGGGGCTGCAATCTCCAGGTCCCAGCAGCCCCGGCGTTTCCTCCCACCCAGCGCCGTCCCCCCAGACTGGGCCTGTCCCTGAAGGCACTGGAGTTGGGAACCCAGAGCCCTCGGTGGCAGGAAGAACAGGATGGCCCGGTCACCCTCCTGGTGTCCCCTCCTCGGCCAGTTCTCACCCGGAGCCCGTGCCAGAGCTGGCAGCCCGGATGCTGCGGTGCCCTGCGGTGGCCCCTGGAGGGCCTCCCCCGCCCGCCGGGCCCTGTCTGCCCAGCAGAGCGGCGTCGGGGTGGAGAGGCCGGAGGTCGCCCAGACATGGGGTCACGGGAGGCACACTCGCTGTCGGAAGGCTTCTCTGTTCTCTCGAGTGCCCCCTGCACCCCCAGCGCCCGCCTCCGGCTTCTCCTCGTCCCCCGCGGGGCCTGCCGCCCGCCCCTGCCTCCTGGTGTCCGCACATTTCCTTTCCTCTCCTCTCATCGCTCTGCCTGCGTTCCGTCCGCGTGCTCGCCCCCCACGTGCTCCTGCTGGGCCTCGGGCTGTCCGGCTGCCGGTGGTCTGGCCAGGGAGGCGAGACAACAGCCATCTCCTGGCCCCTGTCACAGTCCTTTCTGCTGGAGCTCACCGCCGTCCAGGCTATTTGATGGGCCGGCTGTGTTCCCAGGGGTTAGAGCATTGCCCCTGGACCAGAGGGGTGTGGTTCAATTCCCGGTCAAGGGCAGGGACCTGGGTTGCAGGTTCGATCCCCAGTGGGGGGTGTGCGGGGGCAACCAATCGTGTTTCTCATATTGATGCTTCTCTCTCCCCCTCCTCCATTGCTGTGGTCGCTCACGTTGCTTTGATAGGTGTACGATTTTTTGTTTTGTTTCTAGTTTGCAAGGGCTCATGGCATGGTCGTAGAACAACCTCATAAAACGTGTTGTGACTTTCTGAGAGCTCACACATTCCACAGTCTCTCACAGAACTCGGCTGTAAAATAGCCACGTGGTGGATCCTCCACCACCATCTGACCCCCAGGGTTTCTGTGGCTTTGCCAAGAATGTGGACATGTTTGAGCATGAAATGTGCGGCGCTTCTATTTCCACAGAAGCCCAAAACAGCCCCGAGCAAGAATAGCCGTGACCGACACCGCTCTTGATGTCTCTATTAATGCAAGAGGCTGGGCAAGAGGGCCCGGGCACGGCAGGTGTGAAAACGCACATCCCTCCATGAAATTCATTTATGGGCCCCGGGCCTGGGCCCAGGGGCAGGTGGTAGGTCGGTTCTATTTTGTGTGGATTCCTTTCCTGGAAATGGGTTTCTAAATCCTCCACGCCCAGCAGAGGCCGGGGGTGGCCAGCGCGGTGAGGCCATGCCGGGGCCAGTTGAGTCCACTTCTAAGAATGAATGAAAAGGCTTCAGGCCCCCGTGTCCTTCCGTTTGGAAAAGGTCACGCTGACTCCTCTCTCTGGAAACACAGGGCTGGAATGGAACGGGGTCAGGACCGAATTTGCCTTCAAATCTAGTCGCGCTGCGCTGTGTTTGGAAGACCACGGAATGGCCTGCGGATGCTGCAGAGCTAGGCCACAGTGGGGTCTTGATTATGAGCCCTGGAACACAGAACCCGTTTTTTAAATTTTTATTTTAAATATATTTTATTGATTTTTTACAGAGAGGAAGGGAGAGAGATAGAGAGCTAGAAACATCGATGAGAGAGAAACATCGATCAGCAGCCTCCTGCATACCCTCCAGTGGGGATGTGCCCGCAACCAAGTACATGCCCTTGACCAAAATCGACCCCGGGACCCTTCAGTCCGCAGGCTGACGCTCTATCCACTGAGCCACACCGGTTTCGGCAGGAACCCGTTTTTAGAACCGGTGTCGGCTAAGCTCATGAGTGGTTGCTGATGGGATCAGGGGTGGTGCTGGCCTGGCCAGGACTGGCGCTCAGCTCCACCCCCGCTCGCTCTGTGACCCGGGGAGTGAGGGCTACTCACTCTCTAAGCCTCGCTCCCTGGAGCTGCAGCGTGGAGATGATGCCACACCTGCATCACTGTGGTGGGATCGGCTGTGTGACCGAGCGGCTCGGGCACAGAGCTTGGCCAGACCGACGCTCAGCTCAGCTCATGCTAATTCTCCTCCCTCACGAGGCGCTCACTGAGTGAGGCATCGAAGGTTGTACAATCATGTGTCCATGAAACAGGAGGGGTGGCGGGACACGCTGAGCTGGCCGCTCCTCAGACGATGTCTGGTCCGTCCGGGGGCTGAGGTCACCTCCACAAATACACAGCAGCTCGAGTGTGGACGGTAATATCCTGTTATCCGAGCAGTCCCTCCAGAGACTGCTTTTAGGTCTTGCATCAGTAGGTCCCGCTGGCTGGGGCAGGGAGCTAGGACACGGAACGGAAGTCAGCCTTCCAGGGTTCTCCACCATCCGCGGAAACGGCTGCTTTTCCCTCTCAGACACGCTGATCAGCACCCTGTGGAGTCCGAGGCTGCTGTGTTAATTCTTCTTCCACGAAGTTAACCGACACAGAGAAAATACACATAGATCTTTGGACTCTATCATGGTGCCTTCTGTCCTTGGTCAGCTTGTAGGAAAACTTTGAGATACTCTTTTTAAAAATATACATTTTTAAAATTGATTTTAGAGAGAAAGAGAGAGGGGGAGAGAGAGATAGAAACATCAATGATGAGGGAGAATCATTGATTGGCTGATTCCTGCATGCCTCCTACTGGGGACCGAGCCTGAAACCCAGGCATGTGCCCTTGGCCGGTATCGAACTGAGGACCCTTCAGTCTGCAGGCTAGACCCACAAATTTCAGCCAAACCAGCTAAGGCAAGGGACACTCTTGAGTTATCACCCTGTGGTATTGCTTATGCCAAGAGGAATGACTTAAATAGTCTTCGTCCGATGTTATATAAGGGATGCTGCACATTTACTAGTGCTGACCTTGACCATCATGTAGATGCTATAAAATGTTGGTTCTTAAGATGTTTAAACAAATATTTAAAACTCTAGACAACAGCATTTCCAAATATTGCAATTAGTGCTGAGTATTTTTTCCATTTAGTTTTAACAAATTATGCTTCTTAATTTGGGGCCATTAAGGTGCCACATAGCCTTAGCCAGTTTTGCTCAGTGGTTAGAGCACTGCCTGTGCACGGACGGGTCCAGGGTTTGATTCGGGTCAATGGCTTAATCCCCATTAGGGGAGGCAGCTAATCAATGATTCTCTCTCATCATTGATGTTTCAATCTCTTTCTCCCTCTCCATTCCTCTCTTAAATCAATAAAAATACATTAAAAAAATAAAGTGCAACATAAATTTAAACCACTCTGCTTCCCCCCCCTCCCCAAATGAAAGGTAACATCGAGAATTAAGGAATAAATATGAAGCCTGCTTAGCAACCATAGAATATTTAGCTCCCTAAATATATCTCGTGTGTGGGAAGCTGGAGAGGGAAGTCAACTGCTTACATGTTCACGGTGGAGGGGCCAGGAGTACTGGAAGGAGCCAAGGAGAAAACGGAAACGCTGAAGCTGGCTCCGCCCCGTGCGGAGAGGTTTGGCCGGGCCTGTCCCCCGGGCGGTCCAGGGCCCGGGCCATCGCAGGAGGCGCTGCCCTGCACCGTGGCCCGCGGACAGCGAGACGGGCGGGTGGCTGGGCTGGCACTCCCCGGCCAGCAGCCTGCGGTTTCTCAGTTACTTCATCTCGTTAAATCGGGCCGAGGCGTGGGTGGGGCTCACCTCACTGCCTGTAATTAAAGCCCCTGGAAGCTCGTCCCAGCAGCTGGGCAGGCGGGTGGGGAGGGCGGGAGGAAGTGCCCTCCGGGGCTCTGACCTCATGCAAACCCGGGCTGTGTCTTGGAAAAGTGTCCCCGCGTTGGCCTGAGACGCCGTTAGGAGAACGTCTTGATTTAACCTTCTGAGGACCGGACGTGCGGAGTGGAACAGGTGCCCGGGCCTGGGTGGGTCTGCACAGAGTTTGTCCCGTGGTCCGCGGTGTGCGCACTTGTCCCTGAGGGTGCCTCTGCCGTCAGGGATCCTCAGCTCCTCTCCTGGGGATGCGTCTGCACTCCCCAGCAGGCGTGTGGGAGGCTGGGCTCGTTGGTGAGAAATAAGAACTTCTCCTCATTCTCATCCCCACAGAGAGTTTATTTATTGCTCGTGCGCTCCCAGCCCGGAAATAACTACAAAGACCTCTCGGATGAGAAGAGTTAAAATTAAGCAATGAGAACGGAGGCAAAAATACAAGTGTTAATTCTCCTTCCACGAAGTTAACCGACTGTTTCATCCGGTCACCAGGGCTTTCTGTGAAGATGCTTTTAGGTTTTCCGTGTGGACATGTGTCAGTATCTTAAGCACATGGGGGCCAGTTAACTCCCCCGGGCCCATTTTCTACGCCTCACACGACGGAAGCTTGCTGGTCGCTCTGCTTTCAAAGTGGAAACTTGATTCTGGTGCTTGAATTTCAGGAATCTGTTTCCTCAGGCAAATCTGTCCATGGACACTGTTGGCCACACACACTGAGTGGTTAGATGACGATGATCTCTGAATGCATAATCATTTGGCCACTCAGTGTATATCCTATATAATAAAAGGCTAATATGCAAATTGTCCCCTTGACCAGGAGTTTGACCAGCAGGCAGATCGGCCAACTGTCCATATCCCCTCCACCTGGCCAGGCTGGCCGTACCTCACCCATGCACGAATTCATGCACCAGGCCTCTAATATAAATATATATATATACCGAGTGCCAGATTATTATGCATTCAGAGGCAGCCGATCAATGATTCTCTCATCATTGGTGTTTCTGTATCTCTTCCTCTTCCTTTCTCTCTAAAATAAATAAAAATTACATATATATATATATGCACATATATGTGTATGTATGTCTATAACAGAACCCGTGAAAAAATTCCAGTTAATAAAAAGCTAAGGGGAGTGGGGGAGGAGCCTTTCTCTTCTTAAGAAAATTACGCCTAATTTTCAGTTTTCCTTTTACATCGTGGCAGCAAAGGGCAGTTCCCGCTTTACTGTGGCTGCTCTGGTCTGCAGCCCCAGGGCCCTGGGCCCTTTTGCCATCACATAGGTAACAGCTGACTCTGCGGGTCAGACTCCTACGGTGGCAAGTTACTGACTGACCCGGGTGTGGCCTGCAAGCTTCACGAGGCCAGGACACAGGTGCACGGCGCCTCAGGCTTCCCCACACGCCACCCTGCAAGGCCTGGGCCCTGACGCGCAGCTCAGCTGCCCAGAGCAAATTGCTTTCATTCTCCTCACTGTGATCCCTGGTCATTTGCCAGCGGAACAGGTGAGAATTGATGAGCTGGTGAGTTCAAGGGCAGACTGGGAGGGCCAGGCGCTCTGGATTCCTCTGGCGGCAGCCCTCTCTGGCAGGGTGAGCTGTGCTGTAGGCCTGCCTGGCCCGACTTTCCAGTTCATGGCTACACTGGAAGCCCAGGGCGCGAAAGCGTGGCCCCGCCCACCCGCCAGTCTTTGGTCATTAAGGTGTTAGAGCCACAGGCCTTTTATAATATAAAGGGGTTGTCCCAACAGCCTGAGCCCATCTGCGAGTGTGTCCATGGGCGAAACGGAAAGATGCTACAGAATGTAATTTTTATTATATTTACAATTGATTAGGACACTACAGATGTTCCACCGGAAGGTACATTTCCTCCAAATCTATTTCAAAAATTTACTTCAGAGGCCTCGGGATAAATGAGGAGAGTCATTTCATTCACCCACCAGACAATAAACTCTATAGAATTTCTACTGTGCCTGGTGGGGTCCCCAACTCTGACACCCAGGAGGTCCGTGTCCTTGCAGAATGTAGTGTGAGGCGCAGCAGTGAGACGTTCACTCGTTCCCAAGTTACCAACACGGAAAAGGTGAGCACACGACCGGGCAGACAGGCAGCTCACACGCCTAGGCCGTGGTGAGACAGAAGAGCTAGCAATGAGTTCCTATTTCTCAGCTTCATATAACATTTTTTTCTAGAAATAATTGAAAGGGGTGATTTTAAAGGCTACTTAAAAGACTAGTAACGAGAGTTTCTAAAAATAGTAATTTTAATAACCTGTTGCTAACTGGAAATCCAAATTATAAACTCAGGGAAGCCAGGCTTGTCCATGTGTTAGGGAGTGAGGTGGCTATGCTGCCTGTGTTTCGTGTCCTCCCCTCCTTCTTCCTCCCCTCGGCTGGCCCTGTCCTCCTGCTCCTTCATCCTCCCCTCGGGCTGGTCTTCTGAGGTGGGGCCCCGATCCTTGCAAACACTGTCCCGGCCAGATCCTCGGATCCTCTCTGTGGACCCGGTGCATTTCTTAGAGCCTTCCCGGTCGCCACCGGGCTGTGGGACGGACAGCCCAGGCCCACGCAAGACCCGGGACGGCCCGTGGTGACTGTGTGTGGGGCCGTGTGGCAGGCTCTGGAAGGGGCGTGGGGGGCTGGTTCCGTCCGTTAGACCCGGTGGGATGCTGCTGGCTCTGCTGTTCTCTGCCCAGCCCCCCAAGCACACGGAGGGCAGAGGTGGCTATTCCTCATGAGCGAGAGCACAGACTGACCCCTCGTCTCGCTCCCAGCCCCTGCCGCCCAGCCATGACTCCCTGGAGTCCATGCAGGTCTTCCGGCAGCACTGCCAGATCGCCGAGGAGTACCGCGAGGTCCGCCAGGAGATCGCGCAGCTCGAGGAGAGGAGGTAGGTGCCTCCGCCAGCAGGCCCGGCTGCTGGGCCACAGCGGGGCAGGCGTGTGTTTTAATGTGTATTTTACTCACCTCAGGGAGGAAGGGAGAGGGAGAGACAGAAACATCAATGAGAGAGAATTATCGACCGGCTGCCTCCTGCACGCCTCCCCCTGGGGATGGAGCCGCAACCAGGCCTGCGCCCCGACCTGTGCTCAAACCTTGACCTCCTCGTTCACAGGACGATGCTCACCCCGAGCCGCGCCCTCTGGCTGCTTCTGGCACTTCTGTAGCTGGTTGCCGTCAGTAGTTACCCACTTCCGGTCTGCTCCCCGCAGACTCCGATCCCAGCCCCCCAGTGGGAGCTGCACCCAGGGCGTGTGTGTGTGTGTGTACATATGTGTACACACACATATATGTGTATATATGTGTGAGTGTGTGTACATATATATGTATGTGTATGTGAGCGTGTATGTATGCGTGTGTATATATATGTATGTGAGTGTGTGTACATATATACATATATATGTATGTGTATGTGAGTGTATGTGTGAGTGTGTATGTGTGTGTGTATGCGCGCGTGTGTGTATATATATGTGTGTATGTTGTGAGTGTGTGTGTGTGTGTGTGTCTGTGTGTGAGATTTAGAGTGGTTACTTACAGTGCTTATGGGAGACTGTAACATCCTCCGTGCACATATGTTATTTGGAATATCTGTGGCCTGTGTCTAAGACACGGAGTTAATATCAGCAGTGAAGGCGAAGACACATTGCTGGGCAGGAAGCATGGTTACATCTCCTGTGACAACAAGGAGATGGGTCCTGCCAGGGTCCCGGAGGGACGGGCTCTGTGTCTGACATTTGGAGGAGAGTGTCTTCCCGTCACTTCCCGAAGGGGGCCGCCCAGGTGGGGACGGTGAGAGCCCAGGGCCCAGGGCGTGGCCTGGTCCTCCCGGAGCTCCGGCCTCGCTGCCCTAGGCTGAGCTTCCTCCCTCCTCCAGCGGGGGTCGCCCGGGCCACGTGTGGGAGCTGCAGAGCCGCAGGGAGCTGGTGTAACCAAGTCCTGGTATTGAATCGGTGGACGTTTTTTACATCAGAAACTCAGCAGAGTGGCTGTGATTACTTCTGGCCATTCACCAGAAAGGGGTGATTTTAATTGATTCACCAAGCGCGTGAGAAAAGCCTGCGTTTGCTTTTATTGGCATTTTTTTCTTTTCAGTTGGGGAAAAAAGTGCAATTTTATTGAAAGCTTTTTAAAAAAATTACTGAGCATTCTTACATCTTTAGACAATTCCTGAGTCCGTTTTATTTCTAGGCTTTTTTTTTTTTTTACATTTTGACAGGATCTTTGACTACATGCATAATTGCTTAGCAAACGCACGACACTAATTTAGAAACCTATCAATAAAGTCCTCCTGATTCTAGTAACTCCTGATGAAGTATCAATTCTCACCATCCAGGATGAGAGAGAACCACTGATCGCTGCCTCCTGGGACCGGGCTCACAGCAGGGCCTGTGCCCTGACAGGAGCCGAACCCTGACCTCCAGGTTCATAGGCCGACGCCCAGCCCCTGCGCCCACCGGCCTGCTGGGCTCACTGCATTGTTTACGGTCCTTCCTGAGGACTGAGCTGCTAGTCCCTGCGCGTCGCTTCCCGGTTCTCTACCTGCAGCAACAGGACAGACGCGGCTCTGTAAACCGGCTGCAGGACGGACCTAGGGTCAGGGAGAGCGGCCGGGAGGGGGCGGAATTCTTACTCCCAAGAGTTAGTGCCCATTTGTTCAACTCCGAACGGGGAGAGCAGGAAGGTGCCTGCCTCTGGAGGGAGCCTGAGCGTAAGCACCGCTCTCCACCATGGCACCGGGCACAGCCTAACCGCAAGCAGGTCTCCTGGGTCCCAACTGGCTGTCATTCTTTGCTGCGCCCGTAAAAGGTCAGAATCCCGAGGGCCGGAGGGTTCCTGGAGCGTTTTCTGGTTCGGGTGTCTCAGAAGCGCCAGGACCGAAAGCAGCTGTGGCCAAGCCCGGCTGGTGCGGCTCAGCCAGGAACCAAGAGGCCACGAGTTTGATTCCCAGTTTGATTCTGGGACAGGGCACCTGCCTGGGTTGCAGGCGGCAGCTGATGGATGATGTCTCTCTCTCATCGATGTTCTTATCGCTGTCTCCTTCTCCCTTCCTCTCTCTCCAAAGAGCCGATGAAAAAATATAACAATGAAAGGATCTGAGGCCGGGGAGGCCGGGCAGAGGGTGAGATGTGGGGGAGCGGGCTCCTCTGTGCCTTTACACGCGTGCGTTTGTGCGTGTGCCTCTACGCGCGTGCGTTTCAGCGTGTGCTCTCCGCGCCGCCCGCAGGAAGGAGCTCCTTGCGAAGCTGGCGCAGGCGGAGGAGGAGAAGGTGGACGCCGCCCAGCTGGCCCGCGAGTTCGAGGCGCTGACGGAGGAGAACCGCTCCCTGAAGCTGGCGCAGTCCCAGTGCGTGGAGCAGCTGGAGAAGCTCCGCGTCCAGTACCAGAAGCGGCAGGGCTCGTCCTAGCACGGCGGCCCCTGCCCCCCCTGCCCCCCACTCCCCATCCCCCTCCGGGCCCCTGCCCCCCCATCCCCCCACCCCCTCCAGGCCCCTGCCCCTCCATCCCCCCCATCACTCCACCCCCTCCGGGCCCCTGCCCCCCCATCCCCCCACCCCCTCCGGGCCCCTGCCCCTCCATCCCCCCCATCACCCCACCCCCTCCGGGCCCCTGCTCCCCCATCCCTCACTCCTCCGGGCCCCTGCCCCCCCATCCCCCCATCCCCCCTATCCCCCCTCCGGGCCCCTGCCCCCCAACCCCCCCATCCCCCCCTCCGGGCCCCTGCCCCCCATCCCCCCATCCCCCCTCCGGGTCCCTGCCCCCCATCCCCCACCCCCTCCGGGCCCCTGCCCCCCCATCCCCCACCCCCTCCGGGCCCCTGCCCCCCATCCCCCCCATCCCCCCTCCGGGCCCCTGCCCCCCATCCCCCCACCCCCTCCGGGCCCCTGCCCCCCCATCCCTCACCCCTCCGGGCCCCTGCCCCCCCATCCCCCCACCCCTCCGGCCCCTGCCCTCCCATCCCCCCACCCCCTCTGGGCCCCTGCCCCCCCATCCCCCCACCCCTCCGGGCCCCTGCCCCCCCATCCCTCACCCCTCCGGGCCCCTGCCCCCCCATCCCCCACCATCCCCCCTCTGGGCCCCTGCCCCCCCATCCCCCACCCCCCTCCGGGCCCCAGTCCCCCCAATCCCCCACCCCCTCTGGGCCCCTGCCCCCTTATCCCCCCACCCCCTCCAGGCCCCTGTCCCCCCAATCCCCCACCATCCCCCCTCTGGGCCCCTGCCCCCACCATCCCCACCATCCCCCCTCCCCTCTGAGCCACCCTCATCCCACCGCCTCTGAGCCGGGCCTCTCTGAGCCGGGCCTCTCTGAGCCGGGCCTCTCTGAGCCGGGCCTCTCTGAGCCGCCCCCTCTCTGAGCCGGCCCCTCTCTGAGCTGCCCCTCTCTGAGCTGCCCCTCTCTGAGCTGCCCCTCTCTGAGCCGCCCCTCTCTGAGCCGCCCCCTCTCTGAGCCGCCCCTCTCTGAGCTGCCCCTCTCTGAGCTGCCCCTCTCTGAGCTGCCCCTCTCTGAGCCGCCCCTCTCTGAGCCGCCCCCTCTCTGAGCCGCCCCTCTCTGAGCCGCCCCTCTCTGAGCTGCCCCTCTCTGAGCCGCCCCCTCTCTGAGCCGCCCCTCTCTGAGCTGCCCCTCTCTGAGCTGCCCCTCTCTGAGCTGCCCCTCTCTGAGCCGCCCCCTCTCTGAGCCGCCCCTCTCTGAGCTGGGCCTCTCTGAGCTGCCCCTCTCTGAGCCGCCCCTCTCTGAGCCGCCCCTCTCTGAGCTGCCCCTCTCTGAGCCGGGCCTCTCTGAGCCGGCACGTCGAGGTCTGGCCCGGGAGGGAGATCTCGCGTTAAATAAGATACCGAAAGCAAACCCACTGCCCGTGTGTCACAGCCTGTGCCCCTCGCGTTCCTTCTCAGTCAGGACGCAGGGCGGAGATGGGTGTCGGCGGGCTCCACCGGCAGGACCGAGCGGCGCGCCAGCCGGCCGTGCTCACGTGCGGCCCGCGCCCGTTACTGTGTCCCCCGGCCCAGCAGAGCCGCCCGCGGTGCCCTGTCCACAGCCAGCCCCGCGGCGATTGTCCCGGAGTGAACGGGCGCGTAGCACCGTGCTCCCTCACGAAAACGACAGCGCGGGCTGCGCCAAACGCAGGGCGGTGCGCTGCTGCGGCCTAAGAGCAGGACAGGGCCCGGAGCGCGCCCCCCGAGGTGTTCGGGGAGCGTGCAGACGCTGTTTGGGGCGTCCTCGGGAAGACATCAGCACGGTGATGGCGATTGCTCTGTTTTGGGCTTAACGAGGCGTGTGGGGTCGAAATGAGGAATGGAAATATAAGCGTAAATTCGGGATTCAC
Source organism: Nyctalus aviator (assembly GCA_036971965.1). Lineage (NCBI taxonomy): Eukaryota > Metazoa > Chordata > Mammalia > Chiroptera > Vespertilionidae > Nyctalus > Nyctalus aviator. Next base: position 202,714 of record CM072923.1, read on the forward strand.
ACGCGGTTCCCTCGTTCTGCTTCCCACCACCTGCCCCCTCAATCTCTGTTTCGTGTCCGTTTCTGTTCATGTACCTTCTTTTTCATTAAACACGGTCAAAACCGCCCGCCCGCCTCCTGGCCTTTCCTCACGACCTGGGCTCAGTTAGGCTGGTCCCGCTCGCGGGATCTTCTCTGCTCGGGGCTGCAGGTGCCAAAGCAGCAAACCCTCTCCCGGGCAGGTCCCCCGCCCGCAGGTCCCCCCTCTGTCAGGTTCCCCCTCTGGCAGGTCCCCCTCTGTCAGGTCCCCCTCTGGCAGGTCCCCCCTCTGTCAGGTCTCCCTCCTGCAGGTCCCCCTCCAGCAGGTCCCCCTCTGGCAGGGTCCCCCTCTGGCAGGTCCCCCTCTGGCAGGTCCCCCCTCTGGCAGGTCCCCCTCTGGCAGGGTCCCCCTCTGGCAGGTCCCCCTCTGGCAGGTCCCCCCTCTGGCAGGTCCCCCTCTGGCAGGTTCCCCCTCTGGGCAGGTTCCCTCTCTGGGCAGGTTCCCTCTCTGGGCAGGTCCCCCTCTGGCAGGTCCCCCTCTGGCAGGTCCCCCTCTGGCAGGTCCCCCCTCTGGCAGGTCCCCCTCTGGCAGGTTCCCCCTCTGTCAGGTCCCCCTCTGTCAGGTTCCCCCTCCAGCAGGTCCCCCCCTTCGGCAGGTCCTCGCTCTGGCAGGTCCCCCTCTGGCAGGTCCCCCGCCTGCAGGTCCCCCTCCGGCAGGTCCCCCTCTGGCAGGTCCCCCTCTGGCAGGTCCCCCTCTGGCAGGTCCCCCCTCTGGCAGGTCCCCCCTCTGGCAGGGTCCCCCTCTGGCAGGTCCCCCCTCTGTCAGGTCCCCCTCTGGCAGGTCCCCCCTCTGGCAGGTCCCCCCTCTGTCAGGTCCCCCTCTGGCAGGTCCCCCTCTGTCAGGGTCCCCCTCTGGCAGGTCCCCCTCTGGCAGGTCCCCCCGCTGTCAGGTCCCCCTCTGGCAGGTCCCCCTCTGTCAGGGTCCCCCTCTGGCAGGTCCCCCTCTGGCAGGTCCCCCTCTGTCAGGTCCCCCTCTGTCAGGTCCCCCCTCTGTCAGGTCCCCCTCTGGCAGGTCCCCCTCTGTCAGGTCCCCCTCCAGCAGGTCCCCCTCAGGTCCCCCCATCTGGCAGGTCCCCCTCTGGCAGGTCCCCCTGTGGCAGGTCCCCCCTCCGGCAGGTCCCCCTCTGGCAGGTCCCCCTCTGGCAGGTCCCCTCTGGCAGGTCCCCCTCTGGCAGGTCCCCCTCTGGCAGGTGCCCCCTCCGGCAGGCTCTGGGCCGTGTTCCCCGGACGCTGTCTCAGCCAGGCTCTGGAGGAGCAGGGTCTGTCCTCACAGCCGGCGCTCCCAGGGCGGGAAAGGCTGGCTTCCAAGAAGACCAGGTGGGTCGGAGGCTGAGACCCGGACTGAGCGCCCTTCCCGCTGAGAGCCCGGGGGCTGGTCTCACTCTGCGGCTTTCGGGCCCAGGACCCTCCTCGCTCCTGGGAGGGTCAGAGTTCAGGAGGCTCCCCGCATTCAGTCCCCGATTTAGATCCTCTCGCTCCTCAGAACACTCCCCCTCCCTGAAGCACCAGAATAAGGTCTGACCAGGGATGGAGCTCCAGGGCCAGACCTGACCTCACACCCGTGCGGCTCTCAGTCCCCGTGCCAGGCACCGAGAGCGGCCGCCCTGCTCCCTCGTCAGCGCTGCCCCCAGGAGGCGGGCGGTGAACGGAGCCGGGCCTCCTGCGGAGCAGAGCCTGGGAGGGCAGCAGGGTGGCAGGAGGCCCGGGCAGAGAGGGCCTATGGGACGGTCTCACTGGCCTGCCTCCACCCCCTAAAGGGCGGAGGGGGCTCCCGTTTGCACGTTCTGGTGGAGCCCCCGGCGTGGGCATCGCCTCCACACACACACACACACACACACACACACACACACGGCGTGGGCACTGCCGCTGTCCGGGCGAAGCCTCGAGGAAACCAGGATGCGGGTGAGTGCGCTCGGAAAGGCTCCGAGCCTCGGCGTCATCTCAGCGGGACAGCGGGTGGGGGGGACCTGGGAGGGAGGACTGGGGAGCAGAGAGCCCGGTGGGCGGGCGGGCGGGCGGGTGCAGGTGCAGCCCTGCCTCCCAGGAAGGGGGAGGGAGGTGGCGAGACCGTCGGCACGGAGGGACGGACCGACAGAGGGACGCGGGAGGGACGGACCGACAGAGGGACGCGGGAGGGACGGACCGACAGAGGGACGCGGGAGGGACGGACCGACAGAGGGACGCGGGAGGGACGGACCGACAGAGGGACGCGGGAGGGACGGACAGACAGAGGGATGTGGGCGGACGGGTGAGAGAGGAGGAGCCCGAGAAGGGCTGTCGGGGAGCCTCGCCTCGCAGGACGGTGTCCGCGGTCAGAGCTCGGTGACCTCCAGGCGGGCTCGTTCCTCGTGTTCGTCAGAGCCGGGGGCACAGGCTTTGCTCACGGCTGACGGCTGGCGAGCAGAGCCTGGGTGACCGTCACGGGGTATGACGGCTGCACCAGAGCCCGCGCCCCGAGCTGCGGCCCCGCGGCCTCTGTGCCTGCCCCTCCCCGCCGACTCTGGTCGGGCTCATGCAGGAGGCAGCCCATCGATGTGTCTCACGCATTCGATGTTTCCCTCTCTCTCCCACTCTCCCTAAAATCAACGGGAAAATACCCTCCCGTGAGGATTAAAAAATAAAATAAAAATTTATAAAAAGTAGAAAACCTATTGTTACATGTTTTTTCCCCAACAGAAGTTTTGTCTTGTGGTCACATGGACTTTAATCTGGGAAGTCAGCAGATTCGTGTGACTTACATTCCATGTAATTTATGTTCCATGTAACCTGCGTTCCGTGTAACTTACATTCCATGTGACTTACGTTCCGTGTAACTTATGTTCTGTGTAACTTACATTCCATGTAACCTGGGTTCCGTGTAACTTACATTCCATGTGACTTACGTTCCGTGTAACTTACATTCAGTGTAACTTGTGTTCCATGTGACTTACATTTCGTGTAACTTACATTCAGTGTAACTTATGTTCCTTGTGACTTACATTCTGTGTAACTTGTGTTCCGTGTGACTTGCACTCCGTGTGACTTGCGTTCCATGTAACTTGCGTTCTGTGTAACCTGCGTTCCATGTAACCTGCGTTCCGTGTGACTGCATTCTGTGTAACTTGCATTCCATGTGACTTACGTTCCGTGTAACTTACGTTCCGTGTGACTTACGTTCTGTGCAACTTATGTTCCGTGTGACTTGTGTTCCGTGTGACTGCGTTCCGTGTAACCTGCGTTCTGTGTAACCTGCGTTCCGTGTGACTGTGTTCTGTGTAACCTGCGTTCCGTGTGACTGCGTTCCGTGTAACCTGCGTTCTGTGTAACCTGCGTTCCGTGTGACTGCGTTCCGTGTAACCTGCGTTCTGTGTAACCTGCGTTCCGTGTGACTGTGTTCTGTGTAACCTGCGTTCTGTGTAACCTGCGTTCCGTGTGACTGTGTTCCGTGTAACCTGCGTTCCGTGTGACTGTGTTCTGTGTAACCTGCGTTCCGTGTGACTGTGTTCTGTGTAACCTGCGTTCTGTGTAACCTGTGTTCCATGTGACTGTGTTCCGTGTAACCTGCGCTCCGTGTAACCTGCGCTCCGTGTGACTGTGTTCTGTGTAACCTGCGTTCTGTGTAACCTGCGTTCTGTGTAACCTGCGTGCCGTGTGACTGTGTTCTGTGTAACCTGCGTTCCGTGTGACTGCGTTCTGTGTAACCTGCGTTCCGTGTAACCTGTGTTCCGTGTAACCTGCGTTCCGTGTGACTGCGTTCTGTGTAACCTGCGTTCCGTGTAACCTGCGTTCCGTGTGACTGTGTTCCGTGTAACCTGTGTTCCGTGTGACTGCGTTCTGTGTAACCTGCATTCCGTGTAACCTGCGTTCCGTGTGACTGTGTTCCGTGTAACCTGCGTTCCGTGTAACCTGCGCTCCGTGTGACTGTGTTCTGTGTAACCTGCGCTCCGTGTGACTGTGTTCCGTGTAACCTGCGCTCCGTGTAACCTGCGTTCCGTGTAACCTGCGCTCCGTGTGACTGCGTTCCGTGTAACCTGCGCTCCGTGTAACCTGCGCTCCGTGTAACCTGCGCTCCGTGTAACCTGCGTTCCGTGTGACTGCGCTCCGTGTAACCTGCGCTCCGTGTGACTGTGTTCCGTGTAACCTGCGCTCCGTGTAACCTGCGCTCCGTGTAACCTGCGCTCCGTGTAACCTGCGCTCCGTGTGACTGTGTTCCGTGTAACCTGCGCTCCGTGTAACCTGCGCTCCGTGTGACTGTGTTCCGTGTAACCTGCGCTCCGTGTAACCTGCGCTCCGTGTGACTGTGTTCTGTGTAACCTGCGTTCCGTGTGACTGTGTTCCGTGTGACTGCGTTCCGTGTAACCTGCGCTCCGTGTAACCTGCGCTCCGTGTGACTGTGTTCCGTGTGACTGCGCTCCGTGTAACCTGCGCTCCGTGTGACTGCGCTCCGTGTAACCTGCGCTCCGTGTGACTGTGTTCCGTGTAACCTGCGCTCCGTGTGACTGTGTTCCGTGTAACCTGCGCTCCGTGTAACCTGCGCTCCGTGTGACTGCGCTCCGTGTAACCTGCGCTCCGTGTGACTGCGTTCCGTGTGACTGCGCTCCGTGTAACCTGCGCTCCGTGTGACTGTGTTCCGTGTAACCTGCGCTCCGTGTAACCTGCGCTCCGTGTGACTGCGCTCCGTGTAACCTGCGCTCCGTGTGACTGCGTTCCGTGTGACTGCGCTCCGTGTAACCTGCGCTCCGTGTGACTGTGTTCCGTGTAACCTGCGCTCCGTGTGACTGTGCTCCGTGTAACCTGCGCTCCGTGTAACCTGCGCTCCGTGTAACCTGCGCTCCGTGTAACCTGCGTTCCGTGTGACTGCGCTCCGTGTAACCTGCGCTCCGTGTGACTGACAGCACTGAGCTCGCTGTCAGCGTTTCCTGTTCCCAGTTGGTCTGTCGGAGGCAGACGTGCGGGCAGGGCCTACTTCCTCATCGTCCCCAACGCGCTTCTCTGGCTGATTTCATTTCTTCTGCCAAGAAGGCTGGCCGGCCCTCCCTGAGAAGTTCCGGGCTGGGCTAGTCACAGAGGAGACACAGCACGGCCGCCCGGCTCTCCTCGGGGGTGGGCGTCGGAAGGCAAACAGCCCGGGTCCCGCCCCAGGGTTCCCGAGCCGATTCATGCCCCTGCTGGCGAGGGGGTTTCAGAACAAGCTGTTCACTCTGTTTGTTTTCATGTTTAACACCAATAGTTCTAAGCTTTCCAACTTGTCCTATACACGGATTCTTTGTTCAATGGAGAACAAAACCAAGAAGTCAGAACTTGGGCCCTAACTAGGTTGGCTCGGTGGATGGAGCGTCCGTCTGCGGACTGACGGGTCTGAGGTTCGAGTCCCACGCAGGGCACGTGCCCGGGTTGTGGGCTCCATCCCTCGATGGGGGTGTGCAGGAGGCAGCCCCATCAATGATTCTCTCTCATCATGGATGTTCCTCTCTCTCCCTCTCCCATCCTCTCTGAAATCAATAAAAATATATTTTAAAAAAGGAAGAAAACAGAACTTGGCTTTAAACAGACTAAGAATGAGTAAATTTTAAAAAATGTCCAGTGATAACAATATCCACTTTCTTATCGCTGTTATGCAATGAGATCGAAGATGTGTCTGATGTCTTATCATAGTTGGTGTTCTCAACCATTTTTAACCTTAAATTCGAACACTCCTCCAGGAAACATTGAGGTGCCTCTTTGTGGTTGGGGTTTGTTTGAAAACGATTCCTGCTGCTTCAGCGTCTGCCTCTCTCCAGTGCCGAGGCGCGTTTTTCATTAATCACTGAAAGGTGTTCACAGGGGTTCATTTTCTCCACACCCCCTCCGAGGTTAGCCGGACTCGTTCAGGAAGGGAACGCCTGGCCCTCGCCTCCTTTCTCTCACGGGTTTTTCTTCTTCCTGCCTCGTCGCCGTTCTCGGACCTGTGTGGATGTTTTGGCTGAAGGAGGTGAACGTGTGAGCGGGGAAATACTGGAGAGGGAAAATGCGCGACTGCAGGGAGAAAACTTAAAGAAGAGAGAGCGTTCTCCCGGCTGCTCTCAGCGGCTCCCTCAGGCCGGCCCTGCCGACGGGTGTGTGTGTGTGTGTGTGTGCGCGCGCGTGTGTGTGTGTATGCACGTTTGTTTGTGTGTTTGCATGTGTTTGTGTACATGTGTGTTTTGTGTTTGTATATGTATCTGCATGTGTGTGCTTGTACGCGTATCTGTGTATGCATGTGTGTATGTGCGTTTGTGCATGTATGTGTTTTTGTGCAGGTGTTTGTGTGTATATATGTTTAGGTGTGTATGTGTGTTTGTGTGTATGTGTGCTCATGTGCGTGTTTTTTTGTGCCTGTGCATGTGTGTGTGTGTTCGCACTGAGCAGCATTCGTGCACCAGGTGCACCATCAGTGACTGTTACTCCTGTTTCTGGCGGTTATAACCGGAGGCACAGGGGTGGCACCCGCAGAAGACGCCCCCGTCCTGGACGGCTGTTCACAGATTCACTGGGAAGGAGTTGGCCAGGCGGCTGCCCAAGAAGGCAGCCTGCACTCACCTTCCTCTCAGCTTTGTCAGCTGCAGGTGGTGAATCTTTATTTATTTACTTATTTATTTTGCCATTTTATTGGCAAAATGCTATCTCCTTTTCTCTGTGACATTATAGTTCTTTAATTACGAGGAAATTGTGGGCTTTTTCACCTATATCTTGGATACATACATATGCTTGGGTTAATTTCTTCCTTACTCAGAAGGAAGTAGGCTCGTTGTCGTATGTGTAGCAAACGTTCTTTTCTAGTGTTTAATTCACGTGGATGTTTATGAGTTTGTTTAGGCAAATGACACCCCCCTTTTCACGGAATTCACGTCGGGCTGAGAAATACGTTTCTCCCCCGGAGAGAGCCTCGGAGAGACCCGGGTCCGTCGCTTGTACCCATCGCCCTCTGGGCGTGTGCCTTTGTGACCTGCTGGGACGGCGAGAGGAAGGCGTCAGAGTTCCAGCTGGTTGTGTGTGTGTGTGTGTGTGGGGGGGGTGGTGGGTGAAGCCTGGCTCTGGCGGGGACTCAGTAAGCGGCACGGCTCTCCGTCCCGCGTGGGACGCCTTTCCCCGTCCCCTCCCTGTCCAAGGGCCTGGGTTCATCTGTGGCCTCCTCGTGTCCTTCCGTTGGCTTGGCCGTGGCAGGAAGACGGTTAGGGCAGCCCCGGGGAGGGACCCAGGGTAACTCATGCCCAGGTGCGATCCCCTCCCTCATGGGGAGGCCGGGCCTGGTGACGTGTTCGTAACGAACCGGACACTGCGAGCGAGCGTGGTGGGATGGCCGTCAGCAGTCATTGCGGCTCCTGGGCTGCTCCTCCTTTCCTGCTCCCGTGGGGCTGTGAGCTGCCACCTGCCGGGTGGGAGCCACCTGGGGGGACCTGGCGGGGCCCTGGGCAGGGGATGCAGACCCCCAGTCGCCCACCAGCGAGACCACTTCCTCCCAGCAGCCGAGGCGCGAGCTTGGCGGCGGGCCCCGTCCGGGTGAGACCCGAGGGTGGCCGCTGCGATGCCTGATGCCTCGTGCCCTGGTCGGACCCGCAGAGTCAGGAGACCCGGCCGAACCCCCGTCCAGGGCCCTGACCCGCAGCGCCTGGAGCTGAGGACCCTGAGCCGTTCGGGCCGATGACTTTGGGGAAGTTGGTTGTGCAACAAGGGACGGGGAAGGCTCCAGCCCGGCCACAGGCGTTTCACTGCTGGCAGTTTTGTTTTCGTATTTGATGAAAGACGTCTTTTCTAATCACGTTCTCTCCAGATCCCACTCCTGGAGGGTCCGAAAGAAGGAATCTTCCAGGTAAACTTAATCCGGTCTAGTCACAGATCTCCCAAAGTCTTGATCCTTTTAAGATTTATTTTTTTGAAGGCTGCATTGATCCTGTTAGAGCTTTTAGCTTTTCTATGTAGAAACACTCAGCTTTTCTCCGATGTCTCCTCAGTGAATGGTAACATTTTCTTCATATTTGTTCTGTGTAGTCACTGTTAAGATGATACCTCTTCATTTGTTGGTGTTTTTTTTGTTTTGTTTTGTTTTTTTGCTATGGTAAGATTTATTTTTCCTGTTATTATGATTTGTATCTAGGAAAAGTATTCATTTTTGTAAATGGCATTTTTACCAGCCATTTTACTTAATCTTCTCCAGCATCGTGTGATCTTGGGATGAGAATTGTGCATCTGGTCATTCCCAATGCACAGACTCCTCATTTACTTTCCTTATTTGACGGCATTGGATTTTCCTTCCAGAGCATGGAGTTCCAGCGGTGACAGCACTTCCGTTTCATCTGTGAAATCTGAACCCAGCGTGGAAAGATTTCCCGTTGACTTTGATGGGATGGAACGTGAGGATCGACCTGTTTTGCTTTGGATCAGGAACGGCTGTTTGACTTTTCGTCCTGTGTGTCCTGCGTGCACTGAGGCGGCTGCTTACGTTTCCCACGTGAACGATCGGCACGGAAGGTGGTGCTGACAGAGTCTCACGTCGACAACGCGGCGAGCGGTGACCCCGCGTCCTGGCGTGGGCCCTGCGGGCTGTGACTGACACCGAGCGGACACGGGATCCCGCCTCGGCCAGTCCCGGGGAAGCTGTGTGTACAGGGCAGCGGGCACAGCGCTCAGAGTTCCCGGGGTTCCTGGAGGACGTGGCGGTCAGAGACCCTTTCCCTTCCTGCCGTGTTCCTGGGCTCATTCCTTTAGCATCTCCTTCGTCCCGTGCTGCCTGTAAGCCTCGGGAGGGGAGGATTGCTCTTCCCCGAGGACCTCAGCCCGAAGGACCTGGCCCGTGACCAGAAGGGAGGGCAGACTCTGGAGCCGGACGCGGCTCCGACCCGCCTGATGCCGCAGGCCCGACGCTCTGGGGGAAGGTCCCTCAGCGCTCAGAGAACCCGGCTCCCTCCGGGGATGGGCATCAGAGCGAGGATGGGGCGTGAGGTGCGTCTGTCTGCAGCAGGATAAAGGAGGGACGTCCGGAATCCTCTCAGCAATGAAGATCAGAAAAGAGCCCCGTCTGGGGAGGTGTCCAGCGATGCCGGTCCGACTGTGTGTACGTGAGTGTAGCTGCATGGTGTTCACCCGGGGACAGCCTGTCAGCGTGATGTTGGAGGCGTTTACAACCCCGTCCCAGCAGCCCGGGGCCTGAGGACACAGGCACACGGAGGCGGGGCCGCCTGGGACCGTGACGGACGGCAGGCAGCCTGCTCCCGCCGGAACGAGCGGGGCCCAGGAGGAGCTGGAATCTGGGTGCAGCTGGCACGCGCTTGCCCCTCACTTCCAAGCCCCGAGGCCGTGCTGCGTGACGGTGCCTGTCGCACACCTCGGATCAAGCATCGCCCCGAACACGGCGGCCGATGGGGCACCTCTCCCTCGCCTGTTTGTGTCAGGACTGCCTTGGCGCTGTCACCAGCCGGGAACACGGGTCCTCTGAGAGGTCCTCTGGGACGTAATTCCTTCCAGCCACGCCGGTTTAAGGAGTTCTCCAGGATTTCTCCTGATGCATCCTCCTTTTCTGGTTTTCATTCTTAAACCAGGGGCCTGGTGCACGGATGCGGTCACTGGTGGGGGCGTGGCCCGTGGGGATCTGCCTGCTGCGGGAGCACTGCTCACCCCGGTCAGCCCAGCAGCACTCCTCCTGTGGGAGCACACTGACCACAGCCGGCAGCTCGTGTGTGTTAAGCGCCTGCCCCCTGGTGGTCAGTGTGTGTTATAGCAACTGGTCAAGCCATCGTTCTGGTTGTCCCATTGTTCAGTCACTGGAGATATATGTATATATATCCTTATCCTTTGATTTTTGGCTTTTTTTCTCTTGAATGATTTCAAATAATAATTTTTTAAAATATATTTTTTATTGATATTTTACAGAGAGGAAGGGAGAGAGATAAAGAGCTAGAAACATCGATGAGAGAGAAACATCGACCAGCTGCCTCTTGCACACCCCCTACCGGGGATGTGCCCGCAACCAATGTACATGCCCCTGACCGGAATCGAACCAGGGACCTTTCAGTCCACAGACCGACGCTCTACTACTGAGCCAAACCGGTTTCAGCTCAAATAATAATTTTAAAAAAATACCTGCAGCCCTGGCCAATTTGGCTCAGTGGATAGTGTCGACTTGTGGACTGAAGGGTACCGGGTTCGATTCCGGTCAAGGGCACACTGGGGATTGAGCCCACAACCTGGGCATGTGCCTTGACTGGAATCGAACCATCACCTCTGGTTCATGGGTCACGCTCAGCCCCTGAGCCACGCTGGCCGGGGTGGGGGGGTGGAGTGGGGGTGGGGTGGTAGTAGTTTTAAAGAAAAAAAGCCGTGACCCCCTGGGGAAGGTTCTCTGTGATCCTCGTGGGAAGGTGCACAGATGTGGTCGCCCGGGGAAGCAGAGCGGCGTCACCGCTCAGAGCTGAGCACTCGGAGGCTGGTGGCCGGCCATCCTGCTCCAGGAACGTGTCCGAGAGGAAGCCTGCCCGCCCACGTGTGCGGGAAGCAGGAGGGTGCCGTGTCGGCAGGTCCCCAGCAGAACGTTCACCGTGGCCCCGCCAGGGAGGCCGGGGTGCCCGTCAGTGGGACGGGGTGGGAGAACCGCCGTGCGGCCACACCGTCCGATGGTACACAGCTTCTTACCAACAACGCCCGTGACAGGATTCATCTCGTAGATATAGCGTCGAGTGGAAAATTCTAAATGCCAAGAGGTCATCTTCAGCATGCTAACCTTCTAAAAATGAAGGAAAAGCAAATAAAAGTATATATATGTTTTAGGAATGCATACAGATAAAAATTTAGAAAATGCTTATTGAATTTTTAAAAAATATATATTTTATTGATTTTTTACAGAGAGGAAGAGAGAGGGATCTTCCCTCACATCGATGACAGAGAATCATCTATCAGCTGCCTCTTGCACACCCCTACTGGGGATGTGCCCGCAACCAAGGTACATGCCCTTGACCAGAATCGAACCCGGGACCTTTCAGTCCACAGGCTGACGCTCTATCCATTGAGCCAAACTGGTTTCGGCAGCTTGTTGAATTTAATATAATTATTTATTTATGTAATTTTTAAAACATCAATTCTTTTTTTATTTTATTGATTTGAGAGAGAGAGGGAGAGAGGAAGAGAGAGGGGAGAAAGAGAGGGAGGGAGAGACAGAGAGGAAGAGACAGAGAGGGAAGGAGAGAGAGAGAGAGAGACAGTTTATTGTTCTACGAATCTGTGCACCATTGGTTGGCCTTGTATGTGTCCGGACCAGGGATCAAACCTGCAATCTGGGCTTCTCAGGACGATGCTCTCACCAGCCGAGCTACCGGGCCGGGCTCACATAATTTCTTAAACTGGCCATTCCTTAGGGAGCACATGCTGAGCGTCAGGCTGCCCTTGGGGTCCTGGTCACCGGCCCCCTGACGGCCCCTGGCACCCCCGGCTCAGGCTCCGCTCCGCCCCCTCCCTCTCAGACCAGATGCTGTCGAGTAGCCAAGGATGCTGCCCGGGGACCACGCGTGGCTCCCGAGGCCACAGCATAAAGACCACGTGGCATCGGCGGCTCTGTCGGGCGACTCCCTTTGGCAGAAGCGCCGCTGTTGTGAGGATGCGCAGGCGGCTCGGAAGGGGAACCGCGCACCTCCGCCAGCACAGAGCGCGGGCGGGTGAGTCACCTCGGAAAACCCCGCCCGGGGCCCGCGGCCGGCCGCCGCCCGGACCACGGGGATGAGGACCTGGGAGTGACCCCGGCCAGGCTCCGGCCCCTGCCCCAGGGCCTGACCGGCGGCAGCCGCGAGACAACGGACGCCTGTTGTTCCCCGAGTCACTGGTTCCACAGCAGCGTGTGCCGCGTGCGAAGCTCACCCGCCATCGCCCGAACGCCATGCTTCCCCGGGCGAGCGACTGCCTCGTCCCGAGAACCTCGATGCTCACATTTTAACAACAAATTGTTCCTACATAGCAATTGCCCTGCTGTGTTTATAGGATATAACATTGTTCCGATGTCTTAACGCACAGTTTGCATTTTAAAATTGACCTTTATAATGTTCATCACTTTGAAGATAAAACGAAAGCTTATGTTTTTTTATTTTTATTTTATTTATTTTTATTTTTTATTTTTAGCACAGTGGAAGGTATATTTGGAGTTTGGGAATTAATATTGACGTGTGAGCAAACAACTCTATTGTGAGAATAAAACGATCATAAAAGGTGAGTCCATGTCCTGAAATGTAAGGTGCTGTTTCCTCCCTCCTATTCCTGTCTTTCTCATGCTTCTGTCTCTAACCGAGACCCAGCCCTACGCAGAATGCTACAATTCCAACGAGTGATAATGACAGGGATGAAGTTTTCAAAAACAATTCAGAGGCAGAGGGACCAGAGAGAAGACCTTCACATGTAATTCCAGGAACGTGACGTTCAAACATCAGGCAAACTGCCGTATGGCGTCAGGTTCCTGTACAGACAGTGGCTGTTTTTTGGGGACCAGGGTCATCGCTGAGGGGTGCACCAGGGCGTCATTGGGGTACGGAGATAGTTCCACCCACAGATCTGGACGTGGTTCGGCAGGTTTTCTCCACGGGGCCCCCTGTCCTCAGCGCTCCGCTCTGTGGATTCCACCTGCCTTGACTTCCCCCGCGCCATCCCCTCAGCCCAGCTGACACCGGCTCCCCTGGGTCGCTCCTGCCAGCAGAGTCTGGGGCACGGGAAGGACTCGCCTCGCGTGCGTCCCCTCTCTCAGGGAGCATGGTCCCACCTCGTCCTAACCCAAAGGCCAAAAACAGTGGTTTCCTAGAGTTTTCGTAGTTTCTGGCTATTTCTGGTGGGAGGGCCAATATCATTCCTGTCTCTATACACTTGGTGGCCAGATGATGATGATCTCTGAACACATAACAACCTGGCCACTCAGTGTATATCCTATAGAATAATATGCAAATGGTCCCCTCAACCAGGAGTTTGACCAGCAGGCAGGCTGGCAAACTGCCCATGTCCTCTCCCCATGGCCAGGCTGGCCGGACCTCACCCATGCACGAATTCATGCACCAGGCCTCATCCTATATAATAAAAGAGGAATATGAAAATTGACCATCACTCCAACACAAAAGATGGCCGCCCCCATGTGGACACAAGATGGCTGCTGCAAGATGGCCAGCAGGGGAGGACAGTTGAGGGGGACCAGACCAGCCGGGGAGGCCAGTTAGGAGGAAACAGGTCTGCAGGGGAGGGCAGTTAGGGGTGACTGGGCCAGCAAGGGAGGGCAGTTAGGGCAATCCTGCTGGCAGGGGAGCAGTTAGGTGTGGATCAGGCTGGCAGGGGAGTGGTTAGGGGGTGATCGGGCTGACAGGCAGGTGAGTGATTGGGAGCCAGCAGACCTGGGTTGTGAGAGGGACTAAACGGGCAACTGGACATCCCTCAAGGGGTTCCAGATTGGAGAGGATGCAGACTGGGCTGAGGGACACCCTCCCACCCCCGAGCACGAATTCATGCACCAGGTCTCTAATACACACACACACACACACACACACACACACACAGCGAGTGGCCAGATTACTATGTGTTCAGAGGTCATCTTCATCTGGCCGCTCAGTATATGGTGGGCGTCAGCAGACATCTCGGTGTCTTCTGTAAACACGTTGGCTCCTTTCTGCTTTACAAAAACAACTGTAGAGTAACCTGCACGTCCTTTCCCACCGGCTGCCTCACAAACATCACATATTTCTGTTTCTGAACGAGAGTAAACAGGCCTCACCTGCGAGTGATCCCCCTGGGGGAGCAAGCACAGCATTCCTCACATTTCTGGCGTCTCCTATCGCCGATCCTATCGGTGTGACTGACACGCTTCCTGAGCCGAGGCTGAGTGCCAGCCCTCTTTTCATAGCTTCCCAGCAGCTCCAACACGATCTGATCGGACACAAACGTGGCTCTGCCGGCTGCCCGGCCTCCGGGGCCGATCCAGGCTGCGGCTGTGTCCCGGCTCAGCCACCCAGAGCGACCGCCTCCCTGGAGCTCCTCCCGGCCAGCTCCGTGTGCAGGACATTCACGGGTCTCTTCCCTGAACGACCCTCCCTGGTGACGAAGTTGGCGTCATTACGGTTACACGTCATAACGGTCCCCTCTCCAATCTGGGACCCCTTGAGGGATGTCCAGTTGCCCGTTTAGTCCCTCTCACAATCCAGGACTGCTGGCTCCCAACCACTCTCTTGCCTGCCAGCCTGATCACCCCTAACCACTCTCCTGCCAGCCTGATCACCCCCTAACCACTCCCCTGCCAGCCTGATCCATGCCCAACTACTCCCCTGACAGCCTGATCACCCCCTAACCACTCCCCTGCCAGCCTGATCCATGCCTAACTGCTCCCCTGACAGCCTGATCACCCCCTAACCACTCCCCTGCCAGCCTGATCACCCCTAATCACTCTCCTGCCAGCCTGATCACCCCTAACCACTCTCTTGTCAGCCTGATCGATGCCTAACTGCTCCCCTAACAGCCTGATCACCCCCTAACCACTCCCTTGCCAGCCTGATCGAAGCCTAACTTCTCCCCTAACAGCCTGATCACCCCCTAACCACTCTCCTGCCAGCCTGTTCGATGCCTAACTGCTCCCCTGCCAGCCTGATCACCCCCTAACCACTCCCCTGCCAGCCTGATCACCCCTAACCACTCCCCTGCCAGCCTGATCACCCCTAACCACTCCCCTGCCAGCCTGATTGATGCCTAACTGCTCCCCTAACAGCCTGATCACCCCCTAACCACTCTCCTGCCAGCCTGATCGATGCCTAACTGCTCCCCTGCCAGCCTGATCAACCCTAACCACTCTCCTGCCAGCCTGATCGATGCCTAACTGCTCCCCTGCCAGCCTGATCACCCCTAACCACTCTCCTGCCAGCCTGATCGATGCCTAACTGCTCCCCTGCCAGCCTGATCACCCCTAACCACTCTCCTGCCAGCCTGATCGATGCCTAACTGCTCCCCTGCCAGTCTGATCACCCCTAACCACTCCCCTGCCAGCCTGATTGATGCCTAACTGCTCCCCTAACAGCCTGATCACCCCCTAACCACTCCCCTGCCAGCCTGATCACCCCTAACCACTCCCCTGCCAGCCTGATCGATGCTTAGCTGCTCCCCTGCTGAACTGGTTGCCCCTAAATGCCCTCCTGGAAGGCAGCACGCTGAGGCGAGTGCTGGCATCACCCTCACTAACTGTGTGGCCAGGAGAGTTCTTGAACCTTCCGGGTCTGGGATTCTTCCCCTGCGAGGCGAGAGGGAGACCATCGCTGCACAGGCTGCTGTGGGGACCGCACGGGGAACAAACACGTGGGTGTTTCGCACGGGGATGGCTGCGTGCAAGCGAAGGCACAGGTGACTAGCTGCGTCTTCTTTATGTGAGACGACGAGAAGGGGGAGGCTGCTTTACAACATCCAGAGACGCTGCGGGGACGGGTAGATGGCGTGGGAGCGTACCTTCAGGCCTTCTGTGGGGTCGCTCTCACGGGTCAGGGCCACGCTGGCAGCTCTGAAATGCCTGGTGTCAGTGATGAGGGGGTGCTGGGTGGGTACTGAGCAGAGCGCTCATGGAGCCCAGGGCTCAGGCCGCGGCTGGGGTAGCCGGGCTTCCTGGCGGCGTTGCTGCCCTGCGTGGGCTCTGCCCGTGTCTGGGCCCTCCCGGGCGGCCGGCTCTGGCTCTCTTCTTTGCTTGAGTTCAGACTTGCAGGAGCCCGTGACTTCGTCGTCGCTGGCTGCGCCCGCTTCCTCTCACCAGGCGTTTCTCTCCAGGCGGCTGGCCTGTTGGAGCCTGTCTGCCGTCTGCTCCTGGGAGGAACTCCCCGGCGCTCTGGTTCGGTTCCCTCGGGTCCTCAGGCCGATCGATCCAGGCGGCACAGCGCTGTTCCGGCCCCGCGGGCAGCCGTGACCCCTGTTCTCCCTCAATCTCTCCTCTGACTTCCTTCACTTATTAAATATATCTTTATTGATTTCAGAGAGGAAGGGAGATGGAGAGAGAGAGAGAGAGAGAGAGAGGGAGAGAGAAAGGAGCATCAGTGATGAGAATCATGGATCGGCTGCCTCCTGCACGCCCCACACTGGGGATGGAGCCCACAACCTGGGCCTGTGCCCAGAGTGGGAATCAAACCCTGACCTCCTGATTCTTAGGTTGACACTCAACCACTGAACCACGCGGGCCGGGATCACGTAGCTTCCTGGAACTTAAGTACTCATTCATGGTGACACTGGACAGCGACATGACATATTCGACCCTCAACTTCCTTACCACGGAACAGGACGGACGTGCACGCAGCTCTCCCTGCTTTTCTAAAGTTCGTACGAGGACACTTCACTTTTTAACAAAAAATACTTTATGGATTTCAGAGAGGAAGGGAAAGATAGATAGAAACATCCCTGATGAGAGAATCATGGATCAGCTGCCTCCTGCACGCCCCACCCTGAGGATTGAGCCGGCAACCTAGGCCTGTGCCCTGACCGGGAATTGAACCCTGACCTCCTGGTTCCTAGGTCAACGCTCAACCACAGAGCCACGCCAGCCAGCGAGGACACTGCACTTTTATGAAAGATCCACTTTAGGATGTGCTTTCGCTACTAAACAAAGTCGGGAGGCTTTGCTTTTTTGTTGTTGTTGCCGTTAATACTCACTGAGGATATTTTTCCATTGATTAGAGAGAGTGGAAGTGGGAGGGGGGAGGGAAAAAGGAGAAAGCGGGAGGGGGTGGGGGGGGAGGGAGCCAGTGACTCCTCGGCGGCCGCTCACAGCAGCTCTGCCTCCGTAGGTTCCGGCACTCCGTTAATTACGTGCAGGTTTTCACTACGCAGCTATGAAATGCACAATGCAGGAGGGAGGACATAAATAATTGCACACTCCCGATGTTTTGGCCGCGCTCAAACCCGTGAAGTTGTTTTGAGAGCTTTAAGCTTCCTCTCTCCCGCTTGGCAAGGGTCCCCTGTCTTAAAAGAACCGTTTCCTGGAATTTTATTGGAGTGTTTTTAACAGGCTTGTCTGCATCCCCGTGTTCTTACGCGTGACCTAGCTATGTCTCCGGGGAGATGGCCGCCCTCCATCCTCTCATAGGAGGCCCCGCTGCTGGCCTCACCTGGCCCTCCCGCTGCAGGTCACCTGTGGAGGTGGCGAATCTTCACAACAACCTGTTTGCTCCCTCCCACAGACCCGGCAGCCGCTTCGGGGTTCCCCGCGCCCGCGTTGGCACAGAACGGGCGAGGACCTGCCAGCACCCTGAGCCCGAGGAGGGGTGTCCGCTCGGGCGGCCTGTGGCTCTGGACTCAGACTCCGCGTCAGACGGGGAACCGGAGCGGTTTCTGTATCTCTGCTACAAAAGGTGCTGAGCCCACAGCTGGGCTGCTCGGCCGCTCCAGAGCCCCGGGAGCTGAGGTCTTTGGGGCCCAGCCCTCGACCCCCAGGGTGGCCCCTCTCCTGGGGCGCAGAGGGCACAGCCCCTTGTTACCAGGAAGGAAGAGCGGCCGGCAGGTTCCATGGAGGGCGCATCGCCCACATCGGGGCCCAGCGCCAGGGAAGGGGTCTGGGTGGTGCCTGCTGAGGAAGGAAGAGGGGGTGGAACACAGAGTCCCCCAAAGGGGCCTCAGGGGAAGGGGCGTGCGGGGAAGAAGGCGTCGCTGCTCTCACGGACTCGGCTCCACGTGGACCCGCCACCGCGGGCTGCTCCCTGTCAAACCCACTGGGACACGGAGCTTGCAGGTCACACAGCCCCGGAGCCATGGAGGCAGGAGAGGGAGGGAACGTGTCAGTTAACCGGGATGTGCTGCGGGCAGGCGAGCCAGATGCTGATGCCCCCCCCCCCCCCAGGCCCTCCCGCCACTGCAGACAGTGCACACCAGAGCCACGCAAAGGGAGGTGAAGGCGGCTCTCAGGGCGAATCTGGAGGAACCAGCCCCCTGGCCCTGCTCCCCTCCGCATCCAGCAGGCCACGGCGCCAGGAGCCATGCTCTAACACTGAGCCAAGCCGGCAAGGGCCACAATCATTTCATCGTCTCACTAAAAACTGCACGGCGCCTCCCACCCTCAAGTCACGGGCCCAGCCCTGCCTCCCTCTCCGGCCCCTGATGGAGCCGTGGCCGCTGCTGACCAGGCCCTCCCCCAGCACAGGTGTGTGGACGCACCCTGCCACCCGCCCCTGACCCTTCTCCTGTCCGTCAGCTCGTTAAGGCGTCCGGGTTCATTAGCATATTTCTCTGTTTTATATATATCAGAGGCCCGGTGCGCGAATGAAGATTCGTGTGAGAATGGGCCTTCGTTCCCCTGGCTCCCGGCATCGCCTTTGCTCCGGCCAGAGCAGCCTTTCCGCCTTCCCACGCTGCCCAGAGCCTGGAGCGGCTGGGGTGGTGCTGAATGCCTGTGTCCTGCCCTGTGCCCGGGCACCTAGCATCTATGTATGCAAATCAACCCGCCATCTTCCTGATTGGCTGGTGGCCGTTAGGTAGAGAGATGATTCTGTGAGTTGATGGCTGGGCTGGGGGCTCTTCTGGCTGGGGCTGGAGTCAGGGGAGCTGGCTGGACCATGTCAGGAAGGGGCTCACACACACACACCTGATGCTGGCTTAGGCGGGCTGCTGAGCCAGAGGCTGCAGGTCCTGTCTGAGTCCTGGGTGCTGTCTGGGCCCTGGGTGCTGTCTGTCTGGGTCTGGGGTGCTGTCTGGGTCCTGGGTGCTGTCTGTCTGGGCCCTGGGTGTGTCTGGGTCCGGGATTGCAGGAGGCGCTCTCCTGCCCGCCCGAGCTGCAGTTCCCAGCTTCCCCAGGCGCGCTGCTAGGGCTCCCGCCAGCGACCCAAGAGACTGGGACCACGTGTCCCCGCCGGTCTCGCCGCTCTGACCGCGGGAGCCCGGGCTCTGGGGGAGGGAGGCAGGGAAGGGGGCTTTGTCCATTGGGGAAGCCAGGCATCACAGCGCCGCGGGCCGTCAGCCTCCTCCTCTCCGCCCCAACAGCTGGCTGAGCGGCCCCGTCGCCGCCTCCCGAGGCTGCCCGTCCCCGGGCCCGCGCTCCCTCCGCGGCCCCAGCGCGGCCCCAGGCAGCGCGGCCTCAGCACCGGGAACCCCTTCAGCCGCGGGGACCCGGACTCCGGGCTGCGGGGCGGGGCCCCCAGCGGGGCGGGGCCTCCCGCGAGGGCGGGGCCCCAGCGAGGGCGGTGCGAAACCTCGCGAGGCGGGCACGGGGGCGGGGCCTCGGCGCCCCGGGAAGGGCGGGCCGGGGTATCGCGAGGAGGGCCTCGGGGGCGGGGCCTCGGGAGGGGGCGTGGTCTCGGCGCCCGGAGGCGGCGGCGGCTGAGGAGAAAGAAGGGAGAGCGGCCGGCCGCGGTGAGTCACCTGACCGCTGCCCGCCCGCCGTCCGTCGGTCCGTCCGGCTCGCTCGCTGCCGTCAGTCCGTCGGGCCGCGCCGCGTCTCGGCTCCGGTGAGCGGCTGGGTCGCCCCCGCCCTTCCCGGAGGGTCCCGGGTCCGCGGGGCGGGCTGCGGGCCTGTGCGGGGGCTGCCTGCGGGCGGGGCGGGGGCGGCGGCGGCCGGGTTCCTGGAAGTGGCCGCGTCGCCGGAAGGAGGACCCGCCGGCGCTCCGCGGACCGACCGGCCGTGCCCCCTTCCCCGGGCGGGAGCGGGGTACGTGCCGGGCCTCTGCCCCCCGCCGGTCCCCGTCCCGCCCGGCCTGCCCGGCTCCGCGCGGTCCTCCCGCCCCGCCGCCCCGGGCGCTCGGTCTCCGGGGGCTCGGCCGGACGGGCGGCGGGCGCGGACCGCGGAGGGAGCGCCGGCCGATGGGCTGCGGGGACGGGACGGGCGCGGGGACGGGACGGGCCGCGTTAGGGATCCGACCCGCCGAGGGGCCGGTGCGGGCCGGGGCCTGGCGGAGCGGGCGCCGGGCGGGCCGTGTCCTCCGGTGCGGGGCCGGGCGGGCCGGCGGGCGGCGCGGGGCCGGGGCCGGGCCGGAGCGGGGACCGCGGTGACTCAGCCCCGAGGAGGGCGCCCACGGCGGTGCCCGGGGGTCACCGGGGCTCCGGGTGCCGGTTGGGTAACCAGGTGGGACGGTCCTTGGAAAGTTGGGCCGCTGAGTCATCCGTCCCAGCGCGGGAGGGAGCCCAGCAGCTGTGCGGTGCTCGTCACGTGCCGCCACCGCGCGGGCTGCCCGGCGGCCGGGCCGGGGCCGGGGCAGGTGGGCGGGTGCAGCGCGGGGTCCGCCCGGGAGGGACCCGGCGGCCGCGGCGGTGCAGCCAGAGCAGCCTCCTCCTGCCCAGGCGGAGGGGCGCGTGGACGGCAGGAGTAACTGTTGCAAAATAGTTTCTCCTTGCAGGCACTTTAGTGTTTTGTTTCCCTTTTGTGGTTTTGTTGTTGTGAGGCTTATGCATTTCAAAAAGCGAACTTAACTTGTTCTTCTAACAGGGTTGTGTATGAGAGCCAGAACTTCCTCCTGGTGTGCGTGGCCCCGCAGGCAGGCTGCCTGGTGGGTTCCCTGGGGCCGGGCCTGGGAAGGGCTGTCCAGGAAAGCAGGCCTTTACCTGCCTCCTTCTCCGTTAGGACGTGGTTATGACGTGTGTCTCCATGAATCAGACCCTCCTCGGCGCTTGACAGGTGACCCGGGCGCACGGCCCCCATTGCTGACCGCGTGTAGGAACTGGAAATGTGGAGGGGATCTGCTCCTTCCCTGTGGTCCAAGGATGACTCAGCCTTTGACGGGGTTTGTTTACAACGTTTGTGTTTGAGACAACAGCAGCCACCCCCCCTTTAATTCTGTTGTTCTCAGTTTGGAGATTAGAGGTGAAGTGCAGAATTATTCATTTGGAAGAAAATAGGAAAAGGTTGACGTTGAAATTTTACTTTTCTGTAAGATAAGAAGGTAACTTCAAGACGCAGGTGGACAGAAGACATGCGTATGGTGCGGGTGCAGGGCCTGATGTTCCTTGGGGGACCCGAAGGGTTTATTAACCACTGCCAAGCATTCACCAACTGAGGACTTTTTAAAAACACCACACACCCGACTTCCTGATTCTTTAAAATGTTCTTAATAGTCATTTAATTTTTATTTCAAATGCAGTTCTGTTCTTTTTATATTTTAAAGATTAGAAGCTTGAGTGTAAATTTCTTACTACATTGTTGACTTCGGTGAAAGGAAATAAAAAAAGACAGATTACATTTGATACCATGTAGTTTGAATTTGGAAACACACTTGGGAAGTGTGGTAACACGTGAAAGGACCAGTGGGAACACCTGGAGATAATCTGTGCCTTGGATTTAGATACAATTTTAAAAACTTACTCTGAACTCGTGACTCCTTGTAAGTCTGCATTTGGGGGCCATGTGTCCACTCCTTTAACAGTGATTAATAAGAACACATATTTAACAGGTCACTGGCAAGTGGCATTTCCCTCAATAGGAAAATGTGCTTGCCTCGGAAAATCGGCCTGGCAGGCAGGCTGGGGGTGAAGAGATTTACCATTTGACTCATGTTCCGTCAAAGGGAGAAATGCTTCAGCTCTCAAACTTGCACTAAATGGACGGTGTATTTTATGATGATTTATGAAATTATTTTGATTAAAAAATATATGCCAAATAAGGTAATCTGCTGGGACCCAAGATACGATAATTTGAGCAGGATTTGCCAAATCCATGACCTTTGGAGAGTAAATACTCCAGGACTGCAGATAAATAGACTTTTACCAGCATGACACCGGGGCTGGGGCCTGCTCAGGGCTTGGCGTTAGCAGAGCTGGCCGGCTCCCTGTACCTGGGCAGACGTGCAGGAGCACAGGGGTCAAAGTGGGTCTGGAGCCAGGCTGCCCGGTCTGTCACCGGCTTTGGAGCTTTGGGAAGCTACTGCCTTTATTTGTGCCTCCATTTCTCGTCTGTCAAGTGGGGATGATGGTAATGGAGCCCAGTCCCAGGTAGTCTGCAAATTAAATGTGCCAGTGTGTTAAGTGGTTGAGTATCCATACATGTTAGGTGGTGTTGTCTGTCTTCTAATCAGGGAATGCCTGGTTGCACAGCCAGGCTCGGCAGCCTCCTTGTGCTGAGTTGCAGCTGCAGATTAGGAGGGAGGTGGAGGCGAGCACGTGGGTGAGCCACACGTCTCTGCTGCTGGGAACCCGCTGCTGGGAACGT
Organism: Nyctalus aviator; assembly: GCA_036971965.1. Classification (NCBI taxonomy): domain Eukaryota; kingdom Metazoa; phylum Chordata; class Mammalia; order Chiroptera; family Vespertilionidae; genus Nyctalus; species Nyctalus aviator. The sequence goes on from CM072923.1 coordinate 224,881, forward strand.
GCTGGTAGGTCAGACCCCACTTCCCGGGACCAGGAGTCTAGCAGCCGTGGAAGAAATAGAAGCACTTCCATCTGCACGTGGTCTCTCTGCACGTGGAGGCTAAGGACGCTGTGGTTGGCAGGTTCAGTAGTCTGTCCACTCCCTCCCGCTCAGTCACACAGGACAGAACTCATTTCTTGGTTCTCTTTCCTGGTCAGTTGGTTGGGAACATTTGGCATTAGCAGAGCAGGTAAACTTACCTGCCAGATACTTTTAAATATTATATTTTCTTTCAATGACATGCCTGTGCCAAAATAGAAAAATTACCCATGATGCAGAGTGGTCGTTTTAGATAGGGCTTCTTGCCCCTGTTAGTGACTGGAAAGGTTGGGAAGATGTTTTCTGGTTTGTCTCCTGGGGAGCGTTGGGTGCCTTGGCCGGGTCTGTTCAGCAAACTGGTTTCTGTGCTGGTTGTATAATATGGATTCATTTTAGTTCTGTGGTTTTGAAACTTGGGCATTTAAAAAAGTGAGACCATTATGTGTTGTATCTATTAAGCTGTGTTAAATGGTTCCCAAGTTGAAACTCTTGATCATTTAGAATTCTGCTTTCTGTTTTCATTATTGGTGTAAATATCAAAGAAGCAACTGGACTTAAATAATTCTTTTAGTTGATCTCCTGAGATAGAAAGAAAATTTGCTTTGTGGCTTTTTTCTTTACCTATAATTGATTTGGAATTGAATTGAACCAAGTATCATTTGGATTCTCTAGGTGTTAAACCTCTGTGCATGTAATAGTTTTCCTTTAATATCATTCCTCTAGAACTGGCCCTTGTTTTTGTTTGTTTAAACTATTTACTTTTTATTTTTTAATCTTTATTGTTCAGATTATTACAATTGTTCCTCCCCACCCCCATATCACCCCTTCATCTGGTTCCCACTCCCCCCTCTGCCCTTACCTGTCCCCAATGTCTTCCTCCATAGGTGTACGATTTTTGTCCAGTCTCTTCCCGTACCCCCCGACACCATTTTCCCACCGGCCCTTGTTTTGTACAAAATTAGGGATAGTTTAGAGAACATGAATCCTATATAATAAAAGAGTAATATGCACATTGTCTGGACAGTGGAATGACCGGTCACTATGAGGTGCACTGACCACCAGGGGGCAGGCACTCAATGCAGGTGGTCAGAAGCAGGGCTTATGGCTGAGGAGCACAGTGGCGGTGGTGGGAGGGTCTCCTGCCTCTGTGGTAGTGCTAAGGATGTCCAACTGCGGGCTTAGGCAGGAAGCGGGCCTAACCTGCCAGTCAGACATTCCCTGAGGGCTTCCGGTTGCTTCAAGAGGGCGCAGGCTGGGCTGAGGTACCCCCTCTCCCCGCCCCCAGGGCACAAATGTGCACCGCCTCTAGTAGGATAATAAAGTTGCCCCTAAGAAAACAAAGGGAGCAATGAACTCGTGCTGCCAGTACCTTGTTGTTACTGGTAGGATGGCAGTGGACCTGCGGCAGAGTCGGTGGCTTGCTGGCTCTTCTCTCAGGACTGGCCTGTTTACAGAGTGTTACCTGAGGCAGCTGAAGCTGTGCAAATCATGTTCCCTTAAAGAAAGCTTTAACTCATTTTCTTAATTTCCTTGAAAACTCAACATTCAAAAGAATATTTTTTGTAATGAAATTATTCCCAGCTTCTATCTGGTAAAGTTTTTTCACTTTTTTGTTTGTCATTACTCAGATTGGATCAGTTCTAGTGGACAGTTTTACTTCCCAATCCCCCATTAAAGTGGAATTACACTGAAAAGTGTTTCAGATGGGGATAATTTTCTCAGTATCCACCTCCAAGGGTATAGAAGGACTAGTTTAGTAAGGGAAATGCCCTGCTCCTCTCTCCTCCTTCTTTTTATTGACTTTTCCTCATCATCTCGGATCCCGGGGTAGATGTTTTGACTTAAGGAGGTGAACTTATCAAGTGGGGACACCTTCGTATCCTCATATCCTTTTGCTGCATTCCTCCTTTGAAGTGTGCCACCTGCTTTGAGAGCCAGAAAAAGTAGCAAAGGGATTCTCCGAATCATCCATCTCCATTGGAGAATTGGTTAGAAAGTGTATAGCTTTAAACGATTTATTACATTTATTAGGTTGTGACTTTTGGTTGTCCTTCTGTAATTAGTCTTTTTTGGTAAGATCGTAGTTTCATTAGTGTGTATTTTGCACTTAAGTATTATTTTAAAAATGTCAAGTGCCTGTCAAATCCTGGCCCAGGACACTTTTCATTCTCAAGATACCTAGCATCTCCTTATTTACTCTGTGATTCTGAGAAGTATTCCAAGAATGGCTCAGGGCTCCCCTCAAGACAGAATTTTTCACTTAAATTAGAAAGAGAAGAAAAAAAAAAAACCACTGGCCCTTTTAATCACCTTTTCCCAATTAGTAAAGACTTGAAGTAGAAACGCATTTTCCCCAGATAACAGGGTTGCAAACCTTCATTCCCGTCTGTGACCCAGAGAACCCAAAGCAATGCCAGTTAGGGATGAGGCTGTAGTTTCTGTCGTTCTGTCCACTTAACTGGCTCTTGGTGGAAAGGACTGTCACAGGCACTACTAAAACTCCAGAAACGTTTCTTTTTGTTTCGAAAGGTTGGCCTCTGAGGGCATGCCTGTTGCCATTGGCCTAGCTCCTTGTCTGTTTCTGACCTCAGGAGCCTGGACCGGCCAGCTGGGGGCTGCTCCCCGAGGTGGAGCGGACACCTCCCCTCCCTGCTGCCCCACAGACCGCAGTGTAGAAGGCCCTCCCCCTGCTGAGGGGGCTTGGAGCAGCCCCCTAGTCCTGAGAAGGAAAGAAGAACCGTCTTCAAGGTGAAGGCACTTCAGTCTCTTCAGTGCCACTGCCCCGGCTCACACACTACATGTCCCGCTTTGGGGTGTGTAGATGGCGGGGTCGTCAACTTCGTTTCAACGTTGCTGGTGTGCTTACACGCTTGCTGTCTGGCTTACATTTGTTTATGGATTGCCGGTACCTGCTTTATGAAGCACCTGTGCCAGGAACTTGGGCAGATGCTGGCAACACTGGACTCTTAGGAAGTCCTAGTCTAGTAGACAGGAAGCCGATCGTAGCATGTTACTTGCGCCATGGCAGCCCCTGTAGTGTGCCTTGGAACCTTAGGAGGTGAGAGCCTAGGGTTTGGGAAACCAGGAAAGCAATAGGAATGTCAGTGATGAATGAATCGTTTAGTGAGGAAACAGCTTGTTTTGACAACTCTTTTTCGAAGCTTAGCAATGAAGAATACAGAGACGGATGTTAGTATGGGGAGGTTGGGTCAGAATGGTTGTGTATGTAGTATTGAAAAATAAGGTCAGTGGGAAAAGGTTGAAGATGTCTTTTTATCCGTGAGAAACCTTTCCCAGAAGCCTCATGGTAGATGCATCCCGGCCCCTCCTCTCGGAGGTTCCTGGGCCAACACTGCCCGAGTCCCAGGGCCAGGCTCCACTGGGACTGCCTGGAGTGATCGGGAATCATTTGAGCTGGGACTGGAGTCTTCCCCAGAAACACATGCCTCAGTGGAGAGTGGGTTTGTGAGCATGTCAGGGCAGGGTTAGGAAGAGGGTGAGCAGTGCTGGGCGACGGGTCTTCCCTGCCTGCTGCTGGCCCAGCCCTGCCCACACACACTGCCCAGTGCAGAGGTGTGCTTGCCTTTAGATTAGGAACTTTAGGTGACTTCCCCATTCTACTGTACTACATTTTCTACAATAACCAAATATTGCTTTTATAATCACATCAGTCAAATACATGTTTTATTCAAAAACTAGAGGCCTATTGCATGAAATTCATGCACAGTTGGGTCCCTAGCAGCTTCTGGCTGCTGGCTGCCGGCCAGGGTCTCCCTTCCTTCTGCACCACCCCCTGGTGGTCAGCGCACATCATAGTGAGCGATTGAACTCTGTTGGTTGAACGCCTGAGGGGACACTTTGCATATTAGGCTTTTATATGTATAGATTATTTAAGAATTAAAAGTGTTCTTTCTACCCAAGCAAGTATATTACATATGGAAAGAATGTACTTATTTCAGTACTCTAATCAGTCCTAAAGTTCTTCGCCTTCTCTGAATGCTTTCAGCGTAAGGAGAATAGATGCTATCTTGCCACCTCTCATTGTGTATATAACAGTACTCTTAACCTGCAGGCATGCTCACCTGGGATGGCTGTGGCTCTCACCTGAATAGAGACTGGGTTCATTGACTGGATGGGGAGGATTCTGTGGAACTCAAGTCTTAGAAAAGACTTACAATATGGCCACAGTATTTTTTTGTCTCAAGTAAAACAAAACAAAACAGTATTTACCTATTCAGTTTCTCAAATAATGTCTGAACCGAAGAATATTTCACCTTTTACTTTAAAAAAAAATTTTTTTTATTGATTTTTTACAGAGAGGAAGAGAGAGGGATAGAGAGTTAGAAACATCGATGAGAGAGAGTGAGTCATCGATCAGCTGCCTCTTGCACACCCCCTTCTGGGGATGTGCCTGCAACCAAGGTACATGCCCTTGACCGGAATCGAACCCGGGACCTTTCAGTCCACAGGCTGATGCTCTATCCACTGAGCCAAACCGGTTTCTGCTCACCTTTTACTTTTAACAGGCCTTACAGTTATTTGACTGAATAATGGGATGGTTATATTTTGGAAAGTAGCCATTGACAGCTTAGGTGGAAAATCTACGTAGTGGAGATGGCAGTTTGCCTCCCAAGTTACTAGGTATACCGGTTAATAATGTGCATTTTGTAATCAAAGAAAACATGGTAATTTCAAGAGAAACATCAAAAGTGCTTTATTCAAAGTAATGTCCATCACTAGTTAGACATTTCCCCATCTTTCAGGTGATTTGTGAATACCATCTTAATAGAACTTCTCTTGTTTTGAGACAAACCATTCAGAGACCTATTTTTCCACTTTTTCATACGTTTTGAAATGCTGCTCAGAAAGTAAGTGTGCCATTAATCGAAACAAGTGGTAATCTGAAGGAGCAAGGTGTTGTGAATATGGTGGTGGGTTAATACTTCCCAGGCAAGATCTTTTAACATGTCCTTAACTGGTTTTGAAGTGTGTGATGGTGCATTATCATGAAGCAAAATTACTTTGCTGTGTCTTCTGACACATTCTGGTCAAAGTATTAACGGTTTCACCTGGTTTTAGAAGCTCTTAATACACCTGATTCCACCAAACACAGAACATTCTCTTCTTTCCAAAGCGATTTGGCTTTGCAGTCCATGTTGATCGTTGACCTGGATCAACCCATGACTTTGTGTATTAGGAATTCTCAAAATAAATCCACTTTTCATCGCCAGTCACAATTCGATGCAAAAAAACGACTTTCGTGCTGTTGAGGCAACATTTTATTGATGACTTTTTGGTTTTCCATTTGTTTTTCATTCAGTTGATGTGGCACCCATTTTCCTTCCTTTAAAATCTTTCACATTGTTTGTAAACGATTGGAAATTGTTTGCTGAGCAACGTTTAATCTTTCTGCAAGTTGCTTTTAAGTTTGATATGCATCTTCATCCAATAATCTTGTAATTGATGGTCTTCAAACTTTTTCAGTTGACCTGGACTTTGTCTTTCACATCAAAATCATCACTTTTAAAGTGTTTAAACCAGAGTTTACAAGTATCTTGAGATGGCTCATGTTCACCATAAGCTTCCCAAAGTATACGATAACTTTTTCTTCAAAATAAAGTAATGAATTAAAACTTCCCGCAAATGTGTTTTTTTTGGCATGAAATTCGACAATTTTAAGTGTAAAAAACATCTATGATGTTAACACATTCAGCAAATTTGACATGAAGTTTTGAAGCTTGTTGTCAACATAACAAAATAGCATACATATCAAATCGAATCTATATCAATATATGTGTAACTCCACCTGGTGAAAAAAATCCGCATTATTAACCGGTACACTGGTACCATGAATGAACTGAACTCCAGCATTTTGGGGTTAGCTGTGGATGTTGAGATACTGTAGGTCTGTGGTACTGTCAGGGACTCGTGGATTAGGTTTTGTAAAGCAATATTTCTACCTAAATAAGCCCTGGGCTCTCCAGCAATTAGAGGTTTGGAAGAGGAGGAGGATCCCCCAAAGAAAGTTGGTGGTGCCAGTACCATGACATGTTGAGACTGGGGTACTTTGGAAGCCAAGTGAAGGAAGGATGCAGGGAGGGGATGGCTCCCCTAGACTCCTGCTGAATGCTGTGAGAGAAACGGAGATGTGTGTGTGTGCGCATGCCCATTGCGGAGAGGAGGCCATCGGGCTCAGAGGTGTTCCTGGCGTGGAACACCTGATGTGTGCTCATGACGCCAGGAAGACAGAAATGGGGGCTGTGAATAGAAGCGGCTCTTTTTTTGGGGTTCACTGAAGGGGTCAGAGATTTATGGCAGGGTCTCGGAAAGGCCAAGACATTTTATTTTAAGAGAAGAGTCATTTCAAAAAGAAAAAAAAAGAGTCATTGCAGTATGTTTTGTGTGATAATGGGAATGTTGTTTGTTTATTTTCTTCTCATCTTGTCTTGGTGAGACTGTGCTGAAGTTTGTCCATTGGACTGGTCTTCTCAAAGAATTAGCTCGTGGTTTAATGAACAGTTCTACCAGAAGCAGGCACCAGTCGCACTGTGGGAGGGGCTCTGTTGCTGAGCACAGAGGTTCCCTCAGGTTCCGGAAGGTGGGCCCGGGCCTCACAGCTCCTCCTTCCCAGGACATCCACACACTGTCAACGTAAATATTAAATCCAGTCGCACTTACTCTGTTTTGTCTACCTCCTTATCTCTTAGTTTCTATGTCAGAGCTAAGATTTTAGGTAAAGGTTGTCTCTCCCCCCCCCTCCCCCCCTTATCAAATTCCTTTTCAGTTTGTAGACTCTTTTAAAAAGTTGCATTAAGACTTGAACCAAGTTATCATCAATTTGGACTCAACCCAGTTTTATTTTTTTGGTTTGCTATCTATTTAAACATCTTTTTTAGTTTGGGTTTTTAGTCAAAGTAATACATGTTGTTTTTAAAAAATACAGAGATTTATTCTAAAGCAGCCTCATCTGTTGCACCCCATCCCACCTCTAAATCTGCTTCATGGTTGATATTCATGTTTGTTTATTTTTGCTATTTACTTCTTTTAGTGCTCACTTCTGCGTCTCTAAGATGTTCATACTTCATTTATTTATGAACTGAAGACATTATCTTTTGGTTTTCTGTTATCCTGGATGTTGATTTTTGTTTGCTTCTACCATCTCTCCCACCTGTATTTATAATTCTTTTATTCCTGTTCTGTGTCACCTCTATAAATCGAAATTGATATATATCTTTTTTTTACTTTGGTCTTGTTAATCTAAGGAAGTACCTTTTAGACTTTGGATATTGTAAGTCGTTAGACATACCTCCTTTCCTTTCAGTTCTCTCTGGTTCCATCTCCCGACCTGTCAGGGTTACTAGTACTTCCTTCCCGTTCTGTAGCTGTCATTAAGTCCTGTCTTACTGTCTGTTCTGAAAACCAGGTAGTGTTCATGTTTTGTCTGTGCTGCTGGGCAGGGAAGCTGAGCAGCGTGTGTTCCCTTTTCCCACAGCCTCACTGTCTCCTGTGCCATTCAAAACAGGTTAATATTTAAAAAGTCAACTTCATGTTTACAGAGTAGAAAACCAGAAAGTGAAGTTAAACAAATCTGTTTATAGTAACTACACACAAGTAAAAGGATTTGGGAGTAAATGTAACAAAAGATACTCTTTACTGGAGACGTTGAAATAATGCTGAGGGAAATTAAAGAAGACCTAAGCAAATGGGAGATAAGCATGTTTGTGCATCAGAAAACTCCATTTGCTAGGTATTTGTTTTCCCTAAGTGGGTATATAGATTCATTGCAATCCTAAAAAAATTCTACTGGCTCTTACAGCTCAGTAGAAAGAAGAAAATAGCTCTGTTAAAAATGGACAGGAGACTTGAACAAGCATTTTGCAAAAGAAGACACTCAACTGGCTGATAAACACACTATAGATATGATGTTCAACATCAATAGCCATCAGGACCTGCAAATTACCACCACAGGGAGAGAGTGCTGTGCGTGTTAGGGTAGCTAAGGTGAGAAATCCCGGCAATGTCAGGGTGGGTGAAAGTGAGGAGCAGCTGGAACCTTCAGACACTGCTGGCAGCAATGTCAAATGACTCCATTGTTTTGGAAAAACGGCTTAGCCATTTCTAAGAAGTTAAACACAAATCTACTGCAGCACTCAGCTTTCCACTCCTAGATATTTATTTGCACAAGAGAATGAAGTGTATGTCCATTCAGATGTTGACTGAAGCTTTATCACAAAAATACCAAACTTGAAACAGTGCAATTGTCCATGTTTATTACAGTTGTCCATCAATAGTGAATGGATAAACAAATGGTGGAATATCCATGTAATGGAATATTATTTAGCAATAAAAACTAACCAACCACTGATGTACACAGTATGATTGTCATAAACTGAGTAAAAGAAACCTGAAACCAGAGAATAGTGTGTGATTTCATTTATATCAAGATCAGAGAAAATGCATAAAGACATGGTTGGTACCCAGAGCCAGGGAGACAGGAAGGAGAGATCTCAAGGGCCTGTGGAGTTTTGAGGAGTGATGGGTGTTTTGAGTATTGATTGTGGGGTGGTGGTTTTGTGCACATATACCAGTGTCAAAACTCACTGAACTGTACACTTTTAAGTAGTGCAGTTTGTTCTACGTAATCATAACAAAGTTGAGAAGTAAAATAGTGATCCTGAAACATCAATCGGAAAGAATATATGCACCCCTCTGTTCATAGCAGCATTATTGACAGTAGCTGAGATCTGGGAAACAGCCCAAGTGGCCATCAGTAGGAGTGGATAAAAACACACACACACAAAAACAAACAAACAAACCACAAACTGGTGCATTTACACCATGGAATACTATGCAGCTGTGAAAGAAGGATCTCTCACCCTTTGAGACAGCCCAGAGGGCCTGGAGAGTATTGTGCTAAGTGAAATAAGTCAGAGAAAGACAAGTATCACATGATCTCATTTATATGTGGAATCTAATGAGCAAAATGAATTGATGAGCAAAATAGGTCCAGAGACACTGAAGCATAGAAAGACTGAAGATCTTCATAGGGAAGGGGTGTGTGTGTGGGGTGGGGGTAGGGAGTGGGAAGATTAACCAAAGACCTTGAACGCATATATGCTTAACCCATGGATACAGACAAGAGTGGGGTGAAGGCTCTGGGAGGGGATGGGAGTGGAGAGGGTGGGGGCCAATAGAAGGAAAAAGGAGACATCTGTAATACTTTCAATAATAAAGATAAAATTTAAAAATAAAGTAAAATAGTGACCAATAAAAATATACATTCAGTAAATTAGCTTTATTAGTATGGACTAAGTGCACTTGCAACTTCACATTTTCTTACCATAGTCATATTCCATTGAGGTTAATCTCTTTAGGGTCAAGTAGCTACTAACTATGGTCACGAATAAAAGACCTCGTCATTTACGTTCTCTGTGGTAAGAAAGTGTAACAGTGGAATCAGTTCCTCCTGTTTTGGTTCTGGAACTTGGCTTTCCTGTGTCCCTTCTCTTCTTTCCTCCCTTCCAAGCTGTTTTACACTTACCACCCAGAGTCCTCAGAACTGGGTTTGTAGGCTTGGGAAGTAAAACACACCTCCTTTTTCCTTCTGGCCTCTCAGTAGGCGAGCAGACAAGTCCTCAGACTAGCCATTCAGACTGCTCCCTCTAAAGGTAACTGTGGCTTTACATTGAGTACTTGGGTATGAGTTATCCCAAGTAATAGAGCAAAAGATCATGATTACGTAATTTATAATGTTAGGAAGAGTAAATGGGGGAAAAAAATCCCAAATTTTCCCTGTATGGAACCTCTCATAATGTTGTAATAATCATGAACTTCAAAAATGGCATTATTCTCCCTCTCCTCCCATGGGCTGCCAGCCCACTTCCCATACACCACTGTAAAGTTCTTCGTCATCGTGTGCTGTACGCCTTTCTGCTACTCACCTGGTTCAGACTTTGCTTTACATCTTCTTTCATCCTTTTTTGATATATTCATCCATGCATCTTACCCACACTTAAGTTTTTTTAATAAGACAGAGAGAAACAGATTTAGACAGTATGATTATCAGATGTGATGTTTAAGCAAGTGTGGTATTTAAGATCTGCCAAAGGTGAGAGGAAAGAGCGAATCTTGGTCACAGAGTCCTTCTTCCTGGCTCACTGGCAGGTGAGTCAGGTCTCAGAGCGTCGAGAAGAACGCCGACTTGAGTGATGTCTCTGACTTAAAGTCCCCAGATGTTTGGCTGTTAAGGCTCTTTCAGAATTGGGAATGGTGACAAGAAAGCCATGTTGTAAAGAAATGCTTTCCTGTGCACGTCTCCATTTAAATGGCTTTTCTTATAAAGGCCTCTGGAGGAAAGCCCAGGGCTGACCCTGGGGCCTTGCCGTCCACTGGACAACAGAGGAGAGGTTCCACTAGTGTCCAGAGCTGCTCCCTCTCTGGGCTCCTGGATGCATCGTAACCGACCTCGGCCGACTTGGTGTAGGGCAGTGGTCGGCAAACAGTGGCTCATAAGCCACATGTGGCTCTTTGGCCCCTTGGGTGTTCTAACACCACTTCTTCAAAATAGACTCGCCCAGGCCAAAAACTGACTTTTGCACATGGGCCACAGGTTTCAATTGCACTGTACGTGCGTGCCCGTACGTGGTATTTTGTGGAAGAGCTACACTCAAGGGGCCAAAGAGCCACATGTGGCTCTCGAGCCTCGGTTTGCCGACCACTGGTGTAGGGGATGTTGAAGTGTCTGAGGGAGCCATGAAGGAGGTATGGTGAGGGGACTGAGCCATAGAGACCCTGCCTTGCAGCTGAGCTGAGGGAGGCAGAGCGATGGGCTGGTGCTGTAGGGGGAGGCAGGCATAACAGTGAGGATGGAAGGAAGACCTCAGCCAGGATGCCACTGAGGCACTGTATCAGGGTACAGGCCGGGAGAGTGGCCTGTTGCACTATTTCCGATATCTAGGGCTGCTGGTCACTTATTGGCTCCCTTTCTCCCTCAAACCTTGGTGAACAGACTGTTTTGGAAATCATAGTTCTCTGTAGTTCAATATTATGGTTAAGTGAGAATTGACCTGGAAGTATTTTTTGTCTGAAGACTTATTACAAGTAAATACCTTGGGAAATGCTCCCCTTCCTGTGTCTGTGGGTTATAAGGATCACTGTGCTCTCCTTCACCCAGGCACCCTTTCCAGTCTGAGCAGCTCTGGGCTATGTTCTGAATGGGGACACTGTCTCTTGTTTTCATGGCGTCTGCCCTGCTGTGTGGCAGGATGGACACCTGTAGGAATAATAGTGTCATCGTTCAGTTAAGACAGAGGATGCTTGGATGGTTGTCTTTTTCTACTAAGTGAGTCTTTGGTGTTGGGTAACTTTCTGTGCCTCCCACGTTGAGAACCTAAAGGACCGTGCAGCCCCGAGACGTGAGGTGGGTGATGCGCCTGCTCTTTGCTGCTCGTGGACGGGACCCTCACACAATATCTTCTGAGAGTCTGCTTCATAGCAGGCAGGCCTGGCTTCATGATCCGGCAGTTACCTGAGGTGCTTAAAAGCTTTTAAAAGTATATTATCCATAAAGTTACTTGTATTAAAATGTGATAAAGCCACAGAACCATTTTTCATTTTCTTTATGATTTTGAAAGAAAAACAAGTGGTCACTGTTTTAAAACTCATTTGTATGTGTTGAGCAGAGAGCAGAAGTTATTTCCAAATGGAGGTACAGGAAGTGTGAAATGTCTGCTCATCCTTCGTCAGCATTACCGGGTGAGTCAGCAATTTGCTAAGGTCAGCAAACCTTTATTTTGAACTTTAACTGTAGTATATATAGAAAAAGTCCTGTGTAACATTAGAAATCTAAATTTGGTATTAATACATTAACAGAATTTTAGTTTTGGAAGATTCCTTGGGGGTGTTAAATCTTTTTAGGTTTGAGAAATATTAGAAGATGACTCTATGATATCAGAGGGATGTGTGCCATTCTTACCTGATTTAGTCATTGCTTAGTTACACTGCTGGGTGAAAATGGGCTACTGACCACTTAGGAGGCATTCAGAATGAGGGCAGTTGATTTTCTGAACTTCCTGATGCGCTCCATGCAGAGAGGCCGGGGCTGAGGGGCCTCCTTCCTAAGGTCAGTGAGGTGGCTGTGCTCAGAGCTGCCCAGCCTTGCTCTCCTTTGGCTGTTGTCTTGCAGGTGTATTTCCGGCTCCCAGAGCGATGAGGGAGGGCTCTTCCAGGGTGCTCCTCTGAGTCCCGTCTCAGGGCGTATGATGGCAATAGGCTGTGCTGTGTTTGGAAGAAGAAGTTGCTGATCGAGGTTTTGGGTTTGTATTAAAAAACCAAGTCATTCATTCAGAAGCAAGTGCCAGCATTGGACAGATCCTGTGTTATATGCTTGAGGGCAGAAAACAAGTCTGGCCAGGTTCTGACATTTCCGCTGAGACCTAAACGGTGAGGAGGTGGCCAGTGAAGAGCAGAGGTCCAGGGAGCAAGTGCAGCGCGGCCGGGGAGGGAGGGAGGAGTTTGTGCCTGTGGGCAGGACGACGGTGAGGCCGGGGAAGAGCAGGAGAGGGAGTCGGGCTCGAGAAGACGTTGGGTAAATAGGTAGGAAGTCTGACCACGCAAGTCACGCTGAGGCTTTAAAATCGGTCATCAGACACTTGGAAGGCACCACGGGATTTTTAGGAAGAGAGGAGGACATTGCTGTGGGAGAAGAAATGAGAGAATCGGAGGGCTTGAGGGGAGAGAAGCTGTGGTTGCTTGAGGAGCAGCTAATATTTATTATTTCTTTGCTGTGGGCGAGGCAGTGTGCCAAACCCTTTTACTCTCGTCTCAGGGAAACTCATGACAGCCCCGGGGTGCTGCTGCTATCTGCGCCTCACAGGGGAGAACGCAAGACCCCTGAGGGTCAGCAGCTGGCCAGGCCATGTGTCAGGCAGTGGCCGAGCTGGGACTTGAGCCCAGACAGCGTGGGGTTCCAGACCCCGTGCTGTGAGCCCTGGGCATGCGCTTTCAGGGCAAGAGGTGATGGTCTGCCAGCGGTTCTTGACTCTGAGAGGGTCACACTGAAATTTTTATACAACACAAGTTAGAGAGTCCTTGGGACTGGTAAAGGTAAAGTACTGGCATGTGAAACTTGGGTTCACCTCTGGTTTGTACCGCTGTGCATGCGCATGTGCGAACCTGTAAGCCCTCTGGAAAGCAAGCAGCATTGGTGTAGCTGAGAGCCGGCGGAGTGGTGGCAGTGCTCGTGAGGGGAGTGGGTCTCGGTGTTAGGACGCGCCCTGCTCTCTGGTGGGAGAAGATGGGTCCAGGTGTGTGTTTATGCGCAGTGCAGGCCTCTGGGCTGTTTTCACCGCCTGGTTCTCGAGCTGCTCTCAGCGGTAGCTGATGGGGGCGCATGTCACCCACATCTGCACCTTACAGCAGATCTGTGAGCTGGCTCTGTCTTGTGAGGTGAGCCGTCACCCCAAACTGCCTAAGCGGGTGGTTCAGCCACCCAGTGGCAGTGGGCCTTGCAAGCAGTGTTGAGTGAGGGTCTGGGAATGGTGGGCTGCTGCCCAACAGAAAAGTAAGGCTACGATAGTGTTAGGAGGTTGCAGGGCAGACAAGGAGCACAGGCTGGGACCGGTGCGGGGACACAGTGGCTGGAGGGTCAGCTGTCCAGTCCTGCTTGGCTGGGAGGTGGCCGTCTGGAGAAGGTGGAGCCACACATGCAGGTGTGTGATGTCCTTGACAGATGGTTCTGTCCTGCTCTTCCCAACACGGATTCCTTGTTGTCACCTGAAGTATAAAGACCAATTGGCAAGGAGAACTGACTGTTTGCTATGGGCACACCCCAAAGGCAGGCAGTTCTGGGGGAGTAATTCTGGAGTTTCTCTGATTTCCGGTGGGGTCCCTCACTTTGGTGGAGCTTGAGCACAGTCTGAGCTGTTGTTGTCATGGACTGCTGCTGAGGAGCTCGCATTTCAGCCACATGGAGCACTTTGAAGCAAGCGTAGAAGTAGGACAGAGTCTGAGGAGCATCTGTGTCTGAGTCTTGGAGGTGGATGCCTGGTCTGCTTGGTCTGTCTGAACGCTGCTGCCCTGTCTCTCTCCATCTGTGTGGAGGAGGGGAATCTGAGGCAGGCGCATTTCCTCCGTTGCTCAGTGTTTGGGGGCCTGGGCTCTAGGCGGTGAGCCAAGTGTCAGGGGATAAGGGCCCAGGTCACAGGAGTGCTTCCCGAGTTGCTGCTCAGCTGCCGTCATGTGATCACACGCTGTGGGAGGAGCACACACCGTGGGGGTGCACAAATGGGGAGTACTCACCACGGCATTGGGGTCTGGAAGGAAACGCGAGGGCGAGTCCCCTCCTGCTTTCAGCTCTGGTGCTTGGAAAGGTCTTCCATGAGGATGGTAGTGTGTGTCTGAGCTGCAGATACACGGGGTTGGCTACCTTCTCTGCAGGTGGTTGTGTGTGATAAGAACGTATGGAGGCTGCTATGTGTTAGCTTAGATCTTAAAGATACACGTTGCTGATAACTTGTCCTAATGTTTTGAGAGAACCAGGAACCTGTGTTCCAGCGAGGAGGGGGCTGCTTGTGGCCTGCACTGTGTCTTGTTCTCAAAGCGGTCGTTTCCTTCTCCTGTAGGAGGGACGTGACCTTTTGTGGGATGTGCTCCTTGTTAGGAGCACCGTGCCCTCCTGCCAGCTGTCAGGTGGGGACGGGGCCCTCGCACTGGTCAGTCCTTTCCCAGTCGTACCCCTGGGGACCCACAGGCCTTGTCACGTCTTAGAGCAGCAGGAATGGGTACCCCCCCACCCAAATGTCCGGGCCCCCCTGCTCTTTGTTGTGGTTTCGCAGTATGAAGGGCCTCCCTGTCTGAGCCCCGGGAACCCTTCCTCCCCACAGAGACCTTGTCCTGACGTTGTTAGAGAAGCGCTCCCAGCCCTGGCTTCCTGAGGGGGTGGGGAAGGCTTCTAGCCCCGGAGGCCTTCCTGTTCACTTGGCCAGCTGACACCTTGCCGCCGTGTCTTTCAGCTCGGACTCGGGGGAGAATGCTTTCACGGCACATCCCAGCCCCACTCGCAACGCAGGATGTCTCCGGGGGAGAGCGCGTTGTTTGCCTATGAGTCCTCGGTGCACAGCGCCAACGTCCTGCTCAGCCTCGATGACCAGCGCCGGAAGGATGAGCTGTGCGACGTCACCGTCCTCGTGGAGGGGCGGCCGTTCCGCGCCCACCGCGCCGTGCTGGCTGCCTGCAGCACTTACTTCCACGCGAGGGTCCTGGGCCAGGCCGAGCCCGAGCGCAGCATTTCCCTCCCAGAAGAGGTGAGCGGTCCGCCCTGGGTTTCACTCCCGGAACCTGCGCTGGTTAAAGCCAGAACCGTCTTGTCTCCAGGCTCAGGCACAGTTCTGAGGTTCTGCAACAGTACGGTTCTTTAACCTTTTCCACAAAATTATGACATTTTACATGTAAAGTTATTAATTTTGGATGTTAGTTAAAATATTTATTGAGCAGATGAATAATGTATGTTATTTATTTTTAAATATATTTTATTTTTATTTATTTATTTATTTATTTATAGAGAGAAAGGTAGAGAGATAGAGAGTTAGAAACATAGATGAGAGAGAAACACTGATCAGCTGCCTCCTGCATACCTACTACTGGGGATGTGCCCGCAACCAAAGTACATGCCCTTCAGTCCACAGGCCAATGCTCTATCCACTGAGCCGAAAACAGTTAGGGCTGTTATTTTTAATTTTAACTTTTAAAATATGTTTGTGTTGATTTCAGAGATAGGCAGGGTTAGGGAGAGAAAGAGAAACGTCAGCCATGAGAGAGAATCCTTGGTCGGCTGCCTAATGCATGCCCCCTACTGGGGATCGAGCCCACAGCCCGGGCCTGTGCCCTGACCTCCTTTGCCCAGTTTCCTCCAATAAACATTTTGCAAAATTATTGTAGAATATCATCACCAGGATATCGACATGAGTACAACCCATCATCTTACTGAGTTTTTGGTTTTACTTGCACCAAGTGTGTGTGTGTGTGTGTGTGTGCGCGCGTGTGTGCGTGTGTGCGTGAGTGCGCGAAGTTCTGTGCAGTTCATGTGTCCACCACAGTCAGATACTGAGTGGTTCCCACACCCAAGGAACCATTTGTAATCGCACTTCCATCCCTAACCTCTGGCAACTACTAATCTGCCCTCCTTTCTAACGTTTTGTCATTTCAAAAATGTCATATAATTGGAATAACACAGAATGTGACCTTTTAGAATTGGCTTTTTCCCATGTAATTTCCTCGAGATGCATCCAGGTTGCATGTATCAATAGTACTTTTTGATTGCTGAGTAGAAATCCACAGTATGGTTGTACCAGTCTTTATTTCACTGTTCACCTATTAAAGGAAATTAGGCTCACTCCAGGTTTTGGCTAGTACAAATGACGTTGCCGTGGACATTTGTGTCCAGATCATTTCTCGGGGACAGCGGGCAGGACCCAGTTGCCAGTCTGGATGGGGGGTGTGTTCCAGCTTTACAGGAAGCCCTGGGCTGCTGCATTCCCGTGCTGGCCAGTGTGAGTGCCCCGCCCCTCCGTGTCCATGGGAGAGCTGCTTTGGTTCCAGCCCTTTGGAGCTAGTGCAGCACTCGCAGCTCAGAATGGACATTCTGAGACCTCCGTGGTGAAGAGCCCGTTCTGTCCGTAACCCAGGACGAGGCTTTCCCTGCACTTCACCTCGTCGGTTCCGTGTAGAGGCAGGTTCAGTGCAGATGTGCATGTTTCTGCTTAAAGCTTGTGTAGCCGGGAGCCTGTGGATCTTTGCATGATTTTTAGAACTTCAGTTTGTTTACTTCTAAAATCTGAATCTTTAAAAATTTTATTACAAGTTTTTGGAATGAGACAAAGGTAATAGTTACTGTTTGTTGTGCATTTGCCCTGGATCAGAACCCCTGGAAGTCCTTTAGCTGTGTTGTTCCTCACCTGTAAACTGCTCCCTCCGTGGCTGACAGCAGCTGGAGTTGTCCGCAGATGACTGCCAGTGGCTGGCGTGGGCACCGGGGTTGACCGCGTGTGTCCGGCTCCTCCTGCTGTTGTTAGGTTTGTTACAGCCCATTTGGAGAAAGTGTGGTGCTGTTTCTCTTTCTTTCCCCTGGGAGTGCATTGTGGTCCATGTGTACGTCAGAGTGGACTCTGAGCAGGGTGTGGTCCCTGAAGAGGTGTGTGTGACAGCGTGACCCCTCAGCTTTTGCTCCATGGGAATAGTTGTCTTACCAGTTAAAGCACCTGCTTATCGTTGTCACAGATAAGGTACTCTAGTCCCGTCTGCTCTTGTATTATTAACCAGACAGCCATCGAGTAATGCACTTGTTTTCATTTTGTGTGTTAACAGGTGACAGTGAAGGGGTTTGAGCCTTTACTTCAGTTCGCCTACACGGCTAAGCTGCTGCTGAGTCAGGACAACGTGGACGAAGTGTGCAGGTGTGTGGAGTTCTTAGGCGTCCGCGACATTGAGGAGTCCTGCTTTCAGTTTCTCAGATTCAAGTCCTCGGACTCCACTGCCAACCAGCAAGAATGCCCACAAAAGACCTGCTTCCCCTCCCACTGTCAGAAAACAGGCCTCCAGTTTCCGCTTTTGGACCAGAAGGATTTAGAAATTAATGAGGTGGAGGAGTTTTTGGAAAATAAAAATGTTCAGACTCCTCCATGTAAACTCCGTGGATATCAAGGAAATACAAAACTGTCACCTCCCCTGCAAGACAGTGCCAGTCAGACTTGGGAGTCCATGTGCTTAGACAAGGGGGCTGCTCTGGCCCTGCCATCTCTATGCCCCAAATACAGAAAGTTCCAGAAAGCGTTTGGGACGGACAGAGTCCGCGCTGTGGAGTCGGGGTTCAAAGATGGTCACATTTCTGCTCCGCCCAGCGAGACGCCTGACGGCGAGTGCCCGGGAGGAGCCCAGGACCACACAGACCTGCAGGCGGTTTTAAAATGTGAAGAAAGGAACGCAGCAGCGGAGCCTGATGACACCACGGAGGGGCCTGCCTCCCAGTGCCCGCTGGAACAGACAGCGGCGCCGTTCCTCCACTCCTCCGCGGACCCGCCGGGCCTCTACTCGCTGTCCCTCCTGCACACCTACGACCAGTATGGCGACTTGAACTTGGCTGGTATGCAGCCCACAGCAGTGTTAACCGAAAAGCCGTTGTCAGGCCCAGATGTCGGAGAAGAGAAGGCCTTGGCTGGGAGCGAGGATTTACTTTTGAAACCGGACTCCAGCCCCCGGGGAGAGGACGGCCCTCCTCCTGGTGGTCGCAGCAGTGTGGAGCGGGAGGTGGCCGAGCACTTGGCCAAGGGCTTCTGGAGTGACATCTGCAGCACAGACGCTCCTTGCCAAGTGCAGCTATCACCTGCCGGGGCCAAAGATGGGGCAGAACAGAGCCCCTCTCAGAAGCGGTCCGAGTGCCCCTGGTTAGGGATCAGGATTAGCGACAGCCCGGAGCCGGGCCAGAGGACGTTTGCAACGTTAAGTTCTGTCAGCTGCCCCTTCATGAGCACTCTGAGCACCGAAGGCCATGCGAGCAGCTTGGAGATGGGAGCTGACGGCTACTCTTCGGAGCCCCAGCAGGAACCCTGTCCATACGCCTGTGTGATCAGCTTGGGGGACGACTCGGAGACGGACACCGAAGGAGACAGTGAGCCCTGCTCAGCGCGAGAGCAGGAATGTGAGGTGAGGGCTCGGGGTGTTCAATCAGGCTTTGCCCCCACTGACGGGCATTCACTATCAGGGCCTGGCGCCCCACGGCGGGGGGGAGGGGGGGGAAGCACACCGTGAGGTGTGGAACTGTGGGGTCTGCACCAACAGGTGCTCTGCCAGCCGTGGCCTGGAGGCCCACAGGTTCCCTCAAATGCAGGTCCCCGAGGAGGGAGCAGTGGTGCTGGGTCCCTGCGTGTGACTCCTGAGCGGGCAGCAGGGACTGTCCGATCAACTGCCCCAGGTCCTGCACCTGGGCCATCCCTCGCAGGATTGCGAGACCGTTGTAGGGACGTGGCTCCAGTGCGATCTGCCTCTCCTAGTACATGACTCTCAGCCATTCTTTCCTTGTTTCCCTTAGCCTTTCAGCATTAACTTGGTGATGTCTAATGGTTTAGGAAGGGCTACCTGTAGTGGGTAAGTGATGGCTGCTGCTTGTGAAACATGCCTATAATTCCAGTTCTCTTCTTAGTTCTTTACCCTTTTCTGTGGGTGGCAGTGTCGGGTGACAGGCTTGGGGGAGGGTAAGAGGTGGTTCTTTTCCTGGGCTTTGGGAGGAGGAGATTATGATTTAACTTAAGAAATAAGAGGATGCTTGAGTTAAAGCTGTAGATTTTTGTATGCTATTTATAAATTCAGTGTTTGGAACTGTGAAAAGAAAGTTAAAAATAAAACTTTTAAGAAGTTTTTAAATTTTTTCATATATGTAACAACTAAGTAGATTGCCAGAGGAACTGACCAGTGTTTTATTTGCATTTTTGGTCATTAATATAATTAAGTTGTTACACAATTTTGTTTTTAGGACTTTTCCTCAAAAATTTATGTATCTTGAAAATGAATTTAAAATATGTACAACATTTTCCTAATTATTCCTACATTGGCAAGTAAGATGCATAGCTTTTAAAATGAGTTATGTGAAACTATCATTTCCTGACAGAAAAATACATTCTTTGAAATGTTTTAGAAATACTAGCTTAATATACTAGTATCAAAACAGAGCCAGAAAGTAATAGAAATCAAAGAATAAAATAGGTATTTGGAGAGGGGGTGGTTGGATAAATCACATTAAAAGCACTTTAGAGCCTGGCCAGCATGGGCTGAGCTTCAACCCATGAACCAGGAGCTCTGGGTTTGATTCCCGGTCAGAGCACAGGCCCGGGTTGCAGGCTCCATCCCCAGTGGGTGTGCGCAGGAGGCAACCAATTCTCATCTTGATGTTTCTGTCTCTCTCCCTCTTCCTTCCTCTCTGATATAAATAAAAATATATTAAAAAGACACTATAGAAAGAGGCATAAAGATATCTGTGGATATTAACATGTGCTAGTAGAATACATTGTTTTTTCATTTTATATACATTAATATTTGTGTTGACATAATTGATTTGTTTACAAAATATCTCCTCAATTTTTTTGTCTTCTGAGCCCTCTTTAAAGAAGGCTAGGAACATGAGACAAATCACCAGTCCTAAGGCATTGCACAGGAACTGGGCAAAGAGGTGTGTTTTCCAAGTCCAAGAGAAGTCCTCTGGGGAGTGAAGATGTGTGTGCCTTTGTCTCCAGGGCTGAGGGTGACTGGGAGCACTCACACGGCAGCCGTGACTGATGCTTGCCTCGTGTCCTAGGTAAAACTGCCGTTTAACGCACAGCGGATCATCTCCCTCTCCCGGAACGACTTCCAGTCCTTGCTGAGGATGCACAAGCTGACTCCAGAGCAGCTGGACTGCATCCACGACATCCGGAGGAGGAGTAAGAACCGGATCGCTGCCCAGCGCTGCCGCAAGAGGAAACTCGACTGCATACAGAACCTGGAGTCGGAAATCGAGAAGCTGGTGAGGGTGCCAGAGAGTTAAGTCCCACACACCCACCCATTCTCCTTCATTGTGGAGGGAGCAGCTGCTTTAATTCCTAAGTGGGATTAGAACGCTCAGGTGCACATTAACATTTACCACATGACATTTAGGAAATAAAAAGAGGATGTTTATAGACTACTTTACTTATGTAAATAATCTAGGACTGCTGTCTCCCAACTGCTCGCCTGCCTGACTTCCTGATTACCCCCTAACCACTCCCATGCTAGCCTGATTGATGTCTTAACTGCTCTCCTGCTGGCCTGTTTACCCCCAACTTCCCTCCTCTGCTGGCCTGGTCACCCACAACTGCCCTCCCTTGCAGGCCTGGTGCCTCCCAACTGCCCTCGCCTGCTGGCCATCTTGTGTGCACATGGGGGCAGGATCTTTGACCACATGGGGGCAGCCATCTTATGTGTTGGAGTGATGGTCAATCTGCATATTACTCTTTTATTAGATAGGATAGAGGCCTGGTGCATGGGTGGGGGCCAGCTGGTTTGCCCTGAAGGGTGTCCCAGACCAGGGTTGGGGTTCCCACTACGCTGTGTGGGACAGCGTAGGCGAGGGGCCTATGGAGGTTTGCAGGCTGGCTACGCCCCTTGGTATCTGGAATTTATTTACCTTCTACAATAGAAACTTTATAGCCTTGGGTGGAGGCTTAGGCTGGCAAGGGCAGGTGGAAAGCTTGGCTTCTTCCATTGCCAGAGAAACCCAAGCCTCCCTCCTGCTCTCTGTGGCCGCAGCCATCTTGGTTGAGGTTAATTTGCATACCTGCGCTGATTGGCTGCTGGGCATGGCTGGTGGGTGCAGCAGAGGTATGGTCAATTTACATATTACTCTTTTATTAGATAAGATTATAAAAGGCTTATGGCCCTAATGCTGTAACACCCAAAGACTGGCGTGGGTGGGTGGAGCCGTTCGATTTTGTGCACGGGGCTTTTAGTATGTTACAAGTTGAGAACTATTTCTAGGTGCCTTTTTAATGATTTACAAATTAAAGGTAGTTTTACCACCTACCTAATAATTCTTAGGTTGAGGCAAGATGCAAGATGCTGTGAGGCACTTCAGTGTTTTGTGCCATGTGTCTGGAACACTTAATGGTTCAGTGTTAGTTAAAATACACCGTAGACTTGAACACTTCGTTTTGGTTGATACCGAATCAAACCCACGTGGGTTTTTTATCTAAGGGAAAAAGTTAGATGCTGATAGGAAAGCAACATTCTGAAATTTAAGGAGACTCTGTGTGTGAGGAATGCCTGCTTTGTTGAATCTTATTTTCTGTTCCAACATCAAAACACAAGTTAGTTGGAAAATTATTCCCTTGCACCCAGGTGTCTCTGTCCCCTAGTGGTGGCTGGAAGGAACATTGTCTGAGCAACAGAAGCTGGGACTGTGCAGACAGCATTTCTTCTGTGCTCAGTTTTGGGTGTTTGTTAATTACTGGTGAGAGTTTAACATTGTGCTTGTAGCCAATCTTCAAGCATGAACATTCTAGCTATGAATAGCAATTAAATAATTTAGAAAAAAACATGCTTTTATATACCTTCAAGAAAGTGGAAAAGTAAAAATTTACATATTTTGTCTATACTTTAACTGTGCAAAAAGAGGAGAACATAAAACTATTTAAAAAGATGAGGCACAACTGTAAAAAGGTTAACGAGAAACCAGATGTTTTACAAGTGAAGGTACGAGAGAGATTAAAACCTTTGTGATTTTGCTGAGTGATTAAAGTGGATGGGAACACAGGAGAAAAGTTACAGATTTGGGCCTGGCCAGTTTTGCTCAGTGGTTAGAGCACTAGCTTGGGTCTGTGGGTTGATTCCCAGTCAGGAACATGTACCACCTTTGTGGGTTCCCCAAAACAAACAGAACAATTGTATAAAAATCTGAACAAATTGGAGGATACTTTTCAATATAAAAATTTAGTACTTTATTTTTTTTCAAAATATTAACTGCCATGAAATATTTAAAAACTAATTACTGTAGTTAGATTTACACAGTTTTTTAGATAAACTTATATAAAACAGTAATAGTATTTTTATATAAAGCAGCTTTCCTTTTATGCTTATAGCTTTTTTTGTTCCAGAAAAGAATCTATTTAGAGGATTATCCCTGAAATCACTCAGCTTACAGTTAACCACAGCGTCAGCTGGACAGAACCTGCCAGTGAGCAGAAAAGCAAGAGCCTCTTCTAATCCCACAGGGAAGCCTGGGCCTCTGCCAGCATGTGTTTCCTCTCTGCTGGGTCAGAGCAGGTGTAGGGGCAGCAGGCAGGGAACGAGCGAGGGGGAAGCATGCTGCCAGCAGGGGGTGGTGGACAGGCTGCAGGAGCCAGCAAACCTGAGAACATTGCGTGAAGGCTTGCCTGGAGAGAGAGCGATTCCAAATAATAATAATATGATTGACAAAACAGACCCTCCCTTCTCCCTCCCCCACACACCCCAGTTCTTCACCCTCTCGTAGCTCACGCATTAGATTCCGACTGTGGGCATCCACAGCCGAGAGTGCACAATATTCGGCACAGAGTCAGTGCTCAAATGCCAGTTGCTATAGAACCGGGCGGTGATTTGAGTCGCAGGCATTACGATGAGTGTGCTGGTGCTGCCTTTGGCTCCCTTCTGTCTAAAATGTAAGTCCACACCGTTCTTCTGCAATCTGCAAGTCCAGAAAGTGGAAAACAGACGAGAAAACAGTGAGAGTGTTATAACTGTTTTGGCCAAAAACTGATGCAAATGACACCAGGCATGTAGAATCTTTTCTTCTCTACTTTGCACGTTGTTTGATATTTCACTGTGTTTTATTTAGAAGTGTAGAGATGTTTGACAGTGGGTGGCTGCCCAGATCCCACCAGAGGGAAGATGTGTGCCCACATTATCTTCCTAAATCTGAAAAATCCTGATCCCAAGATACGTCAGGCCTAGGAGTGTGGATGAGGGATTGTGCACCTGAGGTATTGAACACCTTTCTCGTTGAATTGAAAGGAACACATGACCTTGTTTAACGAGAAGACACTGCCGACACAAATGGCTGCTAATGCCCCCGAGTCATTGCGTTCTCTCTGTGCCCACAGCAGAGTGAGAAGGAGAGCTTGCTGCGGGAGAGAGACCACATCCTGTCGACGCTGGGTGAGACCAAGCAGAACCTGACCGGACTTTGCCAGCAAGTCTGCAAAGAGGCGGCTCTGAGCCAGGAACAGATTCAGATACTCGCCAAGTACTCGGCCTCAGAATGCCCACTTTCATTTTTAATTTCTGAAAAGGACAAAAGTACTTCTGATGGTGCTCTTGTGTTCCCACCAACTCTGAGTTTACCGGAGGGACCTCCCGCCGCCCCGCCTGCGGGGGGCCAAAGCTCCTGCTTCCCCGGCGGGAAGGACAGTGGGTCGGGCTGCGTGCCGGCCCCGGAGTCGGGGCACAGCCCCAGGGTGGCCGCGGAGTGCGAGGGGCCCTCGGAGCAGAGCCGGCAGAGCGCAGGCATCTCCGACTTCTGCCAGCAGATGACCGACAAATGCACTACTGACGAGTGAGCCTCGCTCCGTCCTTCCAGCCCGAGCCTCCTGCTGAGGCTCTGCGTGTGCCCTGAGCCTCGTCCAGCCATTGGCCTGCCAGTGGGACTGTTTCCACTGTGGTGCCTCGACTCCACAGAGGTGCAGAGATGGTGGCTTCCTGGAGAGAGAGTCCCATCAAACACGCAGTGAGACTTTTATTCTGTTTCAGAGAATAACTGTTAGTAGCACCTCCACCCCTCATTCAAAATGCCGGAATGTGGACTAGCCCATCCAGCATCAGTGTAACTGCAGGCGTCCACAGGGTTCCCGAGGAAGGGCCCGGGGGTCAGGAGCCTGCCTTGCCTGCGTGTGCTGAGAGCCTGGCCCCAGGAGCTGATGGGCTGCACACAGTGGGGCAGCTGCCTGGGATGCCTGAAGCCTGGAGCTTGGCTCCGCAGCTCCTGCTAAAACCAGGGGTGGGTGGCCTGCACTGTGACCCTAAGCTCCCGTGGGCCTTGGGCAGCCGGGTCAGGCGGGTGGCCTGAGGCAGAGGCTCTGCCCCTGCCGTGTGGACATTAGGGGCTGTGGTCATGGCAGCGGACAAGGGCCATGGCTCATCTCCTCTCAGTTTACCCCGCTGGTCCTCAAGGTCTGCCTCCTGATGCTCTGTCCTTTTGTGGGAAGTGGGACTTGGATTCAGGCAGTTTGCCTTCGGCTCCCTGACCCTGAGGGCTTGCCGCCCCCACAGCACAGCGCCCTGCAGAGCCGACATCTGGGGAGAGGGCCGCCCGCAGGACTAGGAGAGGCAGGCACTTCCGTCTGGTTGTGAAAGCCTATCGTTTACTTGTGAAAAGTGTTATTGTAGACTTAAAGAAGCCTCTAGAACAACCGCACAGGTTTGTGGACAGGGTGACACTCGATCTTGTTTCATGTGTGAGTGACAGGAAATCAGAGTGCCTGCTGCTGTTCCCGAATCTGGTGTCTCGGGGCCCGTGGTCCTGGTCCTCTTAGCCGTCCTTTGGCCGTCCTGTTGAGTGCAGCTTTCGCCTCTGAGTGCTCCTGTAGCACTGCCGCTGTCGCAGCAGCCTGTTCTTACAGGCTTGTTTGACAAGGAAAGCGAGACTCTCGACCTCCTACCATTGGAAAAGCATGTTCTCAGCCACCAACATTTGCAGCGCCCGTTTTAACGGGTACGAAGGGGTGAGTGAGGATGTTTTGGTTACACAGCACTTCACCAAGTCGGACACCCAAGGCTTCATACAGTGCGTCCTGAACCACGCAAAGGGCCCGTGGGTGTTGCTCCCATGGGGACAGCCCTCCCCCGGGACAGCGAGCCTGAAGCTAGGCGGCCTTGGCTGAGCGCACAGGGACCACAGGGCTTCGGACTCCTGGCTGGATGCGCCCTTCCTGGTGGGCGGTGGCTGCAGGGGGCATTCCTAGTCTGTGTCCAGGTTCGTATGGTCTCTCGTTGGCTTAGTGGTTGTGAGAAAACTAGTTGGGCTTGCTTACAGTCTAGAAGCTTTCACAAATACACTCAAGAATGTGTCAGGGAGAATGAGAGTAGCTCTGTGCTAATGCACCCCCACCTATAAAGTGTGTGGGCACAGACATCCCCGTGTAGCTGTTTGATACAACTTCAAAATACGAAATAATATAAAAATGCTTCTGGTTTACAAATGTAAAGTCGAATACAAGCCAATGGAATCCTTGATTTCCTACCTCAGCAGACACTCAGCTGTCTGTCAGCAGTGTGCGCTCAGGTGTGTGTGTGTGTGTGTGTATGTGTGTGCGCGCGCGCGTGCGCGCGCGTGCAGGTGTCACATGACCTGCTTAATTGCCCCTGTAAATAACTGCTTTGAAAGCTTCCTCTCTCTTTTAATGATAAGTCCTAGTTGTCTCCCGAGTTTGTATATGATTTTTAAGGCATTGGGTTTAAATTGAGCTCTACATATAAACAGCTTAGCATTAAGGGTTTATGGTAATGATGCTCCGTTATTGGCCAACTGTAAAGCATAGCATTGTTTTACTAGCCAGCATGGGATACAGAAACTCCACTACCTCACACCTCCGTGATTTCCAAGTTGTAACAGAGGGACAGGAAGATAAAAATGATTTTATCTTTGTCTTTTGGCTGTAGTTTTCTACAGATTGCATAGGATTACACACTTATACGTATTTTAAAGCTAACTTCTAAAGAGGTTTTTCCTAAAAGTGTTTTGAAGTTGATTTTCCTGTGGGTGCGGGCTGTGTGCGCACTGTGCACCAGCACACGGCCCCGGCCCCTGTGCATGAATCGGCTTTCTCAATGCTTGATGGTTTTTAAAAAGCTATTGCCTAACCAGCAAAATAACATTATCTCAAATTTTGTTATTTCAGTTCACCTATAGCAAATGATTTGTTAAATTGTTATGCTCAAAGCAAACATGGATATAAATCTTGGTCCTCCATTTGTAACTTTCCTAACATAATTTACTGTAGCTTAATGCTTTGCCAGTTTTGAATAAGGAATTAAATATATATATTTTAAATATACTTTTATTAATTTCAGAGAGGGAGAGAGAGAGAAACATCGATGATGAGAAAATCATTGATCGTCTGCCTCCTGCACACCTCTTATGGGGATGGAGCCCACAACCTGGGCATATACCCTGACCAAGAATCGAACTGTGACCTCCTGATTTGTAGATTGATGTTCAACCCCTGAGCCACGCTGGCCGGACGGGAATTAAATATATCTGATGTGGTAGACGATACAGGTTGCATGTGGACACTCAGCTCCATTCACAACTTGGAAAAACCCAGACAGCAATGTTATAATGAATTCTCAGGTGAACTTGTTTTCGTATAAAACATCTGTTATGAATTTGTAAATATTTTAAGGGTTTTATTAAGGCATGTAATAAACTATCCTTTGAAACCTGTTGGGTAAATAAAATTTAAAGCCGTAATGGCATACTAATTGTAAATAAACATCTATTGATTTTTTTGTATCTTTCTTAATATAATTTTCTAACAATGCAATAAAACCACTAAATTTATATATTCATAGCCAATTAAGGTCATATTTCATTAAAAGAAAACTTTCATAGTATTTAATTTATATTTTCTCCCTAATGTGCTTATCCAAATGTAGCAAAAACGATAGATGTTAGATGTTGGCAATAAATTGACATTTAAATAAAATTCCCTAAAATTGCTTCTAATTGAATAGAGTTGTATATTCCATTTCCATTTCCACCTCTGAGGTGACTTTACCAATCTCAGTCTTTGGTCAGGAAGTACTTGGCTGAGGGAGGACTTCGTATTTGATGATGGTGCCCGAATCCTGTTCCCAGACACAGGTGAAGGGAGGACAGCTGCCACCCTGCTCCTGACTTTGGGTGGAGGGGGGTGGGGGGGTTTGAGGACACGCTGTGTCTCTGGTCCCTGGGTTTTACAGGTCACCTGCTCAGGCATCTCTCCCAGGTGACAGCTACGTCCAGCCAGGCCCTGTACCAGGCTGGCCGCCCAGAGCCTGCACGCCCGTGTGCTCCTCTCCGTCTCCAGGAAACGTGACTCAGCAGCAGGGGGCTCTTACATCCTAGTGTCTAGCAATCTCCAGAGTAGCAGGGGCAGAGGACAGGGCATAGGACAGGGCAGAGGGAAGAGGGGCGGGTGTCTGTGAGGTGCACTTAGGCCCTCACAGCAAAGCACCAACCACCCAAGATGCCACACCCTCATGCGGCCCGCCTGGGGCCGGCTGCTGGGCAGAGCTGCTGTGAGACCAGTCTGGGTGTGGCTGCAACTGAGGAGAGAGAAGTGGAGTGTCAGAGGCTGGGGATCTCAGTGTGGGCCAGGCGCCAGAAGAGGGGCCACCAGTCAGCCTGGCATGTGTGGGCACCAAGGCAGTGTCACAGTGGGAGAGGCCACCCTGTGGTCACCATGGTCACCATGAGGTCAGATGCAGGGGCTTTGAGGACAGAAGTGCGAGGGGTGAGTGTCGCAGTCTCCGAGGGGGGCCAGGAAGTAGCACCCGCACCCTCTGCCCCTGCACCCCACCTGCTTGGAGTTTGGGGGCCTTTGAGAAAGAAGGGGCGTGGTATACGCATTGCAGAAGGAGGTCCTTGGAGGGTGCGGCTGCGCAGGTGAGCCCAGTGGGTTTGCTAAACATGGGTGAACCCCAGCCAGTTGTCCAGCTTACCCGGGACAGCGCCCCCGGGGGGCAGGGGACTGTGTGCCCCCGGAGGGCAGGTCCCAGCGCTTGGGCCCAGCTGGCCAGCCGGCCTCCCCCTTCAATGGACTGACTAGAACCTAGGGCCGCAGGGGGCGGGGGCAAGGGTTTATGAAAGACCCGGAAGCTGGATGAGGGAGGGGTGTCCCCTTCATGCCCTTCCCCTGGAAACACTGGGTCCTCAACCCTAGCCCCTTCCACTCCCAGGGGTAGCCCCAGAAACTCCAGACGCGCCGCGATGCCAAGGGGCAGCGTCCAAGGCCTCTGAGGGACCCGGTGACTCCTGTGCTGGACTCTGCGCCGGGGTCCCTGAGGGCAGCCCTCGCTCTGCTGGCTCTCCGTGACCTTGTGCCCTGACCTCGCAGGGCCTCGGCCGGCGGCCTGTGCGCCCTCCTCCTGGCACTTATCCAGGTGCAAACTGCCGGGCAGACGGGAAACACTGCATCCAGAGTGACCACTCCTGGGCGTGTTAGATCTCCGTGGACATCCTGCAGACATGTCCGCCCGGCGACCAGCTCTTGTTCGTGCCATCGCCTTCACCGGAGCACACAGATCCCGGACAGGGGCCCCGCAACCGGAAACGGTCAAAGGCGGTTTTAAGAACCAAAAGCTACGGGCACGTCGGCCAGAGACCTAAAGGCAGGGAGTTTTCTCACTACGAACCGAAGGCAGGGCCTCGGGGATGGTCTCCCGCTGCCCCTGCGTCCCGCCCTTCTCCACGCGCTGGGCTTCCCTGCTGTGACATCCTCATCACCGCAGCTGTGATGTCACCGCCGCTGTGACGTCACAGGGCCTGGTCTGCTTGTCAGCGTCAGGGTCTCAGGACGTTAACCTGGGGAAGGGCCGTAGCCCAGCACTTGGGACCGTATTTTGTCTTATTTTCTTCTGTTCCTGGAACTGCTCACATCCTGGCCTAGTCAGAACTCGCTGCGCGTGATTTTTCCTTCCACCCATGGATGGCAGCGCAGCCCCGCCTGCAACCGGCCGGGCCGCGTGAGTCGGGCTTGGTCAGGAGCAGCCGGAACAGACCACAGACCCAGACCCAGACGGGGGGCGGGCTCCTGTCCTCAGGCAGGACGCTCCCCGCTGCCGCTGGGGACGAGGCCAGAGTGTTCCCAACCCACGAGTCTCACAGCGGATCACCGGCGTGGGCGTGACCGCTGTGGGTCACCATCTCCGGTGGAGGTGCCCGTCTCCTGGGAGCCACCGGCTCAGGCGGAGGAAGCAGCCTTGGGAGGCCGCCGCCCTGTTCACAGCCAGGCCAGCCGGAGCGTGAGGTCTTCCCATCCCCGGCTCTGCGGGTTCCTGTGGGCCCTGAGGGATCCAGGCGGGGGTTCCAGGCGGGGGTTCCAGGCGAGGCCAGGCAGTCTCCTGCGATGCAGCCGGCGGAGGGCAGGGTCAGGGGCCCAGGTGTGTGTTTGCTGAGAAAGTGAGTCCCAGTTACCTGTGCGAGGGCCACCTTGGCTCCCGCCCAGCACCTCCCGCTGCCCGACATGCGACTCAGCCATCCTGTCTCCTCCCACGGAGGGTGGAGGGCGGAGGGTGGAGGGTGGGCTCACGTCCCCCTCCAGAGACAGTGCTGCAGGCTCTGTGCGCAGGGAGCCTGGGAGGTGCCTTTCTCTTGGAGCACCGTCCTCCCTAAATGTGGAAACCACTCTGAGCACACGAGCAGGTGGGCCCTGAGCCCGCGACTGGAGTGTGGGGACCCCAGCTGAGCACACGTAGGCACCTTTCTCTCCTGAGCCCAGAACTTGCTCCAATATTCTCAGTCTGCCCCCTCTCCCCCTGCATGCTCATCGCTCCTTCTGCTGACACCCTTCCATCCCCACGTTTCCCTCACCACTTCCAGGGTCTCCGTTCTCCAGGATATCCGCTCTTCAGGATGTCTGTTCTCCAGGGTCTCCATTCTCTGTAACCAGCACTGGGGAGAGTGAGGGCGGCAGGAGGCAGGTCAGAGCCTGGAATCCTCTTCTGTCTCAGACTGGAGTTGAAGGATCCTCTGAGTTCTGATGAAGGGCGTCCAGGCACCAGATGAAACATCAGGGAGCCCAAGGAGGAAGGTTTAACCCAATCTCAGAATTCGTCCCAGGGCCCCACCCCCTCACACTCAGCTGCTTTACCACATGGACTAGAGCCAATTGCCTGAGGTTACGGGTCCCAGCTCCCAACTCCAGTCCTGCTCCTGGTCACTACCTCCTCCTCCTCCAGGTCACAGACCTGTAACCTCTCCCGCTCAGCCTCCTCCTTCTTCTCCTCCTCCTCCTCCTCCTCCAGGTCACAGGCGATTCTCTGGTCAGTCCAGCCCTGCCTCTGGAACTTTCTTCCAGGCCATTCCCCACCTCCCTGGGCTAGAAAGTGGCTCCTGCACAGGATGACCCCCTTCGAAGGTAAGAGGCATGGGAACAAGGGGAGGAGCTGGAACATCAAGTAGGGAGAACACCGTCCATGGTGTCGGCCTGACACAGGCCCCTCAGAAGGACCAGAGCAGGTGAACTTTCCCGTGTGTGTTTCAGCACGTAGTGGATGAGGCAAACAACGGTTAAAGGGCATCTGTTCAATACAGGACGTTGGGGCAATTAGTGGTACCTTGGATTTTATCTCATTTCGTGCACCAGAAATAAATTCTACAAAGCTAACGGAATTCATGCAGACGAAGGTATAGTATTGGGTGGTGCAGCACAGAACAAGGCAGGGCAGGCAGCACGCAGGGGAAGAGGGCAGGGCTCGGAGCCAA
This sequence comes from Nyctalus aviator, assembly GCA_036971965.1. Classification (NCBI taxonomy): domain Eukaryota; kingdom Metazoa; phylum Chordata; class Mammalia; order Chiroptera; family Vespertilionidae; genus Nyctalus; species Nyctalus aviator. Next base: position 255,956 of record CM072923.1, read on the forward strand.
GGGACTCAGGTTCTTCTTGTGCTTAATGTATTGGACAAATCCCTTTACTTACCTGGACATTGCTGTCTTCATCTGTGAAATGATGGTGATGATGTGATGGTGATAGTGATGATGATGGTGGTTATGTTGATGATGAAGGTGGTGATGGTAGTGATGATGATGGTGGTGGTGGTGATGATATAGATGATGATAATGGTGATGGTGATGGTGGTAGTGGTGATGGTGATGGTAGTGATGATGATGGTGATGATGGTGGTAATGGTGATGGTGATGATGGTGGTGGTGATGATGATGGCGATGATGGTGGTGGTGATGATGATGGCGATGATGGTGGTGGTGATGATGATGATGATGATGATGATTAAAGATGATTAAATGAAAGGAACTCACCCTTTGTAAGGTTTCAATAAAGGCATCAAAGTCAAACTGGTTTACAGAGCCTAGTGAGAGCTTATATGTTCTTCCAAGCAAGGTGTTCAGCTTTACATCTTTTATAGCCTTTGCCGTTCAGGAGAGAATTCAGACTAGCTTAAAGGATGTATCAAATGCTGAACAGTTACACACAGTGGGAAAGAGTGGAGAATGGGCTACAGAACAAGTTGGAGACATGATGGACTGGAGACACAGGCCCTGTGTGGGCTCTTATCTGTTAGAAAACACGTTGTGCATCCACACAATTTATATTCCGTTAAAGGTTTAACAATTCCTAATACTAGCTAACATGCACTGGGTGCTGACTCTGTTTCAGCTTTTTACAGGAGTGGAAAGGTGCTCTCCCACTATGTGTTCATTGCTGCCCTATTATGCATTCATTTGCAATCTAATCTGGAGACTCAATCGCTAGTCATAACATTACCAGCTTGACAGAGGTGATGTCAGAGGCGACTAAATATCTGGGCAGGAGCAGTGCTGGACTTGGATGATCTCTGAGGCTCGTTCCAACCATGGCCTCTTTGACTGTGGGGACGTGTGTGTGCTCTAGACTGTAAATAGTGATTTCCAAATGAATGCAAGTCAACCGCTGAGCCGGAGTTCCCCTGCGACATAGCAAGTTCTGGTTCCTTCTTTTCCTCCTCATCCTAAGTCTTCGCCTATACATTATTCTCTGATCTTTTTCCTGCTCTTCTGCACAGGATGCTTCCTTACTCCCAAATTGCTGCTTTTGGATTATAAGCAGTTCCGAATGATCACTGGCTGTTTCATTCAGTGAAATAAACATACCCCCCACGAGGTGGAACATACTTGCAAATGAACGGCAAGGGGATATAGCATTAATTTGCTTCAAAGTCTTTGCAATCATGTAGGCTAAAGGGTTTAACTGATTTTTTTCCTTCAGTGGAGTGAGAAATGGTTGTTAATTGTTTATCGCCTCCCTGAACAGACCTCACCATCCCTAACGGATGCATAACCTGAATTAATCTCCGATGGGCGTCGTCGGTGAGGGGTGTGGTAACGAGGATCTCCTGGAGTCCTCGCAGCATCTGAGCGGGAGGCACGTTTTCCTGGACAGCGTGCATTTGTCCTCAGTTGCTTTCATACTTTTGATCGCACATTTTGATTTTTGAGAAAAAACCAACTTGTATAGGACTTGGACACAACAACATTCGATAGAACTAGACTCACAGAGGCCATTAAAGCTCCCAGTAAATGAGAATTCCCTTTGAAATGTCACCCACGCCAGGCTAGGACCTTCACAGCCTCCGTCGTCATTGGCAACCAATTTTAACCAACGCTTCCTGCCAGGATTTTGCCCACAAACAATGGAACTGAAATGTTTCTTGTCACTCTTCACTTTTCAAACCTTAAGGAAAAAGGCAAACAATGGATTGCGGTTTTTTGCAAGGTCACGAGGTGGTAGTAAAATCATGAGTTTTGAGTCTCACCAAATGAAGGTTGCCTGTTGTTCGTTTTTTTATCAATAGGAGATTGTTGGCCCTGGTGTTAAAGGTGGGGGCGGGAGAGTCATTGGCTCAGGGGGGCGATAAGACAGCTTTTTTATCCACTCATCTGCTGATGGGCATGTGGGCTGTTTCCAGATCTTAGCTGTTATAAACTGTGCTGCTATGAACATAGGGGTGTGTATATCCTTTCTGATTGATGTTTTGGGTTTCTTGGGATATATTCCTACAATCTCTGGGTCAAATGGGAGTGCCGTATTTAATATTTTGAGGAAACTCCATACCGTTCTCCACAGTGGCTGCACCAGCCTGCATTCCCACCAGCAGTGCACAAGGTTCCTTTTTCTCCACATCCTTCCCAGCACTTTCTGTTGTTGTTGATTTGTTGATGGCAGCCATTCTGACAGGTGTGAGGTGGTACCTTGTGGTTTAAAAGCGCATCTCAGATGATTGGTGACTTCGAGCATCTTTGGGGAGTGGGGCGGGTGGAGAGGAGTGAGAAGGAAGTGCAGCTGCCTCAGGGCTGGTCTCTGCCTTTCCGTCTTAGGACAGAATGCTGAGCGTTTCTCATGGACCGACCCCGTGTTTGCCCAGACCCAGGGCTTTGGCACGAGCTGTGTCCCCTCCAGATGTGTCTTGGCCCCTGGTAGGATGAGAGTTTGATTGGATAATGAGAAGTCCTGGACAGGATCTCTAGATTGGAGAATTTTCACAGGCGATTTTTATTTATTTATTTATTAAAATATTTTTTTTATTGATTTTTTACAGAGAGGAAGAGAGAGGGATAGAGAGTTAGAAACATCAATGAGAGAAAATCATTGATCAGCTGCCTCTTGCACACCCCCTACTGGGAACGTGCCCACAACCAAGGTACATGCCCTTGACCGGAATTGAATCTGGGACCTTTCAGTCTGCAGGCCTACCCTCTATCCACTGAGCCAAACCAGTTTCGGCAGTGATTTTTATTTTTGAGGCGGGGAGTGGGGTGGGGCGGGAAGCCTTCGGAATGAAGATTTAAAGCAGCTGTAATTCCCACAGTGGCCGCTTGGTGGCAGCCGCCCGTGGCAGCAGAGTCCTGCTGCATCCTGGAAAGGATGCCTAGTCCTTGCACAGCAGGAGGCGAGTCCTGCCCCTGCCCGCGTCCTTCTTTCAGTTACACATCAGCTTTGCTTCCTCCCTCCCTTTCAGGGCTGTACCTGAACCTGCCCCCATTTGGCTGCAGAAAGCATCGCTCTCCCGCCTTGAGGATCTCGACGACGTCCCAGGATTCTCGGGGAGAATTGCCCGCTTTCTGGTTTAACAGAGCAAGGGACGCGGCGTGTGACTGCGGCGAGTGACCGAATGGCCCTGTGCCAGCGTCTCCACGTGGAAAGCAGCTGCCGGCCTGGCGACAGTGACGGTGACGGTGCAGCGGGCCGTCTGAGGCTAAACGGGTCAAAAGGCGTGAGGTGCGCCGTGAGCCATTACCATTGGCTGTGCCTGTGCCGCGGGGTGTCCCCGGCGTGAACGTCCCACAGCTGTTCACCCGGCTGCTGACGGCCCGGGGCTGCTCCAGGTCTCAGCCACTGTGAACGGTGCTGCTGTGAACACGGACGCACACTATTCCGGGTCTGTGTTTCTTGTTTCTTCGGATAAATTCCCGGAAGTGGGATTGCTGGATAGTGTCGGCCTGAGGACTGAAGGGTCCCAGGTTCAATTCCGGTCAAGGGCATGTACGTTTGTTGCGGGCACATCCCCAGTGGGAGGTGTGCAGGAGGCAGCTGATCGATGTTTCTAACTCTACCCCTCTCCCTTCCTCTCTGTAAAAATCAATAAGACATATTTTTTAAAAAGGCCGTGAGCTCCCTATTTAATTTTCTGAGGAGACTCCACACTGTTCTCCACAGAGGCCGCCCCGCCTTCCTCCCCCAGCAGCGCCCAGGCTCCTTTCCTCCATCCTCGCCCGCACAGGGCGTTCGCTGAGGGGTGGATGGCGGCCATGCTGACGGGGGTGGGTGGTACTCACTGTGGTTTAAATTGCACCTCGATGGTCCGTGCCTTTGAGCATCTTCCTCTGTCCCCCGGCCTCTGTCTGCCCGCGTGGGAGCCGGGTCTATGCAGGTCCCTGCCCGTTTCTTGACCGATCGCTTGCCTTCCTGGTGCTGGGCTGTGTAAACTCTGTGTTTTGGAAATTAAACCCGACCAGGTGTATCATTGGCGAATGCGTCCCCCCGTCCGGTGGCTCCCTTTTCGGCTTGCTGTTGGCTCCTGTGGCTGTGCAGGCGCGTTTCGGTTTGCTGTGGTCCCGTTGGGTTATGTCCCTGTTCCTCCAGCCCAGGAGGCACCCGGCACCCGTGTGGCTGTGAGAGGCGTCCGGGGCGTCCCTGCCTGTGCTTCATGTCCTGAGACCCGGTCACCCGGCCGGGAGACGTCTCGCTTCATGAGACCACGTCCCGGTGATTGGAAAAGGCTCTCCTGGGAGGTGGTGATCGGGAAGGCTCCCCCAGGAGGCGGTGATTGGGAAGGCTCTCCCGGGAAGGCGGAAGGCTCTCCCGGGAAGGCGGCTGAGGATGCGCTTCCCCCAGGACTGCCCCCCGCCCCCCCCGCCTCCCGCTGAGTGCGGGCCCCGCCCTCGAGGGGCGTCTGCAGGGGTCCCGGGTGGGACCGGAGCCAGAGCCGTTGCTGTGGTAACGGGGGGGGGGGGGAAGCTGGCCCACAAACACCGGAGATGCTGTGCTGATGTGGGTGAAGAGGTTAAAGGCGGGACCGCGGGCTGAGGGGCCCCGGTGGGGGCGCCGGCGAGAAGGGTAGGAATTAAGGGCTCAGCTGCCGCCCAGAGCCGCCGGGGCTGCTCCGGCGTCAGGTGCAGTGAAGTGGAAACGCGCAGCCAGGAGGCGGCTTTAAATTAAACGTCAGAGTCACTTTGTGTTTAACCGCCGGCGCTCTAGCCGTGCAGGGAAGCCCTCCCTCCTCCCGTAAAGGCCAAAGGAACAGAATCCAGTACAAACCTGCTCAGCCTGCCTCTCTCCGCACACGCCCTGCACACGCCCTGCACACGCTCTGCACACGCTCTGCACACACCCTGCACATGCTCTGCACACGCTCTGCACACGCTCTGCACACGCTCTGCACACGCTCTGCACACGCCCTGCACACGCTCTGCACACACTCTGCACACGCTGTGCACACGCTGTGCACACGCTGTGCACACGCTGTGCACACGCTCTGCACACGCTGTGCACACACTCTGCACACGCTCTGCACACGCTCTGCACACGCTGTGCACACGCCCTGCACACGCTCTGCACACGCTGTGCACACGCTGTGCACACGCTGTGCACACGCTCTGCACACACCCTGCACACGCTCTGCACACGCTCTGCACACGCTCTGCACACGCTCTGCACACGCTCTGCACACGCTCTGCACACGCTCTGCACACGCTGTGCACACACTCTGCACACGCTCTGCACACGCTGTGCACACGCTGTGCACACGCTGTGCACACGCTCTGCACACGCTCTGCACACGCTCTGCACACACCCTGCACACGCTCTGCACACGCTCTGCACACGCTCTGCACACGCTCACGGGAGCAAGGGGCCGAGGTACGATACCACCAGCTCCCAGGAAGTGCCGCCCAGCCTGGCTCCCGCCGCCCCTGGCACCGCCCCACGAGCGAGCCTGTGTGGCCGTCGCGCTGAGGGCCCGGGGCCCCTGGGGCGGCTGCAGGCAGAGCGGCCTGGGGAGCCGCCGCCGCCAGGGGGTCTGCAGGGCGCGGACAAGGTGCGCTGCCCCAACTTAAAACAATGTACATATGTCTGTACTTGTTTGTTGGTTAAGGTGTTACATATGTGACCCCATCCCCTCATTGCCCCCTCACCCCCCTTCCATGCCCTCACCCCTGGTGACTGTGTCCATTGGTTGGGCTCCTATGCATGCCTACAAGTCCTTTGATCTCTCCCCCTTACCCCTCCCTCCCCTGCTTTCCCTCTGAGGATGGTCAGTCTGATCGATGCTTCTCTGTCTCTGGATCTGTTTTTGTTCATCTGTCCACCCAGCACTGTCCACCAGCACTGCCCACCACAACTGCCCACCAGCACTGTCCACCCAGCACTGCCCACCAGCACTGCCCACCAGCACTGCCCACCAGCACTGTCCACCCAGTACTGCCCACCAGCACTGCCCGCCAGCACTGTCCACCCAGCACTGTCCACCAGCACTGCCCACCACAACTGCCCACCAGCACTGTCCACCCAGCACTGCCCACCAGCACTGCCCACCAGTACTGCCCACCAGCACTGCCCGCCAGCACTGTCCACCCAGCACTGTCCACCCAGCACTGCCCACCCAGCACTGCCCACCAGAACTGCCCACCAGCACTGTCCACCCAGCACTGTCCACCCAACACTGCCCACCCAGCACTGTCCACCCAGCACTGCCCACCCAGCACTGCCCACCCAGCACTGCCCACCAGCACTGCCCACCCAGCACTGCCCACCCAGCACTGCCCACCCAGCACTGCCCACCCAGCACTGTCCACCAGCACTGCCCACCCAGCACTGCCCACCCAGCACTGTCCACCCAGTACTGCCCACCAGCACTGTCCACCCAGCACTGTCCACCAGCACTGCCCACCAGTACTGCCCACCAGCACTGCCCACGAGCACCGCCCGCTGACCTGCGCCTGAGACAGCTCTTCGCAGGCGGGCTCTGGAGGAACGAGGCCGTCGCTGACGGGTGCGGTCCGAGCCTCTTGGGCGGTGCCTGCCCCCAGCAGAGCGGGGCTGGGGTCCGGTGCGAGCCCAGGAGAGTTCCAGAGGCCGCTGACCCTCAGGCCCCCCCCTGCCCGTCCCCTTCCCTAGAGCACGGAGCCCCGTGCTCATCAGCAACCTAATGGGAAAGGCTTCGCGGCTGGGACAGCTTAATAGGGACCCGCTCAATCGGGGCTGGTTGTGCTTACTGCGGCCGGGAGCCCTTAATGGTGACACTTTCAGGGAACTGGGTCTGTGGGTGTGCGTGTGAGTGTATGTATGTGCACGTGTTTAATGTGAATGTGTGTATGTGCCTGTGTGTGTATGTGCACCCGAGCGTGTACTTGTGTGTGCATATGCATGTGTGCGAATATGAATGTGTGTATGTGTGTACATGTGTGTGTGAGTGTGTGTGTATGTGAGTGTGTGTGTGTATGTGAGTGTGTGAGTGTGTGTGTGTGTGTGTGAATGTGTGTGTGTGTGAGTGTGTGTGTGTGTGTGTGTGTGAGTGTGTGTGTGAGTGTGTGTGTGTGTGTGAGTGTGAGTGTGTGAGTGTTTGTGTGTGTGTGTGAGTGTATGTGTGTGTGTGAGTGTGTGAGTGTGTGAGTGTGCGTGCTCGTGGCCCCTGTTCTGCCTGCTTCTCTCCACGGCGAGGCGTGCGGGTGGTTCCCCATGAACCGGTTGGCGCTGCCCCAGGCGCTGCTCCCCGCGCTCGGCCCGAAGGCGGTCAGTCCTCAGGCCGCAGGCGCCGCCCGCCTCAGTGACGGGACCTGGGCGTCCGCCATTTATTATCATCGGTTCCTTCTCTTCAGACGGGGGCAGCCCGGCCCGAGCGGGAGCGAGGGGGGACTGACCGGCCGGAGCGGGAGCGAGGGGGGACTGACCGGCCGGAGCGGGAGCGAGGGGGGACGGACCGGCCCGGAGCGGGAGCGAGGGGGGGCAGCCCGGCCCGGAGCGGGAGCGAGGGGGGGCAGCCCGGCCCGGAGCGGGAGCGAGGGGGGACGGACCGGCCCGGAGCGGGAGCGAGGGGGGACTGACCGGCCGGAGTGGGAGCGAGGGGGGACTGACCGGCCGGAGCGGGAGCGAGGGGGGACTGACCGGCCCGGAGCGTTCCAGAAAACACCTGCGTTTATTAACGGCCGGGAGCACACGCGGAGCGTCGGGCAGGAGGAGACGGGCCAGTCTGCGAGCCGGTTCATTCCAAAGACACGTCCCTTCCCGGGACCAGCGGGCCGGGAGCGTCCCAACGCCCGTGTCCTGTCCGTGTCCTGCCCGTGTCCTGCCCGTGCACAGTCCGCCCGCGTGCGGGTGGCCAGACGCCGGCACACGCTTGTCAGAAGCTCTTCCTCCAGGAGCCGGGGGTGCGAGCCCCGTCCACCCGGTAGCTGCCCGGGGGCGCTGTCCCTGGGGGCGCCGTCCTGGGGGGCCTCGTCCTGGGGGACCCCGTCCTGGGGGACCCCGTCCTGGGGGGCCCCGCCTCCCCTCTCCGCGGAGTCCGTCCGGGGTGACAAGCGAGGAGCCTGATGAGGGCGGATTTCTCCTTCGTCCTCGGCTTCCTCTTCGACTTTCTCTGGTTCCTGAGCGGGAGGCCCAGTTCTCCCAGGATGGCGCTGAAGGAGGGGCACTGAGGGCAGAGGGCAGAGGGCAGAGGTCAATAACCGCTCCTGTCCGACACCAGGACCTGCCGCAGGCCCACGGCCCCGCCAGCCCCGGCCGCCGCCTCTCCCCCGCGGGGAGACCAAGGCGGCGGGCGGACGGGCTGCATTCGCAAACGCAGTGACAACACCCCCCCAGCGGCTCCCAGGCAGACCCGGGCCCGGCCAGACCGAGGGGACACGGGGCCCTGCCCACGCGGGACCAGGCCCGTGGGGCACAGGGAGAGCGGCACCCAGGCTGTGCTTCCCCCCGGAACTCTGTTCCTGAAACAGCCTGATTCTTGGTGACTTTCCTTTCTGCTGAGGAGAAAGAAGAAAGCACCACTTACTGTGTGTTTTCTGCGGGAAGCCCCGGGGGCCGGCCGCGCGGGGATGGGTGGAGGGGGGAGGAAAGCGAGTGTGTGAGCCGTGACACGGGGGCAGCGGAGATCACAGACGCACACGGATGCAGAAAGCGTGTCTGTGGGTTTCACATGCACGGGGGGCAGAGGGCAGACGGACAGGACCCCGGTCCTCTCTCTGACACATCCCTGCCTGAGGGGTTCCACTAAGGTGGGATTGTTTCGTTGACATTACTCTTTGTTTTAAGAATATTTCTATTGATCTCAGAGAGGAAGCGGTGGGGTGGGGTCGGGGGAGCGGGGGGAGGGGGGGGAAAGAAACATCAGGGATGAGAGAGTCATAGACCGGCTGCCTCCTGCCCGCCTCACACTGGGGAGGGGGCCTACAACCTGGGCCTGGGCCCCGACCGGGAATCGAACCCTGACCTCTGGTTCATAGGTCGATGCTCGGCCCCAAGCCAGGCTGTTTTCCTGACATTCCTCCCGAAAGGCCAAAGCCCTGCTCCGGCCCACAGACGCACCGCGTGGGTCCGGCCGGAAGGCAGTGGCAGCCTGCAGCCCAGCTAGGGCTCCGGCGAGGCTGAGCGGAGGCCCGGGCTCTGTGTGAAAGCACGACGCTTCCATCTCCCGCGTTCGGTCCATTCCGTCCTCGCCGAGGCCGTCTCCGCTGAGAGGCCGCGGGGCCTCCCTGTCGCCCGGGAGCCCTCCTGGCTGCCACCTGCACGGCCGCCGGTCCCTCGTCCGCGCGGAGGTCAGCCGGCCCGGGGCTCGGACTCCCCGCGGCTCTCTGACGTCGAGGTCCCCAGGCCGTTAGGAAGGGGGCGCCCCCTGATCCCCAAGCGCGTTCACACAGACGGGCCCCGCCCACCCGGACTCACCTGCCGGCCGCCCCGGCCCCTGCGGGCCGCGTACAGGAGCTCGCCCACGGCCACGAGCACCGCCAGCACCAGGCCGGCCGCCAGCACCACCAGGAGGCCGCCGACGCTGTCCAGGCCCAGGGCGCCCGCCTCCGGGCCGGCCTGGGGGCAGCCGCGGCCTCGCCACCACTTCTCCTTCATGGCGTGCAGCTTCCCCTCCTCCTGCAGCTGCAGCAGGGCCACGGAGACCCTGTCCCGGAGCGGGGAGCCTGGGGGACATGGGGGGAACAGTGTGGGGGGGAGTGAGGGACCCTGTCCGGGAGTGGGGAGCCTGGGGGACACGGGGGGAACGGTGTGGGGGGGAGTGAGGGACCCTATCCCAGAGCGGGGGGTCTGGGGGACACGGGGGAACGGTGTGGAGGGGAGTGAGGGACCCTGTCCCAGAGTGGGGGGGCTGGGGGACACGGGGGACACGGGGGGAGTGAGGGACCCTGTCCGGGAGCGGGGAGCCTGGGGGACACGGGGGAACGGTGTGGGGGGTGAGGGACCCTGTCCCAGAGTGGGGGGCCTGGGGGACACGGGGGGAACGGTGTGGGGGGGAGTGAGGGACCCTGTCCCAGAGCGGGGGGCCTGGGGGACACGGGGGACATGGGGGGGGGAGTGAGGGACCCTGTCCCAGAGTGGGGGGCCTGGGGGACACGGGGGACACGGGGAGGGGGAGTGAGGGACCCTGTCCGGGAGCGGGGGGTCTGGGGGACACGGGGGGAACGGTGTGGAGGGGGGTGAGGGGCCCTGTCCCGGAGCGGGGGGTCTGGGGGACACCGGGAGGGGGGACACAGGAGAAGATGGGGTGGGGGAGGGGGGTCTCAGTGAGCCTCCGCACACTGACTGGCCAAGGGAATGGGTGCTCAAGCCAGAGATGAATCCCATCCACACTGTCTATCCCTTTCGTTTATCTTTTTAAATTTTTTTTTTTTATCATATTGGAAAACGGTTTTATTGATCTCAGAGAGGAAGGGAGAGGGAGAGAGATAGAAACATCAACAATGAGAGGGTCATTGATCGGCTGCCTCCCGCACGCCCCCCACTGGGGAGGGAGCCCACAAGCGGGGCCTGTGCCCCGACCTGGAATGGAACCTGGACCCTTCAGTCCGCAGACTGACGCTCTACCCACTGAGCCAAACAGGCCAGGGCTGCTGTTTTCCTTTCTACCCAGAGTCCCAAAGCCCAGCTGCAAAGGAGAGTGGAGTGCTTTGGAGTTAGACTCTGCTTTCTCCACTAAGAGGATGGATTTTCCGGTGAGAAAACGGCTCTAAAGGTGAAATGCCAGCCACGTTCCCCGCCGCCCTCCCTGCCGCGCTCCCCGCCACCCTCCCCCCCCCCCCGCGCTCCCCGCCGCCCTCCCCCCCGCGCTCCCCGCCACCCCTTAACGCCCGCCCTCCTCGGCCTCGGCTGACTCGCCTCTTACCCCTCGGGGTCCCCACGCCGTAGCCCTTGGAGTCGATGAGGCCCCCGACCTGCGTGAGGCTGCAGTTCCTCTGGGTCACGTACTCGATGCTGGTGGACTCCAGGAGCAGCGCGTAGTCGGCGGTGAGCACCCGCCGGATGCCGTCCTCGCTGCTGCTCACCAGGGCCGTCTGCGGCCTGCTGCCCATGAAGGCCCACATCTTCTCGTAGGTGGCGATCTTGGACTTCTGCGGGGAGAGCAGGTGTGTGTGTGCGCGGGGGGAGGCAGGGGTGCTGAGCACATGGTCCCACGGCCGTGCGGAGCCCGGGGGTCAAACACATTCCCTTCGTCCTCGGGTGGAGGGGGGGGACGGCGAGCAGGGCCCTGGGCCTCAGCGGGGTCACTGGAAGAACCCAGCTCCCTGCAGGCCCGGCGGGAGGCTCAGAGGGGCTGCTTGGCCATCGGTGCTTCTGGGGGTGTCAGTCAGGGAATGATAGGGGACTTACCGTCCGACAGACAGGGCCCCAGACTGATCCGACAGTGATCGCACTGCTGTACGCTTAGAGCCTGTGTACTGTGTGCAAAGGGTATGGTTCCCACACGTGAAGAGGGGTTACATTTCTCATGTGAATGGGGGTACGTTTCTCATGTGTGTAGAGGGGGCACATTTTCCCTGTTTCCTTTCAAGGCCTGTGCGGAGCAATGGTGGAGGTAACTCAGCTGTGACTCCAGCAAGCAGAACCCTTAGACGGGGTCAGGACGAACCAGCAGAGGTAAAACCACCATCTCATCACCATCATCTCATCACCACCAACTCCTCCACATCATCTAATCACCATCATATCATCACCATCATCTCGTCACCATCCTCTCATCACCACATCTCATCACCACATCTCATCACCACCATCTCATCACCACCATCTCATCACCATCATATCATCACTATCACATCATCACCATCATCTCGTCACCATCCTCTCGTCACCATCATCTCATCACCATCATCTCATCACCATCATCTCATCACCACCATCTCATCACCATCATCTCATCCACCTCATCTCATCACCATCAGCTCCTCCACATCATCTAATCACCATCATCTCATCACCATTATCTCATTATCACCATCATCTCGTCACCACCATCTCATCACCATCATCTCATCACCACCATCTCATTATCACCATCATCTCGTCACCACCATCTCATCACCACCATCTCATCACCATCATCTCATCACCATCATCTCATTACCACCATCTCATCACCACCATCTCATTACCACCATCTTATCACCATCATCACATCACCATATCACCATCATCTCATCACCACATCTCATCACCACCATCTCATCACCACCATCTCATCACCATCATATCATCACCATCATATCATCACCATCATCTCGTCACCATCCTCTCGTCACCATCATCTCATCACCATCATCTCATCACCATCATCTCATCACCATCATCTCATCACCACCATCTCATCACCACCATCTCATCACCATCATCTTGTCACCACCATCTCATCACCATCATCTCATCACCACCATCTCATTATCACCATCATCTCATCACCATCATCTCATCACCATCATCTCATCACCATCTCATCACCATCATCTCATCCACCTCATCTCATCACCACCAGCTCCTCCACATCATCTAATCACCATCATCTCATCACCATTATCTCATTATCACCATCATCTCGTCACCACCATCTCATCACCACCATCTCATCACCATCATCTCATCACCATTATCTCATTACCACCATCTCATCACCACCATCTCATTACCACCATCTTATCACCATCATCACATCACCATATCACCATCATCTCATCACCATCATCTCATCACCACCAGCTCATCACCACCATCTCATTACCACCATCTTATCACCATCATCATATCACCACCATCTCATTACCACCATCTTATCACCATCATCACATCACCATATCACCATCATCTCATCACCATCATATCATCACCATCATCTCGTCACCACCATCTCATCACCACCATCTCATCACCATCATCTCATCACCATCATCTCATTACCACCATCTCATCACCACCATCTCATTACCACCATCTTATCACCATCATCACATCACCATATCACCATCATCTCATCACCATCATCTCATCACCACCAGCTCATCACCACCATCTCATTACCATCATCTTATCACCATCATCATATCACCACCATCTCATTACCACCATCTCATCACCATCTCATCCACCACCATCTCATCACCACCATCTCAATGATTCTCTCATCACTGATGTTTCTCTCTCCCTCTCCTTTCTTCCCCCAAATCAATAACAACATATTGAAAAACACATTTATTTCAGTGTGGCGCTGTCGGCTGTTGAGGTGTGTGTACACCTCATTCTGGGAGGACAGCCTGTGTGTGTGTGTTTTCCCGGGAACAAGCACCCTGCCCCCGCCCCCCCCCCACCCCCCCGTGTGTGAGGGGAGATGCCTGCCGCTGGCCGGTGCTGCTTGTGCGAGGCAGGGGGGGGTGTTGGAGGTGGAGGGCTGGGGAGCTGCAGCTTTTCTCATTCCTCCAGCCACTGGGGAGGGGCTGGTCCGTGATGGGGGAGGAGGGGAACGTTGGTGTGGAGTCAGGTCGGCCTGGCCCCCGTGGCCGTGGCTGTGTCCTCAGGGACTCGGTGTGCACCGGGGGGACCCTTGGTTCCTTCCTGGCATAGCCTGTTCAGGCCCTGAGTGGTGGCCGGTGCTCTGCCTGCGCACCTCCCTCCAGGGGAGCTGGATCGGATCCGGATCCTCTTTGTAAATAAATCCCTGTCGTGGAGGGGCTGGCGGCAGCGTCTCTCCCTCCTGGACCCTGTGTCCCGAACGCAGCCAGAGTGTGTCCCCCAGATCCACACGGAGAATCTAACTCCGGGGGGGTGGGGCACGGGAGACTCTCAGCCACGCCCCCCTGCCGCCCCCCTCCCCCCAAGCCGGGTAACCACTCGAACCCGCGCCAGCCGCTCACCTGGAAGAAGGCCATGGTGGCGCCGTCCCTGACCACCCCGTACTCGATGCTGCTCTGCCTGGCCAGGTCGTCCGCCGAGCCGATGGGGGCCTCGGACCTGCCCACAGTCAGGAAGGCGGCCAGGCTGGCCGTGTATGACGCGGCGAGGACGAGGGTGAAGCACCACCAGCTGCCGGCCAGGATCCTGGCGGACAGCGCCTGGGGCACCAGCTCGGACCCTGGGGCAGAGCGGCATCAGGAGGGAGCGGGCTGGGGCGGGTCTAGGGTGGATGAACGCGTTTTTGTGGCATAAAAGCCGTGGATTTGCCAACCAGGCACCCTCAGGGGCAGGGGTGATCGCTGCGTTTTTAAAGAAAACGGCGGGGAATGGAAGCACTGCTGCTGCCTGAGGTGTGGTTTGTGCCTTTTGATGCAGAAGCGCTTCCCCACAGGCTGAGGGGTGAGGGGCGGATCGGGGTGACCAGCGTGGATGCCCAGACTGAGGGGTGAGAGGTCTGGGGGTGACCAGTGTGGATGCCCAGGCTGAGGGGTGAGGGGCGGATCAGGGTGACCAGTGTGGGCGCCCAGGCTGAGGGGTGAGGGGCGGATCGGGGTGACCAGTGTGGGCGCTCAGGCTGATGGGTGAGGGGCGGATCGGGGTGACCAGGGTGGGCACCCAGACTGAGGGGTGAGGGGCATCTCGGGGTCACCAGGGTGGGCACCCAGACTGAGGGGTGAGGGGCATCTCGGGGTCACCAGGGTGGGCACCCAGACTGAGGGGTGAGGGGCATCTCGGGGTCACCAGTGTGGGCACCCAGGCTGAGGGGTGAGGGGCGGATCGGGGTGACCAGTGTGGGTGCCCAGGCTGAGGGGTGAGGGGCGGATCGGGGTGACCAGTGTGGGCACCCAGGCTGAGGGGTGAGGGGCGGATCGGGGTCACCAGGGTGGGTGCCCAGGCTGAGGGGTGAGGGGCGGATCGGGGTCACCAGGGTGGGCACCCAGGCTGAGGGGTGAGGGGCGGATCGGGGTGACCAGTGTGGGTGCCCAGGCTGAGGGGTGCAGGGCGGATCGGGGTCACCAGGGTGGGCACCCAGGCTGAGGGGTGAGGGGCGGATCGGGGTCACCAGGGTGGACGCCCAGGCTGAGGGGTGAGGGGCGGATCGGGGTCACCAGGGTGGACGCCCAGACTGAGGGGTGAGGGGTGGATCGGGGTGACCAGTGTGGGTGCCCAGGCTGAGGGGTGCGGGGCGGATCGGGGTCACCAGGGTGGGCACCCAGGCTGAGGGGTGAGGGGCGGATTGGGGTCACCAGGGTGGGCACCCAGGCTGAGGGGTGAGGGGTGGATCGGGGTGACCAGGGTGGGCACCCAGGCTGAGGGGTGAGGGGTGGATCGGGGTCACCAGGGTGGGCACCCAGGCTGAGGGGTGAGGGGCGGATCGGGGTGACCAGTGTGGGCACCCAGGCTGAGGGGTGAGGGGCGGATCGGGGTCACCAGGGTGGGCACCCAGGCTGAGGGGTGAGGGGCATCTCGGGGTCACCAGGGTGGGCGCCCAGGCTGAGGGGTGAGGGCCAGCGAGTACCTTGCTGCAGGAGGGCTCCGACTCCGAACCAGAGGCTGTTCAGCAGCGTGAGGCCGTCCACCACGCCCGGGGCGGGGCCACACGGGTGGGGGCGGTGCCGCTCGTGGGGCGTGAACCTGTGCAGGCGACAGAGACAGCGTCCGCGCCAGAGGAGCAGGCACACGCCCAACGGCGCCCTGCGGTGCGAGAAGGGGCCCTGAAGGCCGTCCGCCGAGGGGGGCCCACGGAGGGCCACGGCCACGCGCTCGGCCACGGGCTCGGCCACGGCGGGTGGGACCCGGGCGCGGGGGTCGGGGAACCCGTTACCGGCAGCCACAGGCAGGCACCGTGGTGCGGGCACAGGGAGCCGGGCAGGCGCCTCCTCAGAAAAGGACTCTGAGCCCAGGCCCCTTTGGACAGTGGGGTGCCTGTTCCCGAGTGTGGGGGTGACGGGAAGCCTCACGGTTACCCCTGTGGTAACAGTGCCCCCTCCCCCCGCGCCTTCCCCACGCTGCGCCTGCACGGCCCACGCAGCTCGGAGCCGCGAAGGCAGGCGATGCATTTTAATTAGTTTCAGCGACGCAACCAGGCTTTGAATTTACACCCTCTCCTGACGGGGCCGCCGGCGAGTGAGGATACGAACACCATGTTAATGAGCTGCTAACGGAAGCAAACGGGAGTGAAGGCCGTCGCTGTGACAATCGCACGGCTGCCGGCGCCGAGATTTAAACACGTTAACGGCCAGACGGAGCCGGCGGTGCCTCCGCGGAGGGAGTTTTCCAATCAGACGGGCAGCCCGGCGGCCAGGCCGGACCGGCCTCCCATCGCAGCCCCGAGGGCGGCCCCACCCCTCTCTGAGTCCAGCTGCTCCTGCCTCAGCATTCCGTGCTTGGCCATTAGAAGTGAATAACTGATATAATTTTCTTTTTTAAAACTATGCATTTATTTCAGAGAGGAAGAGGGAGAGAGAAACATCTCTGAGAGAGAGAAACCTGACCGGCTGCCTCCTGCACGCCCCACGCCGGGGATGGAGCCGGTGCACCGACCAGGAATTGAACCCTGACCTCCTGGTTCATAGGTCGATGCTCAACCACTGAGCCACACTGGCAGGCCTAGGAGGAAGTGCTATTGGAACTTTAATAAAAATATTGGGTTTGTGCAATAACCTCAGCATTACAGTCAAAGGTTTTCTTATTTATTTATTTTTTTTGGCCAGATACCAACTTAAAAAAAAAACACCACTTTATATTTAAGAAGGACAAACATATCATAAAATGTAAGCAAACATGATATCTGGCTTGTCTCTGTATTTAAATTGTGGGTTCATGATAACAGACATAATTTCTCAGGTTCAATATTCCTGAAAAAATTATATGAAAAAATGTCAACCACAAATCAAACCCCGCCATGCCCTGGGTGACCGGCCAGGGCTTTGCCTCGTTCTCTCAGCGTGTGCACTGACCTGTGACCTCACACATGCAGCTCAGTTCAGCCAGTGCGTCGCAAGCGTCTCTCTAGCGAGCGCGTTAGTCTAACAGCGCGGCCAGGTTTCCCTCTCCCTTTGGAAGGAAATAAGACTTATCCAAACAACACCTCCCGCCTCCCGGAGAGGGAGACACGGGTACGAGTCCCTGTCCTCTCTCCGTCACTGACTGAGGCAAACGGCCAAGGAGCTAGGAGCCACCTCACCCGGAGCCTCCAGGGGCGGGGCCACAGGCTCAGGCCTCCGCTGAGACCCAGGGGCCGCCTTCACCTGCTCAGCAGGACGGGGTCAGGGGGCGGTCAGGCGTGCGGAGAAGGGGACGTGGCTGAGAGCAGACACCAGACTGGACAGCTGGCAGGGCAGGGCCGCCTCTGGGTCCACCATCCGCCGTCTAAGTCTGCGTCAGACGCCCACACTCACCCCCCGGAGACCAGAGAGGAGAAGGACAGCGATGGGTGTGAGCGGGAGACAGCGATGGGTGTGAGCAGACAGTGATGATTGTGACCAGGAGAGAGACGGCGATGGGTGTGAGCGGGAGACAGCGACGGGTGTGAGCGGGAGACAGCGACAGGTGTGAGCAGGAGACAGTGATGGGTGTGAGCGGGAGACAGTGATGGGTGTGAGCGGGAGACGGCGATGGGTGTGAGCGGGAGACGGCGACAGGTGTGAGCGGGAGAGAGAGATGGGTGTGAGCGGGAGACAGTGATGGCTGTGAGCGGGAGACAGTGATGGGTGTGAGCGGGAGACAGCGATGGGTGTGAGCGGGAGACAGCGACGGGTGTGAGCGGGAGACAGCGACAGGTGTGAGCGGGAGAGAGAGATGGGTGTGAGCGGGAGACAGTGACGGGTGTGAGCGGGAGACAGTGACGGGTGTGAGCGGGAGACAGTGATGGGTGTGAGCGGGAGAGAGAGATGGGTGTGAGCGGGAGACAGTGATGGGTGTGAGCGGGAGACAGTGACGGGTGTGAGCGGGAGACAGTGACGGGTGTGAGTGGGAGACGGTGACGGGTGTGAGCGGGAGACAGTGACGGGTGTGAGCGGGAGAGAGAGATGGGTGTGAGCGGGAGACAGTGATGGCTGTGAGTGGGAGACAGTGATGGGTGTGAGCGGGAGACAGTGATGGGTGTGAGCGGGAGACAGTGACGGGTGTGAGTGGGAGACAGTGATGGGTGTGAGCGGGAGAGAGAGATGGGTGTGAGCGGGAGACAGTGATGGCTGTGAGTGGGAGACAGTGACGGGTGTGAGCGGGAGACAGTGATGGGTGTGAGCGGGAGACAGTGACGGGTGTGAGCGGGAGACAGTGACGGGTGTGAGCGGGAGAGAGAGATGGGTGTGAGCGGGAGACAGTGATGGCTGTGAGTGGGAGACAGTGATGGGTGTGAGCGGGAGACAGTGATGGCTGTGAGTGGGAGACAGTGACGGGTGTGAGCGGGAGACAGTGATGGGTGTGAGCGGGAGACGGCGATGGGTGTGAGCGGGAGACGGCGATGGGTGTGAGCGGGAGACAGCGACGGGTGTGAGCGGGAGAGAGAGATGGGTGTGAGCGGGAGACAGTGATGGGTGTGAGCGGGAGAGAGAGATGGGTGTGAGCGGGAGAGAGAGACAGGTGTGAGCGGGAGAGAGAGGAGCACAGGAGAGCTGGTGCGCAATGGGCACAGCTGGTTCATCCAGTGGCCGCCCCCCCCCTCAGGCCACCGAGCCCGACCCCGGCCTTCGGGACTCACCTGGCGATCACGAAGAGCACGCAGCCCACGCCCAGGCCGGCCAGGAGCGCGCAGGCCCAGACGCCGGGGGCCAGCGGGCGGAGGAGGGCGGAGAGGCCGGGGCGGGCGCCGCGGGGCGTGCGGTAGAGGACGCCGATGCCCAGGGCCAGGAAGGGCTCGGAGAAGTCGATGACGGCCTCACGCACGCGGGTGATGGTGAGCGGGGCCACGGCCAGGTCCGCCCTCTGCAACGGCAGGTCCGTCCCGGTCCGCGTGGCGCCCCCTTGGGCTGGGGCCGCCTCCCAGTCCTCCCTGTCCTCCCCATCCTCCCAGTCCTCCCCCGTCCTACCCATCCTCCCAGTCCTCCCCATCCTCCCAGTCCTCCCCCGTCCTCCCCATCCTCCCAGTCCTCCCCATCCTCCCAGTCCTCTCCCGTCCTACCCATCCTCCCAGTCCTCCCCCGTCCTCCCCATCCTCCCAGTCCTCCCCATCCTCCCAGTCCTCTCCCGTCCTACCCATCCTCCCAGTCCTCCCTGTCCTCCCCATCCTCCCATCCTCCTATCCTTCCGGCCTCCCCATCCCCCCGTCCTCCCATCCTCCCATCCTCCCGTCCTCCCATCCTCCCATCCTCCCGTCCTCCCCATCCTCCCATCCTCCCAGTCCTCCCCGTCCTCCCATCCTCCCCATCCCCCCGTCCTCCCATCCTCCCATCCTCCCGTCCTCCCCATCCTCCCATCCTCCCAGTCCTCCCCATCCTCCCACCCTCCCCATCCTCCTGCCCTCCCATCCTCCCATCCTTCCGTCCTCCCCATCCTCCCAGCCCCTCCCACCACCAGCTCCGAGGCCACGGGACGGCTCAGCGGTGGTGGCCACGGAGGAGGGCTCTCTCAGGAGACAGACACCAGGAAGCAGGCACGCAGGCCGACCCAGGCACACAGACGTTCTGAGCGAACTGAGCGGAAACGCTGCAGAACGCCGTCTTTGCAGAGACGCGTCTGGGCGTGTGGTTCGGCGCCTGACCCTCAGCCTGTGGGCCAGGAGGGCCAGGCCCGGGCTGCAGCTCGGTCCCCAGCAGGGGGCGTGCAGGAGGCAGCCGACGGACAAACATCTCTCATCACTGATGTTTCTCTCTCTCTTTCTCCCCCTCCCTTCCTCTCTGAAATCAACAAAAAGTGTATCTAAAAAACAAAAGTGGAATAAAAGTAAAAGGAGCATGTGAGCAAAGCACAGAGTGGGCAGCTGGGGCCTCACCGTTGATGGGACGAGGCGTGACCCGGAGCCGCAGACTTGTATTCGAACGCTGGTCGGATGGAAGAGTCCCCCCGGCTCCTTCTCCGGGCGAAGGCGCCCCCCCCCCTTCCGCGTCTGCCCTCCCTTCCTTCCGAGGACGCACACGCGACCCCAGGCTTCTCCTCCTCTGAGCCGTGTCGAGGAGGAGGAGGGACCCTTCTCACAGTCTCCCTCTCCTCCATCCCCCTGGCTCCCCTGTGCCCGCGGGGGCGGCGGGCTTACGCGGTCCATCAGCTCCCGCACCATCCCGTTCCACTCGCCCCGCTCGTCCTGGGCTCCGTATTTGCCGTCCGGGACGAGCTGGACGTCGTAGACGAAGCCCAGGATGCTGGACAGCTCCTCCAGCAGGTCCAGGCAGAACCCTTCGAACCGGTCGTTGCCGGACAGCGGCCGGTCCGACTTCCTGTACATCACGTAGGGCTCCTCCTGGGACGGACCGGACAGATGGGCGCCCGTGACACAGGCAGAGCCACGCCCGGCGCCGCCCCAGCCAGAGGTCACGGGGCCTCACCGAGGCTCGGAGATCGGGGCGGGCGCCATCCGCCTTTACCTCCCGCCTCGCCGAAATTCCTCCCATTCTCTGCAGGTTCGGGAACTTCCCATGTTATGTCTCTCCCTCCGCTCTCTTCATTTATTTTATTTCTATCTATACTTTTATTGATGCCAGAGTGGAAGGGAGAGGGAGAGGGAGACAGAAACCCCCATGATGAGAGGGAATCATGGACCAGCTGCCTCTGGCACGCCGGGCGGGGGGGGGGCGGGGGGGGCGGCGGGGCGGGGCTGGAGGGGCAGCTGACAACTCCTCCCACACAGGCCCCCCCATCCCCCCCCCCGTGCCCTGAGTGTCCCCTCCAAACTAGACTCCCACCGGCCAGGGGTTGAGCTTCGACCAACGAACCAGGAGGTCAGGGCACAGCCCAGGGGGGTTGGGTCCCCAGCGGGGGGCGTGCAGGAGGCAGGATCCACGGTTCCCATCACCGAAGCTTCTCTCTGCCTCCCCCTCCCTTCCTCTCTGACGTCAATAGAATTCATTAAAACAAGCAAACCTGAATCTGCAGACAGAGCTGTTGGCGGGGACCCAGGGAGCCCCTGGAGGGGGGGGGTCTGGGTGGGCAGGGACACAGGGCAGGGAGCCCCTGGAGGGGGGGGGGTCTGGGTGAGACCGGACGGACACAGAGAGCCCTGGAGAGGGTCTGGGTGAGACCGGACGGACACAGGGAGCCCCTGGGGGGGGGGGGTCTGGGTGGGCAGGGACACAGGGCAGGGAGCCCCTGGAGGGGGGGGTCTGGGTGAGACCGGACGGACACAGAGAGCCCCTGGTGGGGGGGGTGGGGGGTCTGGGTGAGACCGGACGGACACAGGGAGCCCCTGGAGGGGGGGGTCTGGGTGGGCGGGGACACAGGGCAGGGAGCCCCTGGAGGGGGTCTGGGTGAGACCGGACGGACGCCCGCTCACCAGGATGGTGGTGACGATGAGCGTGCGGTTGGTCGGCGCGGCGCCCAGGCCGGGGGCCGGCTCTCTGCTCGCGTCCCGCAGGCGGAGGCCGCGGCGGGGGCTCCAGGCGCCGATCTGCAGGGAACACGGAGGCTGAGGGGGCCCGGGTGGAGGAGCACCCCGAGACTGGCCCCGAGCTCCGCGCACGCCCGCAGGGGCACAGTGCAGGAGCGGCTGGCGGGGAAGCGAAGCCACGGACGGACGACGGAAGGATGGATGGACGGACGACGGAAGGATGGATGGATGGACGACGGAAGGATGGACGGTTGGATGAGCAGCGGCAGAGCCGGAAGCCTGAGCTGCTGGCGGGGGCTGGGGGGTTGTTTGTTTTATTTATTAACCTCATTGTTATTATTATCAACACGTTCTTATCGGCTTCAGAGAGGAGGGAGAGGGAGAGGGAACCATCGATGAGAGAGAACCATGAGCGGCAGCTCCTGCACGCCCCCCACTGGCCCAGCCCGCAGCCCCGCCTGAGCCCCACGGGGAATCGAACTGGGACCTGCTGGTCCCTAGGTCCATGCTACTGGCCACGTCGCCATGGAAACGCGTGGGCCGGCTCTCCGGTCCTGCCGTGACCCATCGGGGTTACCTTCTCCGGGCCCTCCTCCCCGAGGCTCAGGACGTCCAGGTCGAAGTCCTTCCTGGAGCCGTCCCTCTGGTCGAAGGCAATCCGCCCGGTCAGGCCGTCCCACTGGGCCTGCGGAGGAGGGCGGGTCACCGCCTGGGCAGGCAGATCCGTCCCTGAAGCCAGGGCACTGGGTCCGGCTCCACGGGCCACAGCCCAGGCCCGGCCGCCAGCTGAGCCCGTGGCTGGCCCGGGGTGTCACAGCTCCAGATCTGTCACTCTCGCCGGCCAACCTCAGTCTGTGATGGCGCCCGCCCCTCCGCCCGCCTGGTGACTGCCCCCTGGTGACCGCCCCTCGGTGACCGCCCCTGGTAACTGCCTCCCAGTGACCGCCCCCCGGTGACCGCCCCTGGTAACTGCCTCCCAGTGACCGCCCCCCGGTGACCGCCCCCAGTGCCGACAGCGGCCAGCACATCTGGGGTCACAGGACCCGCTCCCCAAGGTCGCCCGAGCCCCTCCACGGCCCCAGGAGGCCCCTCCCCTTCACTTTTCTCTGTGAAGCCAGGTACCCCGTGAGGCTCACCGGATGGTGAGGGTGCTTTTTAGGGTGATCTCGGCCTTCCAGTGTCACGGGCCCATTCTGTTAACTTCCCGTGATTTGGGGGCCGTCTCACTGGGGTTCGCTCTCAGCGGGATGAGGAGCCCCGGCCCTCGGGTGCCCTGAGCTGTGTTTCTCCCTCCGGACTGACGCGCGTGAGACAGGGAGGACCGAGGTCTGGCCGCTGTGTCCCCGCCCGGGAGGAGGGAGGGGGAGCGGCGAGCGGCCAGGGCGGGGTGAGGTCAGGCGCTTCTCTGACCTGCGGCTGGAACCTTCGTCCCAGTCTGTCCAGCAGGACCTGAGAGACGCACGCACTCACCCTGAGAGCGTCCACCGGGGCAAGAGCCGGGACCCTCGCTGCCCTAGACTCCCTCCCCGTCTGTGCTCCCTCCCCATCTGTGCTCCCTCCCCGTCTGTGCTCCCTCCCCATCTGTGCTCCCTCCCCATCTATGCTCCCTCCCGTCTGTGCTCCCTCCCCGTCTGTGCTCCCTCCCCGTCTGTGCTCCCTCCCCGTCTGTGCTCCCTCCCCATCTGTGCTCCCTCCCCGTCTGTGCTCCCTCCCTGTCTGTGCTCCCTCCCCGTCTGTGCTCCCTCCCCATCTGTGCTCCCTCCCCGTCTGTGCTCCCTCCCGTCTGTGCTTCCTCCCCGTCTGTGCTCCCTCCCCATCTATGCTCCCTCCCCGTCTGTGCTCCCTCCCGTCTGTGCTCCCTCCCCATCTATGCTCCCTCCCCGTCTGTGCTCCCTCCCCGTCTGTGCTCCCTCCCCGTCTGTGCTCCCTCCCCGTCTGTGCTCCCTCCCCGTCTATGCTCCCTCCCTGTCTGTGCTCCCTCCCCGTCTGTGCTCCCTCCCTGTCTGTGCTCCCTCCCCATCTTTGCTCCCTCCATGTCTGTGCTCCCTCCCCGTCTATGCTCCCTCCCCGTCTGTGCTCCCTCCCCGTCTATGCTCCCTCCCCGTCTGTGCTCCCTCCCCATCTATGCTCCCTCCCTGTCTGTGCTCCCTCCCCATCTTTGCTCCCTCCATGTCTGTGCTCCCTCCCCGTCCGCGGCTCCCTCCCTGTCTGGCTCCCTCCCTGTCAGCACCCATGGGCCCTTCCGCACTCGCCTGCACTCGCTGTGCGGACCGACCCCAGGCTCCCTGTGCCCAGGGCAGCCTCAGGTCCTGTGGTCCCCACACACCCGTCCCTCAGACCCGCGTCCAAAGCTCAGCCAAACCCCCCCACGCCCGCAGCCACGGGACAGGCCACCTCTCCTCCTCAGGACGATGGCTGGCCCGCTGCCTGGGCTCCCGGCATCACCGGGGAGCGGCCCCCATGTGGGAATCTCACAGCGTCAGGGCCGGACCAAGTCCCTCTCCTCCGCCCGTGCCTCCCAACCCCTGGTGTCTGAGGGGGGCTCCCTCACGAGCTCAGGGCTCTCTGGACACTTTGCCCGGAGGCGCCTGTTCTTGGTGGGGCTGCCGAGAGCCGAGAGCCGAGAGCCGAGAGCCGAGAGCCGAGAGCCGAGAGCCGAGAGCCGAGAGCCGAGAGCCGAGAGCTGTGGGCTCATTCATTGTCCAGAGCTGACGCAGAAGCCGTTCATTTCTCAACTCTCTGCTACAAAGAATTCAACCCGACACACACACTGCCCGATGGGCCAGATACTGCCGCTGCCAGCTGCTGGACGCGGCTCAGAAAATCCACTTGCAGAGGGGTGGACTGTTTAGAAAGGATTTTAGAAAGCAGCTTCCTTAGGAGACACAGCCCTTCCTCCTGTCTGTCCTGAGACGTGGACTTTAAAGCTCTCTTCACTCCGGGACCAGCGAGAGAACACGTAGAAGATGCAAAACATTCAGATCCAGAAAGTCAGCTCGGGGTGCAGTGCCGGCACCTCCTCAAGGCCACGGTGCCCACGTGGGGGCGGAGGGCTGTCAGACTGAGTGCGCCTGCACCCCAAGGCCAGCTCTCACTCCTCAATCCAAGGCCAGGGAGAGTTCTCTTTGACTTTTGAAGGCTTTCCAAGGCCAGAAACTCCCTCTCCAAGGCCAGAACAGGCACGGAAAGAACGGCCCTCAAGCACGTGAGTCCTTCAGGACCAGCCATTCATTCACTGAGCCGATTTCCATTCCGCCGACACTTTCCCAGGGAATTGCCAACAGAAAGACCAAGAGGGGAGGGCTCCGTGGGGAAGACAGTGCAGAGAAAAGCAATCAGCCAGAACTTTATGGATCTTAAAAGTCTGACTACACGTGGCTCTGTGCCTGAAAGAAAGCTAACAAGTGCAGGCCACTGTGGTGTCAAATTGTCGCTTTTTGTTTTGTTGTTGTTAATCCTCATCCGAGGATATTTTCCCATTGGGTTTTAGAGCAAGTGGAAGGGAGGGGAGAGACAGAGACGCATCATTGTGAGGGAGACACATGGATTGGCTGCCTCCTGCAGGCACCCGGACCGGGCCGCGGATGGAGCCTGCAACCCGGGTCTGTGCCCTTGAACGGAACTCTATCCACTGAGCCAAACCGACTAGGACTATTTACTTGTTTGTAAATATATTTTTATTATTGATTTCAGAGAGGGAGGGAGAGATGGAGACATCAATGAGAGAGAATCATAGATCGGCTGCCTCCTGCACTCCCCACTCTGGGGATTGAACCCGAAACCCGGGCCTGTGCCCTGACCGGGAATCGAACCCTGACCTCCTGGTTCCCAGGTCGATGCTCAACCCCTGAGCAGCCACACCGCCGGGGCTAGTTCACTTGTTTTTAATTAACGGCGGCTCGTCCTGGGCCTGTTGTATAAGCCGATGTTCCCACAGCTACTGGCCCACATCGCCAGCATGAGGCCCAGAGTGACTCACACAGCTGAGACTCACCCTCCGTCCAAGCGATGCTGGCCAGTCACCACCGCCGTAGGCCAGTTCTCAGGTGAAGCTAATTCAAAACAAGGCTAACGTGCGGGAAGCCAGCTCCAGCATGTTGTAATTACAGGAGTATCATTAAAAGGTGGATGGGACTTGGGGACTCAACAAGGGCTGAGTCACATGTGTTATTGCCTGTTGGAATGGCTGAAGGCATTTCCCCAAACCTGCAAAGGATGATTGTTTGCTGCCAGACAGCTCAGGGCATCTCAATCTGCATGTTATTGCCTCCTGCTGGCCAAACACCTGAACAGCTGTAGACTATTCCCCAAACTGACAATGCTTCTGTATACCCTGCCCTCCACCTTGCCTTAGGACAAATTGTGCTAATAAAAAGCAAGGGGTCCTGAGACAAGGAGAACTTGGTTTCTTTAGCTGAAGCTCCTCTGACCCCCAATGCCTTTCAAAATTATCTGCCTTCTCTGGACTACTCTTTAATCTACGCACATCCTTCTCCAGGTTCCTGAACCCTTCTGGATGCCGGATCAAGACCATCGGTGTTAAATGTCACCCAATGCCCGGCATTACTAAAATATTCATCGTAATGGGGTGAAAATAAACATTAAGCTAAGGAAAGAACTGTAAACATTACCTTTCGATCACACCCCTTCCTGGAGGTCAGCTATTTCGGGAGCAGAAAGGATGCATTTATCAAACTCTCAGCTGTTTGACCTACAATTATTTTAACGCTCACGTGTGCTGTTTATACCCCATTATCTCGCAATAACAGCTTGCACGGATCACTGCATAATTTGAAGATATAATGGCTTTTCTTGCCAATATTTGATTTCCAGCTCTGCATCTGCTGGCCGTGTTTCATTTCTTTACGTCCGCTGACTTTAACTCCATCATGCCGAGAGCACTGGCTGCACCATATGCTGTTTCCGCAGGATTCGTCCCTGGTGACCTGGCTGTGCTCGTGCACAGACCTTCTGCTTTTGTGCTGGTTCGGGAGTGACCTGTGTGTCCAGATGTAACAAATGGGGCTCGGAATTTGCAAGTCAACTCCGTGGGCGAGAACTCGCACCTGAGGCCCAGCGGGCAGGGAAGGGCGAGGCGATGTGCGGGGTGAAGCCTGGAAATCACATCTCCCGCCTGGAGTGGCACACGCTATGCCAGCTGTGTTAATCAGATTATTGCCTTTATGGCTGATCGATATGTTCCTTGTCCACGAAGATAAACGATCCCACGTGGGTTTAATTTATGTCTTTCTCTAGTTAGCCTGGTCGGATGGGGGGATGCTACTTACTTAGTTATTCACAAATACATTTTTATTGATTTCAGAGAGGAAGGAAGAGGGAGAGATAGAAACATCAATGATGAGAGGGAATCATCCGCTGGCATCCCTGTGGAGCCGCTCGTGGGAGGGACCTCCCTCGAGGGCCCCCCTCCCCCGGAAGAAACCCCCCCCCCGCCTTTGACCCTGGCCCCGCTGAGCTGCGGGAGGAACGGCACTTGCCTCTCTGATTAGGTTCATGAATCGGGGTCCGAGGCGCCAGGGCTGGTGTCGGTGGCACTGCAGGGAGCTGACGGCCAGCGGGGCGGCCCGGTGGGCAGCGACGGCCACGATGTGCACAGCGTCGTACATGAGCGCGGCCGCCGTCTGCGGAGACACAGCACAGCTCAGTCCCCTGCAGGACCCCTCCCACACGCCCCCTTCCCGCAGGGCCCACGCTGGGGGGATGGCGAGGGAGCAATTCTTTTAGCTGTTTTTTGTTTGTTTGTTTGTTTTTTAATCCGAGATGAGTACAGTCAGAAAACCCCAAACAGCAGTTATTTATTCATTTATTTATGACTCCTCCCCCGAGGATGTGTTTCCATTGTTTTTAGGGAGAGAGAAAGAGAGAGTCCAAGACGGAGAGAAACATCGTTGTGAGAGACACATGGATGGGCTGCCTCCTGCACACAGCTTGACCAGGGCCCGGGAGGAGCCTGCAACTGAGGCTGTGCCCTTGACGGAATCGAACCCGGGACCCTCTGTCTGCAAGCCCATGCTCTATCCACTGAGCCACACCAGCCAGTGTTTGACATAACTGGGCCAGGCTTTCCCCAAACCTACAAGGTGGCTCCTTCTTCTCCCTCCCAGGAGCCAGGGCGCCCATGGCTGTCCCTCCATCTGTCCCTCCGTCTGTCCCTCCATCTGTCCCTCCACCTGTCCCTCCGTCTGTCCCTCCGTCTGTCTCTCCGTCTGTCCCTCTGTCTGTCCCGCTGTCTGTCTCTCCGTCTGTCCCTCCGTCCATCCCACTGTCTGTCCCACCGTCTGTCCCTCCGTCCATCTCTCCATCTGTCCCACCGTCTGTCCCACCGTCTGTCCCTCCGTCCATCTCTCCATCTGTCCCACCGTCTGTCCCTCCGTCTGTCCCACCACCTGTCCCACCGCCTGTCCCTCCATTTGTCCCTCTACCTGTCTCTCCGTCCGTCCCTCCCTCCGTCCCACCGTCCCAGGCGGCCAAAGGCACGGACTCCCCACCGAGCCCCCGGGAGGGAGCGCAGCCTGGCCCCGGGCCTGGGGCGGCTCTTACCGTCATGGCGCCCCCCAGCAGGCCGGGCCCGGGCGGGGCCTGCAGCCGGTCCGCCGCCCACTTCTCCAGGACGGACGCCACGCGGGGGCTGTCCGCGCGGAGCAGCCGGAAGCCGGTCATGCCGACGCCGCTGTGCCTGTAGGGGCTCAGGTCCAGCGCAGCCATGTCCTGCGGGGAGGACGGGGTCAGTGTGACCGGCCGCTCGGCTCAGTGACGCGGTGTGGCCGCCAGGCTCCGGCGAAACGGCGCCCACGGTCCTGCTGCTGGCATTTGCCTGGCGCCTCCAATCTCTGCAGCCTGAAGGCAGGAGAAACCCCAGAGGAGCTGTGGGCGCCCGGGCGCCGCCTGTGAGACCCCGAGGAGCCGGGCTCTGTGTCTGGGATCCTCCCCGGGGACTGGCAGGGTCTCTGTGTCCGTTTGGCTCAGTACCTTTTTATTTTATTTTATTTTATTTTATTAAAAAGATTTAAAAAATGTGTTTTTTATTGATTTCAGAGCGGAAGGGAGAGGGAGAGATAGGAACACCATCGATTGGCTGCCTCCTGCATGCCCCCCACTGAGGATGGAGCCCGTAACCCAGGCCCTGACCGGGAACCCTGACCTCCTGGTTCCTAGGTTGACGCTCAGCCACTGAGCCAGCCGGCCGGGCGATGCCTGTATTTAATAAGGAAGCGGAGGTCTGAGGAGACGGGGTCCCAGGAAAGACCATCCCACCCGCAAGCCCTGCAAAGGAGGGAGATTGGGAAATTGCACAGCGTGTGACAGGAAGTTCCCTCAGCAGGAAAGGGAACCGTCCCCCGCTCCCCGAAAGCAGCCCCATCCCCGGGCGAGGGTAGGAAGCCGCTCTCAGCAGCAGCTCAGGGAACGAAAGGCTCACTTCTGGGAGAACAGCAGCTCCCGCGTCTGCTGGGGCCCTGGGCGGGGGGGCTTCACAGGGGAACCTGCTCCCCCCCAGGGTCTCAAGAAGAGAGCCTGCCCCCCACCCCCCTCGCAGGCGAGCTGAGCCACATCGTGTGCACGAGCGGATTCACATTTAAAACAGATGATGCGACACCCTCACCTTTTCTGTAGAAAGACCAGGCTGCGAGCTGTGTGACTAAAATACATAACCCCTCTGAGGCCAACCGAGCTCCCAAAGCACCATTAACAGGAAAGAAACTTCCCAAACTCTCCTTCCTAAAAGTGTGGCTCATGGCTGAGCGTCGGGCTGCGACTGAAGGTCCCGGGTTCGGTTCCCGTCAGGGCACATGCCCGGCTGTGTGCTCAGTCCTCAGTGTGGGGCGTGCAGGAGGCAGCTGATCAGTGATTCTCCTCAGGGGTGTTTCTCTCGCTCTCCCGCTCCCTTCCTCTCTGACATCAATACAAAGTCTGTTTAAGAAAACACTGACTTGACGTCACTGCACTAGGAAAGGCCGTTGTTCTTGTGGTGAAGGGGCCTCGGGCAGGAAGGAGGTGGGAGCCCCGAGGCTGTGCCTGCAGGGGCCGCACGGAGGGTGTCTGAGGGCCCTCCCCTCGCCGTCTTCCCGGAGAGCTCAGAGCAGAGGCAGAGCTCCCAGAGCTCCCTGCAGCCCAGCCCAGGTCTGAACTGGTGCTCCACCCTCAGGACTCTCCCTCCTGGGCACCGTCCTCAGCACCCTCCTCCCTCTCACGGATGCGAGTCTGTGGTCATGGATATGTGTCTGCAGTCACAGATGCGTGTCTGTGGTCTCGGACGTGGGCCTGTGGTCACAGACAAGGGTCTGTGGTCACAGATGTGTGTCTGCGGTCATGGACGCGTGTCTGCGGTCACAGACATGTATCTATGGTCATGGATACAGGTCTGCAGTCACAGATGCATGTCTGTGGTCTCGGACGTGGGCCTGTGGTCACAGACATGGGTCTGTGGTCACGGATGTGTGTCTGCAGTCATGGACGTGTGTCTGGGGTCACGGATGTGTATCTGCGGTCATGGACGTGTGTCTGCGGTCATGGACCCGTGTCTGGGGTCACGGATGTGTGTCTGCGGTCACGGACCCGTGTCTGGGGTCACGGATGTGTGTCTGCGGTCACGGACCCGTGTCTGGGGTCACGGATGTGTGTCTGCGGTCACGGACCCGTGTCTGGGGTCACGGATGTGTGTCTGCAGTCATGGACGTGTGTCTGTGGTCATGGACCCGTGTCTGGGGTCACGGATGTGTGTCTGCAGTCATGGACGTGTGTCTGTGGTCATGGACCCGTGTCTGCAGTCACGGACGCGGTCGGCGTGATTACCAGGGTGGTGAGGAGGTAGTGGTAGCGCTCGGTCATCATGCCCAGGAGCAGGATCTGAAAGGGAAGCAGAGGTCAGACGCAGGGGCCACGGGGACGCAGACCGAGAGGCGACTCTGGAGCCGGCACCAGGACAGGCAGGGCCTGAGGGTCCCGCAGACGAGGAACCCGGGACCCAGGGCTGCGGGAGCAGAGACCACGCCGCTGACGCCGTCCGAGCCTTGGTCATGGCACCGGTGTGACTCGGAACCAGGTCATTGGACAGAGGATCACATTTACAAATATTTGTGCAGCCCTAGCTGGTGTGCTCAGTGGACAGAGCATCGGCCCTGGGTTCGATTCCAGTCCAGGGCACATGCCTTGGTTGCAGCTCCTCCCCATCTGGGCCTGGTCAGGGAATGTGTGGGAGGCGACTGATCGCTGTGTCTCTCTCTCATGGTTGTCTCTCGGAGGCGACCGATCGCTGTGTCTCTCTCTCATGGTTGTCTCTCTCTGCCTCTCCCTCTCTCTCCCACTCTCTGAAAATCAGTGGGAAAATGCCTTGGGTGAGGATCAAAATGAAAGGTTTGTGCTGAGTCATTCATGCACAGAATTGTTCATAAGGCACAGGTGGCAGACATGAACATGACCTCACACAGGCTTTGGGGGACACGGAGTGGCAGACATGATCCTGACCTCACACGGGCTGCAGGGACACGGAGTGGCAGACACAAACCCGTCAGAGCCACACACCAAAGCCCTGTGAGAGACACACCAAGAAGGAAGAGAAAAGCACCGAACAAAACATGGAGCAAAACCAGCCAACGGCAGAGTTCGTCCGGAGAGGAAAGAAATAGAGAAAAGCCACAAAACAATGAGTAAAATGGCCACCAGCACACAGGTGGCAGGAACCACGTTAAATGTAAAGGAATTAAATGCTCCAGTAGAAGGACGAGGGCAGGTGGAAGGGTTAAGAACAAGGCATGTCTGTGTGCCTCTTGCAAGACTCCTCATGTCTAAAGACGCTCGCAGGCGGGAAAGGCGGCTGCACGCAGATGGGAATGAAGATGAAGCTGGCATCGCAATCCTCGTGTCAGACAAAACAGACTTTAAACAAAGAATACAAACAACAACAACAAAGGCATTCCGTAATGATAAAGGGATCAGCCCCAGAAAGGGCTATGCCCTCACAAATATCTACGCACCCAATAAAGGGGCGCCCCAATATGAGGAGTAATTGTTAACATACGCAAACGCAGACATTGACCATCAGCCGGTAACAGGAGGGTCATCGGCACCCGCTCAGGACAATGGATACGTCATCCAGACAGAAAACCAATCCTATCCAATAGAGAGGGAATATGCCAATTGACCATCACTCCGTCACAAAGATGGCTGCACCCACAGCTGAGGCCACATTCCCATAAGGAGCCTTAACGAGCAATCAGCAGAGACCTGACGTTACACCCTCCCCCGCACATCTGAGGCGTGACAGGGTCCTCAGGCCTGTCCCACACCGGGCAGGGCTTGATGGGGACCTCAAGGCACACCCCCCGCCCCGGTCTGGGCTGGGGGACCTCAGGCCACACACCCTCCACCTGGCCAGGGGACCTGAGGCTGTGACCCCTGCCCAGCGGGGTTTGACAAGGGTGGGACTGGCCGGGTCTGGATCTAGCCCAATGGGGGAGGGAGGCGGCCGGGTTTGGGTATCACGTGATTTTGAGGTGTAGGTGGGTGGGCAGGGACTAGACTCACATGGTGAGCCCCAGTCTCTGACAGAAGGGAGATTTTCATATACATTTTATTAATTTTCTTTCATCTCTGACACTTTGGATATAGAGAAAGGGCAAATAGCAATATTAAATTATTTCCTCTAATCCTGGGTCACTAGTAATAAGATAAAGGCTGTAAGCGTCAGATGAGACACGTATATAACATTTCATTCAAACACCGGGTAAAGTTCTATTCCAGGCACACAAGCCACAGTACACTCAAGAAAATTGAACTCCTGTCAAGCGTCCTGTCTGACCACAGTGGCATGAAACTAGAAACCAACAGCGGGAAGAAAACGGAAAAGCACACTCACATGGAGACCAGCACCCGCCGGTCAGACGGGAAATCAAACAGGATACAATGACCTGGAGGCAAATAATGAAAAGCACAACTTCCCGAAATGGATGGGGGCAACGAAATCCGTTCTAAGAGGAAGCTCGTGGCTGCACAGGTTCGAGAAACAATAAAAATCTCAACCAAAGGACCCACCTTCCCACCTGGAGGGACTCGAAGGAGAAGAACCGACAGCAGGGAGGACTGACGGAGACCGGAGCGGCTAAGAACGCAGCCGAGAGGGAAGAGCACACCCATGGAGCAGGTAACGAACGGGGGCTCGCTCTTTGAGAAGAAACAGAACTGATAAACCCCAGGCCAGCTCCGAAGAAAGAAAGAGCGAGCTCAGGTGAATGACGTCACAGGTGAACGGGGTTACAGCCGGGGCGAGAGAAACGCGGGATCACTGGGAATATTGTTCATGGCGACGCCCCCGCCGAGGGCCCAGCTGGGGATGCGGACACATTTCCGGCAGCACAGCCGCCCAGGGGTGGGGGGAGGACATGGTGAATGCAGACTGACCAGTTCCTGGCCATGCCGTGGGAGCAGGAAGCAACCATCTCACAAAATGGCCAACAGAAGCCAGGTGGTGTCACAGGTGGATACAAGGTGAAATGCTTTGTTGTTGTTTTTTAAGCAATCATTCCACTTATTATTGTTATGAGTATTTTATGGTCTCACCTGGAGGCAATATCCCTATGACATGCCCCTTATTCGATGCTAAGAAAGAGCTAGGAAGGT
Source organism: Nyctalus aviator (assembly GCA_036971965.1). NCBI lineage: Eukaryota > Metazoa > Chordata > Mammalia > Chiroptera > Vespertilionidae > Nyctalus > Nyctalus aviator. Next base: position 289,078 of record CM072923.1, read on the forward strand.
GCATGAATAACCAGCTAATGGGTCTACAGCTTTCTGAAAAATGTACAGAGTGGCCAGGTGATGATGATCTCTGAATGCGTAATAATCTGGCCACTCAATGTCTATCCTATAGAATAAAAGGCTAATATGCAAATGGTCCCCTCAACCAGGAGTTCGACCAGCAGGCAGGCTGGCCAACCGCCCACGTCCCCTCGCCCTGGCTAGGCTGGCCCGACCCCACCCATGCACGAATTCATGCACCGGGCCTCTAATTATATATATACAGACACCGAGTGGCCAGATTATAATGCATTTAGATATCATCATAAACTGGCCACTCAGTGTATATTTTTAATGACTTCAGAGAGGAAGGGAGAAGGAGAGAGAGAGAAACATCAGCAATGAGAGAGAATCATGGATCAGCTGCGTCCTGCACGCCCCCCGCTGGGGATAAAGCCTCGAACCCGGGCCCGTGCCCCGACCGGAGTCAATGCTCGATCCCGGAGCCAGGCGGCCGGGCTGAGGGACTGTCTGTTCGGCCCGTCCTCCGAGCAGAGATCACAGAGGGAGGGGCTGCCTCGCCCAGGGCTTCCCTCCGTGGCGGGCGTTCCGCTGGAGGCACTCAGGGAGTGAGGAGGTGCCCTCCGGGGATGAGAAAAGCACAGCCAGGACACGTGTTTCCTCACGGCTCTTTGCAGAACCGGCATCCTCCTCTCCGGACTTCCACGCTGTGCTTGTCGGTGGCCTGCTGGGGGCGCTGACCCAGCCCCGCACACGTTCAGCCCAGTGCTCTCAGCTCGCAGCCCTGGCCCCATGCAGCCCTTTTTATTTTTATTTTTTTAAATCCTCACCTGAGGATATTTTTTCATTGATTTTAGAGGGAGTGGGAAAGACAGAGAGAAACATCGATGTGAGAGAAACACATCGATTAGCTGCCTCCTGCACAAGCCCGACCAGGGACCGGAACAGGGAGGAGCCCGCAACCGAGGTCCGTGTCCTTGACTGGAATCAAACCCGGCCCTTCGGTCCGCAGGTCAACGCTCTGTCCACTGAGCCACACCCGCCAGGGCCTATCAAACTGTTTCAACGGCACCCAGCCCATCGCACTTCAGGCTCGATCCCCAGTAGGGGGTGTGCAGGAGGCAGCCGCTCCGTGATTCTCTCTCGCTCTCCCTCTCCCTTCCTCTCTGAAATCAATAAAAAATACATGTTAAATATAACGAGAGCAGGCTCCGTCCATGCCCGTGGCAGATGAAATTATCGTAGCTCTGAGCCTCGAATTTCATTTGCAAATTAAGGGTGATACCAATTACATCCAGGGAGGGGGATGGTGCCCGTAGGAGCCAGCGGGAGTGGGGAGGGGGGCTGTGGGGGGATGGGCAGGACTGCGGGGACTGGGAGCCGGAGGAGCAGGAGCCGGGCTCCCACCTGAGGGGTGAGAAGAGGGAGTGGCCATGTGCAGGGCGGGGGGCAGGGAGGGAGGGACCCCAGGCTGCGGGAGGGGGCTCCACCCTCAAACTGCAGAGGCTGATGAGGCCCCGTCTCTGCGGCTTAATCGAGCCCTGACATTTGGATTTCTGACTAGTTTTGGGAATAACTGCGGATTCCGTCACAGCCTGTTCCCTCCGAAGGGAGGTGATCGCCTCTGGGTGCTCGGCCCCGAGAGCCACGCCCCCCTGCCCCCCCCCCTCGCCCCAGAGAAGCTTCCGTACGATCCGTCTGAGGGCGGGCCGCGTTTCCCCCGAAACCCGGAGCCCGCGGGGACCGGGTGCCGGGACGGGGGTGGGGTGCGCAGAGACCACAGGGCAGCGGCTGCTCCGAGGGACCCGTGCGGACACCTGCCTGTCCCGCCCCAGCTCCCCGCTCCGGTCACCACAGGGGCTGCGACCCGGGCCCCGGAGCCCTCAGCGCGCTGGTGAGGTCGGAGGTCCTCCTGGCCGCCCCCCGCCCCTCGCCCCCCCCACCTGCTGCAGGAGGCGGGCGGCCGTCTCGGGGCCGCAGTCCAGGACCACGTGGAGCTCCCGGCCGCGCTTCATGTCCCGCAGCAGCGGCCCTGCGTCCCGGGCCCCCGGCGGCAGCCGCCGCACCCGCAGCCGGAGGTCCTGCCGGGCTGGCGCCTGGATGAGCTCCTGCAGGCGGAGCAGACCTGCGGCAGAGGGGCGTCCGCCCACCGCCCCGTCCCCTCCCCACCGCCCCCACCCCGCCCCGCCCCGCCCCGCCCCGGGCAGCCAGGCGTCCGCCCACCGCCCCGTCCCCTCCCCACCGCCCCGTCCCCTCCCCACCGCCCCCCACACCCCCCCCCGGGCAGCCAGGCGTCCGCCCACCGCCCCGTCCCCTCCCCACCGCCCCATCTCCCACCCACCGCCCCCCACACCTCCCCCCGGGCAGCCAGGCGTCCGTCCACCGCCCCGTCCCCTCCCCACCGCCCCGTCCCCTACCCACCGCCCCGTCCCCTCCCCACCGCCCCGTCCCCTACCCACCGCCCCGTCCCCTCCCCACCGCCCCGTCCCCTACCCACCGCCCCCACACCCCCCCCCGGGCAGCCAGGCGTCCGTCCACCGCCCCGTCCCCTCCCCACCGCCCCATCTCCCACCCACCGCCCCCACACCCCCCCCGGGCAGCCAGGCGTCCGTCCACCGCCCCGTCCCCTCCCCACCGCCCCGTCCCCTCCCCACCGCCCCGTCCCCTCCCCACCGCCCCCCACACCCCCCCCCGGGCAGCCAGGCGTCCGTCCACCGCCCCGTCCCCTCCCCACCGCCCCGTCCCCTCCCCACCGCCCCGTCCCCTCCCCACCGCCCCCCACACCCCCCCCCCGGGCAGCCAGGCGTCCGTCCACCGCCCCGTCCCCTCCCCACCGCCCCGTCCCCTCCCCACCGCCCCCCACACCCCCCCCGGGCAGCCAGGCGTCCGTCCACCGCCCCGTCCCCTCCCCACCGCCCCGTCCCCTCCCCACCGCCCCATCTCCCACCCACCGCCCCCCACACCCCCCCCCCCCGGGCAGCCAGGCGTCCGTCCACCGCCCCGTCCCCTCCCTTACCTGCCCCCACCCCCCCCCCCGGGCAGCCAGGCGTCCGCCCACCGCCCCGTCCCCTCCCCACCGCCCCATCTCCCACCCACCGCCCCCCACACCCCCCCCCGGGCAGCCAGGCGTCCGTCCACCGCCCCGTCCCCTCCCTTACCTGCCCCCACCCCCCCCCCCCCCCCCGGGCAGCCAGGCGTCCGCCCACCGCCCCGTCCCCTACCCACCGCCCCATCTCCCACCCACCGCCCCCCCCCCCCCCCGGCAGCCAGGCGTCCACCCACCGCCACGTCCCCTCCCTTACCCGCCCCCCCACCCCGCCCGGCCCCGGGCAGCCAGGCGTCCGCCCACCGCCCCGTCCCCTACCCACCGCCCCCCTGCCCCACCCCGCCCCGGGCAGCCAGGTGTCCGCCCACCGCCCCGTC
>CM072923.1:300000-312500 GCA_036971965.1 Nyctalus aviator
TAGATAGATAATATATGATAGATGATAGATATTGATTTCAGAGAGGAAGGGAGATCACTGATTGGTGCATCAGCAGGCTCCACTGGGGACTGAATCCACAACCCAGGCCTGTGCCCTGACTGGGAATCGAACCCAGGACCCTTCAGCCCACAGGCCTGAGCTAGACCAGCCAGGGCTGTGACCTTATTACTGTAGTGGATCCTCCATGGACGAACGATTGAATGAATGAACCCACTAATGGAAGGTAACATGCCCCCTCCTCACCCCACATCTCACCCACACCTCCCTCCTCACCTCACCCCCCCTCCTCACCTCCCTCCTCACCCCACACCCCCTCCTCACCTCACACTCCCTCCTCACCCCATACCCCCTCCTCACCCCACACCTCACCCACACCCCCTCCTCACCCCACACCTCACCCCACACCCCCTCCTCACCCCACACCCCCTCCTCACCCCACACCTCACCCACACCCCCTCCTCACCTCCCACCTCACCCACACCCCCTCCTCACCCACCCCCCCTCCTCACCTCCCTCCTCACCCCACACCCCCTCCTCACCTCACACTCCCTCCTCACCCCATACCCCCTCCTCACCCCACATCTCACCCACACCCCCGCCTCACCCCACATCTCACCCACACCCCCTCCTCACCCCACATCTCACCCACACCTCCCTCCTCACCTCACCCCCCCTCCTCACCTCCCTCCTCACCCCACACCCCCTCCTCACCCCACACCTCACCCACACCCCCTCCTCACCTCACACCTCACCCACACCCCCTCCTCACCCCACACCCCCTCCTCACCTCCCTCCTCACCCCCACACCCCCTCCTCACCCCACACCCCCTCCTCACCTCACACCTCACCCACACCCCCTCCTCACCCCGCACCCCCTCCTCACCTCACACCTCACCCACACCCCCTCCTCACCTCACCCCCCCCCTCACCTCCCTCCTCACCCCACACCCCCTCCTCACCTCACACCTCACCCCACACCCCCTCCTCACCCCACACCCCCTCCTCACCTCCCTCCTCACCCCACACCCCCTCCTCACCCCACACCCCCTCCTCACCCCACACCCCCATTTTTAAAAAAATATGTTTTATTGATTTTTTACAGAGAGGAAGGGAGAGGGATAGAGAGCTAGAAACGTCGATGAGAGAGAAACATCGACCAGCTGCCTCTTGCACACCCTCTACCTACCGGGGATGTGCCCGCAACCAATGTACATGCCCCGCCCGGAATCGAACCCAGGACCCTTCAGTCCGCAGACCGATGCTCTACCGCTGAGCCACACCGGCTTCGGCTGCACCCCATTTCTGATGAGGAGGGTGAGGCTGTTTTCAAGGGACCCTGAGTCCCTGGGTCCCAAAAGCAGAGGCAAAACGTAAAACTTTAATCTCTTTAACTTCATTTTAAAATAAAAAAATTGCCTTAAAAATCGATTGCCTTCTTGGAGGAGAAATAAAGTCCGGGTGGTGGGGGCGGGGGTGGGTGGCAACAGGTGGGGGAGGTCCTTCCTCTCGCCGACGTCCCCTCCCTCTCCGCTCCGCCGGGCCCAGCTCCCGGCTCAGCGGCCGAGCGGGAGGCTGTCCCCGAGGTGGCATTAGGCCTCGGAGTGTGAGCTCTGGCAGAGCCGAAGCCGGGACGCGGTGTAAACACGGGGAGCCCTGGTCCTGAAGGCGGCCGGGCGGGAGTGACGAGGAGTGGATCTGACAGTGAAATATTGTCCTCGGCCCCAGCAGCGGACGCGGGCATTCAGTCGTGTCCCGAAGGGAGCGGAGAAAATGGGCCATCGATCGGCACGATCCGTCCTCAGACACGGCTTCCCACGGGGGTCACGCTCGTTCTGCACGTAATTAGCCGCCCTGGTTTCTCACGTGTTCCCTTAATCAGCGATCAATCCCGGTAACGATTTGGCCTAACAATTAGGAAGTTTTAATTCATAGGGAAGCCAGAACCGATCAGAGAGCTGCAGACGTGATCTGAGCGACAGAGCAGGGCTTCGGGCCAGCTCCATCTCTGCCCGAGCCCCCGTCTCTGCCCGAGGCCCCGACTCTGCCTGAGCCCCCGTCTCTGCCCGAGCCCCCATCTCTGCCTAAGCTCACACGGCCGCACTGCCCGAGCCCCCGTCTCTGCCCGAGCCCCGTCTCTGCCCGAGCCCCGTCTCTGCCCGAGTCCCCGTCTCTGCCCGAGCCCCCGTCTCTGCCTAAGCTCACACGGCCGCACTGCCCGAGTCCCGGTCTCTGCCCGAGCCCCGTCTCTGCCCGAGCCCCCGTCTCTGCCCGAGCCCCCGTCTCTGCCCGAGCCCCGTCTCTGCCCGAGGCCCCGTCTCTGCCCGAGGCCCCGTCTCTGCCTGAGCCCCCGTCTCTGCCCGAGCCCCCGTCTCTGCCCGAGCCCCCGTCTCTGCCCGAGCCCCGTCTCTGCCCGAGCCCTGTCTCTGCCCGAGGCCCCGTCTCTGCCCGAGCCCCGTCTCTGCCCGAGGCCCCGTCTCTGCCCGAACCCCGTCTCTGCCCGAGCCCCCGTCTCTGCCCGAGTCCCCGTCTCTGCCCGAGCCCTCGTCTCTGCCTAAGCTCACACGGCCGCACTGCCCGAGTCCCCGTCTCTGCCCGAGCCCCGTCTCTGCCCGAGCCCCCGTCTCTGCCCGAGCCCCTGTCTCTGCCCGACCCCCGTCTCTGCCTGAGCCCCCGTCTCTGCCCGAGCCCCGTCTCTGCCCGAGCCCCGTCTCTGCCCGAGCCCCCGTCTCTGCCCGAGCCCCCGTCTCTGCCCGAGCCCCGTCTCTGCCCGAGCCCCTGTCTCTGCCCGACCCCCGTCTCTGCCTGAGCCCCCGTCTCTGCCCGAGCCCCATCTCTGCCCGAGGCCCCGTCTCTGCCCGAGCCCCCGTCTCTGCCCGACCCCCCGTCTCTGCCCGAGCCCCCGTCTCTGCCCGAGCCCCCATCTCTGCCTGAGCTCACACGGCCGCACTGCCCACTTCTCACACGGCCGCACTGCCCGCTTCTCCCATGGCGCCATCTGCCGCCACAGCTGAGCAGAGTGAGGTCGGTGCCTGCCTTGTCGGTAACTTACTGCCGATTTGAAAATGGAGTGCTTCTCCCTCGAGAAGAACCAAGGATGAAACAAAATAAAGTAAAACCCGAGCAGAACAGATCCCTGTCTCCCTAATTCCAGCGAAGCCCAGAGCACGCTTATTAAACAGCCCATCACCGGCTGTGATTCTGCACAGGGGTGATTGTGCTCTCTGGGACTTTTTACTGAATTCCTACTTCTGTGCAGAAAGACGTCATTCACATGAGGGAAGGACTGAGAATGGAAAATAAGATTCAGAGCTCCGTGAAAGTTTCACCGCTCTGACCTCCTGTTTTGTTTTTGTGTTAATTAACGAACCATGAACACTGAGGCGTGTCCCACCCTAAGGAGGTCCCCAGTAACGTCCCTCAGCTTTATAACAGAATCTCAGTGGTGGCATCTACGACAGCATTCGACTGATTACATGGTAATTAGATGCTCATCCTGTTAAAGGAAGTAGCTGGATGTGCTCTCAATGATAATCCGATGCCTCTGATAAAAATTACTGTTAGTCGCTCTAAATATATATTAAATTATATTATAATTAGGAGCAATTGAGAATTGAAGCTAATGCATTTTAAAGCAATTAGACCATTACCATAAACTTTTAAAATTCATTTTGTAGAAAATAAATGATGAGATGCCTTGGACATGGATGAGAATGACAGCTAGGCTGACAGGCAGACCCACCCCCCGGCCACGGCCACGGCCACGGCCACGGCCACGGCCACGGTCACAGCCACGGGCCACAGACACGGCCACGGCCACGGCCACGGCCACGGGCTCCGAACCTGCTGCTGAGTCAGGAACGCAGCTTCCAAGGAGAATGGCAGGTTAGTGTGGAACAGTGGTCATTTTTCAGGTTTTTGTGTTTGTGTTTTTTAATCCTCATTTGAGGATGTCATAGAGAGAGTGGAAGAGAGAGGGGAAGACGGAGAGAAACATCGATGTGAGAGAAACTCATCAATTGGTGCCTCCTGCACGAGCCCCATCCAGGGCCGGGCTGGGGAGGAGCCTGCCACGAGGTGCGTGCCCTTGACCAATCGAACCCAGGACCTGCAGGTTGTCACTCTACCCACTGAGCCAAACTGGCCAGGGCTATTTTTCAGTTCTTACTTCAGTGTTAGAAACTGCGCCTGTCTGTCGAAACCGGTTTGGCTCAGTGGTAGAGCGTCGGTCTGTGGACTGAGGGGCCCCGGGTTCGATTCCGGTGAGGGGCATGTACATTGGTTGCGGGCACATCCCTGGTCGGTGGGGGGTGTGCAAGAGGCAGCTGGTCGATGTTTCTCTCTCAGCGATGTTTCTAGCTCTCTATCCCTCTCTCCTCCTCTCTGTAAAAATCAATAAAATATATATTTAAAAAAAGAAAAAGAAAGAAACTGCGCCTGTCCATTCTGTGTCAAAAACCAATCCTATATAATAAAAGCCTGATAGGCTAAGTGTCCAGCAGTCCAGCCGGTTCAACCAATCAAAACATAATATGCTAATGATATGCTAAGGCCATTCAACCGCTTGCTATGACAAGCACTGACCACCAGGGGTAAGACTCTCTGATCAGTAGGTTAGCTTGCTGCTGGGGTCGGCTGGTCAGGACTGAGTGAGATGAGCTGGACACACCTTCCCTGGCAGGCCAACCTCCTGCGTCCCTCCCTGGCCCCAATTGTGCACCAGTGGGTCTCTTGGCCTGGCCTGCACCCTCTTGCAATCTGGGACCCCTCGGGGGATGTCAGAGAGCTGGATTCGGCCGGACAGTGGAACGACCAGTCACTCTGACATGCACTGACTGCCAGGGGGCAGACGCTCAAAGCAGGGCTCACGGCTGGTGAGCACAGTGGTGGTGGCGGGAGCCTCTCCCGCCTTGTGGCAGCGCTAAGGGTGTCCGAGTGACGGCTTAGGCCCGCTCCCTGTCAGGTGGACATCCCCCGAGGGCTCCCAGACTGGGAGAGGGCATGGGCTGTGCTGAGGGACACCCCCCCTCGCCCCCCCACACGAGTGCACGAATTCTGTGCACCGGGCCTGTATAAAATATCACCAACTAGATACACAATGAAATTGAGGGCTTTAGTTTTGGTAAAAGACGGACCCCCTTTCACCTCGAACCACAGCCTTCGGGATGTAGATCCTCGTCTGCACGTTGCAGAGGAGAGCTGGAGCAGCGGGCACTGCGCCCAGCCTGTCCGACGGGGGTGCCTCCTGCTGGGCACTGCCAGCCCACAGCCCTGCCCGAGGGTGTGGCTCAGACATAACGGGCACGGACGTCCGTCAATCACACAGACCAAGAGACCAGAAAACAAAACTGCTCTGTGTCATGGGCTTAAGCAGATTTCCTTCATTATAATTCGATTAATTAAAAGCATATAATCAAAATCATCGCTTATTATCGCCCTAATTCTCAAATACCTCCATTTCCCAGACACCAATCCGCCTCTCCACTTCCCATCGTGACCTATATCCTCCCTTCCCCCTTCCTCCCCTCCTCAATCTGCTTCCTGCTCCCTCAGCCCCACCACTTCCCCTCTGGGGGGGCAAATCCCCAATCTGAGGGGAAGGAAGAGGAAAGCCGAGTTTAGCCTCAGGAACAGCTCACCCTCCTTCCCCCGAAGGCTCGTCAGAAACCACGGACATTCCTCACATGGAGGTGTTTTAAGTCATGTTATTCGCCAACTGGCCGGTGGGGCACCTGCAGCTTAGGATGTCCACTCAACGTGACTCTTTATAACGAAGTTTACACATTTCCAGGGCCTTACAGCTAAACTGGTGATGAGTGTTCTTTACCCATCCTACGTAACGACAGAGCAGTATGCGAACTGACCATCATCCAACACACAAGATGGCTGCCCCCATGTGGACAAAAGATGGCCAGCATGGGAGGGCAGTTGGGAGGGACCAGGCCTGCAAGGGAGGGCAGTTGTGGGTGATCAGGCCTGCAGAGGAGGGCAGTTAGGGGTTACTGGGCCTGCTGGGAAGGGCAGTTGGGGGACCATGCTGCAGGGGAGGGCAGTTGGTGGGGAGATCAGGCCTGTAGGGGAGAGCAATTGGGGAGGACCAGGCTGGCAGGGGAGCAGTTAGGCACCAATCAGGCTGGCAGGGGAGTGGTTAGGGGGTGATCAGGTTGGCAATCAGGGGGCAATCAGGAAGGCAGGCAGGCAAGCGAGCAGTCGGGATCCAGCAGTCCTGGTTTGTGAGAGGAATGTCCGACTGCCTGTTTAGGCCCAATCCTGGTGGGCTAAACGGGCAGTAGGACATCCCTTGAGGGGTCCCACATTGGAGAGGGAGCAGGCTGGGCTGAGGGACACCACCCCCCTCCCCGTGCATGAATCTTGTGGACCGGGCCTCTGGTTTATGCGGTCAAGGTGAACAGCTCCATCAGCCTGCCGATCGCCCAGTGAACAGGGAACCTTAGGCCACGAGAACGTTCCCTGGTGCCAGTGACCTTCCCTGGTGCAGGGTGACCTCTGCTCACAGTGATTCAATGAAGTGGTAAACGCTCTTCACGGTTTTTCTCCACAAAGTAGCATTCGTAGATGAATTTTCCCCTGGACATATCGTAAACTTTCAGTGTTCGGCACAGAAAACATTTATAAAAATATGTTAAAAACCCCAACTTTAAAAAAATAAAATAAAATTTCATTTACTTATTTATTTATTTGTTTTTATTGATTTTAGAGAGGTAGAGAGACGGAGAGATATAGAAACATTAAAGATGAGAGAGAACCATGGATTGGCTGCCTCCTGCACGCCCCACACTGGGGATGGAGCTCACAACCCGGGCCTGTGCCCTGACCGAGAATCGAACCCTGACCTCCTGGTTCATAGGTTGTTGCTCAATCTCTGAGCCAGGCCGGCCGGGCCGAAATTTCATCAAAAAACCCTTGTCTGCTTCTGTACCCACTTCCAGAGAAATTATTCTCTAATGAATAGCCCCACTGAGAAAAGGACTGTGTCCACGCTAATGTACGAAGCTTTGTTAATCAAACTTTCCTAAAATGGCAAATACAGCATTTAGTAGTGCTCTTTAAGTGTTGCAAAGACATTTAAAGGCTCCACGATCATGACAAATGACTCCATTGGCTGCGTCACCTCATGTTTTATTAGTTTACACAACATTAATCAAATTATCAGCCATTCCGTTAGGGTTTATAATGGCGATTCCAACAAAAACAAGTGAGTTTTCCGAGAGAGCTCAACAATCGTTAATACATGATGAAGTGGCTAAAGCAGGACTGTGAGGAGAAACTGGACCATGAGAAAGACATGTTTTCTGTGGCCCCAAACGCCAACGCCTTCTAACGGAGTCAACTTGAACTAGCCTCCCCTTCCCCCCTCTCCCCTTCTCCCCTCCCCCGACGCCCAGCAGGGTGGCTCAGGGTTCCGCATCCTCCCTCACACCAAGAGGTCACCTGTTCAAGTCCCGGTCAGGGCATGTGCCCCGGTTTGTGCTCCATCCCCAGTAGGGGGCGTGCAGGAGGCAATGGACCCGTGATTCTCTCCCACATTGATGTTTCTTTCTTTTCCCTCCCCCTGTACCCCCCCCTTAAATAAATAAAAACATACTTAAAAACAGCTGTAGTTTAGTTTGTTGAAACCCACGCTGAGCAGTAAGAATTAGAAAGAAACAAACGAACAGCGACTTCGTTCCTTTGGCGACGGTCCTGCCTCTAAGCCTGGACACCCTGAGCGGTCGGCAAAGGGCGCCAGGACTTCCGAAGAGGCATTTATCCTCCCGTTCCGGGGTCCGCGGAGAAGGGTGGGGACCGGAGTGACCAGCAGCCCCTTCTCTGACACTATGGGAGCCACAGACCTACTCGCCCATGTTTACCCCTCAGACAAGAGACTCCAGGATGAGTCACTGAAAAGCCACGTTTCACTCCCAGGCACTCGTGGGAACTGACACCGTGAAGTCGTAGGCTGACCACACGCCCAACATTGCCCCGAAGAGGCCAGCTGCCCGGGTGCCGGGAGCCGACGTGTCGACGAAGCCCTTAGGACGTGAGATGCACGGAACTGGCAGGAGCGCGGCCTCAGGGTGGAGGACAGGAGCTGCTCGGGCCGGTCCTGGTTTCAGTCCGCGGCACAACGCGGCCTCACTGTGCGCTGGCCCTGAAACGCAGCCCAGCACGCTCTCGGGGGAAGGTAACTATGGCCGAGCTCCACACGGGCGTACAGAACGGTCTGTAACGGCTGGGCGCGAGCATTCGGGTTTATTACCTCCAAATCCCGGATGTCAGGAGGGCGGGGACCTGAGGACCGGCCAGGCAGGGGGCAGCGCAGGCAGAGAGGACCAATGAGGAGAGAGAACAAAGGCGAACCAATGCCACACCTGGCCGGAGGCACGGAGCCGCCAGGAGGCGTGTAACATAGACAGGGACAAGGTTCCCGGCCCTCGGGCTTCCTAGTTTGAAGAGGTGGCGTCAGGAGAAGTTTAAGTTTAAAAAACGTGGCTCTCCAAAGAAATTCCGATCGTTGTCCTGTTGGCATTTGACTCTGTGGGCTGATGAGCTTGCCGGCCGCTGCTCTCTGTGAATAACGTTCTGAGAATGGGCAGCGTCTGTAACGTTCGTTACGCGGCTTCTTTCCGGGGGGGAGGGGGGCGAACGATAAGACGAAAACCTGCCCCCGGCTCAGCCCGGCCCTGGCCGTGGGCACTGCACTCACCCTCTCACCTTGAAGTTTCTCGACTCAGAAACAGGTGAGATGTGGCACGAGCCGCACCTGGACGTGCTGAGCGCGGCGCCATGGGTGTCCGTGTCCCGAGCCCAGGGCTTCGCCAGCCCGAACTCCGATGGGTGCTGCTGGAGGTGGGCGAGGGAGAGCACTGGGTGACACGGGGTCCCGAGGACGCGGCCCTGAGGGGACAACGGCCTAAGAAGAGGAGGAGATGGCAGTTCTCTCCTCCTCACTGAGGGAACTAGAGAACAGGGCCAGGGAGAGCCGGGCTGGGCTCTCCCCAGCCCCCAGGACTGATCTGCAGGGTGCGCGCTCCGGCCGCTGGCCCGTGGTGTCTGGTTACGGCCGCCGGAGCCGAGGACGGACTAGACACACCGCAGGTGAGGAACCGTCTTCTGAACCACAGAGCAGGAGAAGCACGGATCCGAGGCAGCGTCCCGGCCCCTTGCGTGTTCCCGGCCCCGGCCCCTGCCCTCCACGGGGAGGCTGGCTCCTCGCACGGCATCAGTCCCTTGTCACAGACACAAAAGCCACGTGGAGAGAAGCCGACAATGTGCCGGCTCCCCACACCCGGGCGGCTGGGGCTGACATTTAAGAGCATAAAATATGGATGAACCGGCCTCGTCTCTTCCCGCACAGTCACCCGTGCAGGTGACAGCTCTTCTATTGATGCCGAACGACTCGGAAGGCAAAACAAACCAAAACAAAACCAAACTCTCCATTTCCTGGGCATCTTCAGAGCACAGACCCACCGGGAGGGGCATCCACGCTTTGTATCAGGTGCATTCACTGAAGGGCACCGGTCCTGGCCACCGGCCGAAAACAAACAAACAAACAAACAAACAAATGCCAGGCGACAGTGCGCATGCCGTTTGCGGGAAGGGACGTTCTCAGGGAAACCGGCTGGGAGGCACTGAGGGCACTGCTGCCGGCTCCCGGTGGCTCCCGGTCCCATCCACGGGCGCCCAGCCCCGGGGCGGGCACTGTGCCGCTCGGCGTCCTGGCGGCAGGCAGGGGGGCTCCCACAGGACGAGGCAGAGAGAGTGTCACCAGATGCTCTTGATAAATCTGACGAGGAAAGCCAAAGGTCAACCCAACCTGTCTCCCCTGGGAAGCACTGTATAGGCCCATTTACACACCCACATGCACACACCCTAACCCTAACTCTAACCCAAACCCCAAACCCAACCCTAACCAAAACTATCTTCCCTGGGAACCACTGTACAGACCCACTTACACACCCACATGCACACACCATAACCCTAACTCTAACCCAAACCCCAATCCCAACCCTAAACCTAACCTTAACCCTACTCCTATCCCTACACCTACCCCTAACCCCAACCCTAACCCTAACCCGAACCCCAATCCCAACCCTAAACATAACCCTAACCCTACTCCTACCCCTACACCTACCCCTAACTCCACCCTTAACCCTAACCCGAACCCAAAACTAGCCCTTAGCCCTAGACCCAATGCAACCAGCAGGGAGACGCCTGGGCCAGCAGGGAGGCACCCAGGAAGCTGAGCCCTGGCAGGAGGTGTGAGTGAGGCTCTGACAACTCAGAGAAGCCGCGGGCCAGCCCCGGAGACACCACGTCCTCCTCCTGGTCCTCCCGTCGGACGGGGCTTCCTGTCGGCCCAAAACAACAGAGCGTTCGTTCTCCACAGGCTCAGCCCATGGAGGACATCTGGCCGTGACTCCCAAACACAATCGCTGCCTGAGGAACAGCCACCTTCTTCGGGAAGACACGGAAGATGCCCCATAACCACGGGTCTCGGCCAGTCCAACACGATATTTAAATTCTAGGGAGGACTGGTCACACCACCAACCTGTTTTAATTCTGAAATGTTTCCCCTGTATCTCCTTCTCTATCAGCTACCTACATTGTGGGGAAAGTAATTTCCATGGATTGAATAGAAGTGATTTCACAATTATCTCACAAATGTGTTTCTTCCCATTGTTCCCCGCATCCTTGAAGAATTTAATATGCACTTAGGCCTTCATTATGCAGAAATGGTTATATCTTTAACAAAGAGCCCGGAGGCCGGGCCTCTCAGAAAAGGCGCGCAGAGGGGGAAAGAATCCACCCCACTCAGAGTCCTCTTCCTTTCTTTCCTCCTACACCAGCTTTCTTCCCGGCGACATGTTACAAGTCTATGGACTCCAGTTGCCCTTTGAAAACTGGATGGAAACCGCTCTTGGCTTTAAAATAGCGGAAATGCAAATCCCCTCTTTTACTGCATTTTAACAACCGGGTCCTGCACTTTCACGCTCCCAAACACTTCGTTTCCTTGAGCAGCTTTTGGGAGAAAAGTGTGGAGAGGATCGTGGATTTTTTTTGGACAAAAGAATCTTAAATGTTCATGTTCGATTCATAAGACCAGACAGCGGTGTGGATTTGTGAATACTTTGATATAAATATTTCAAAGAGGAGGGAGAGAGAAAGAGAAGCATCCATGATGAGAGAGACTCATGGACCGGCTGCCTCCTGCATGCCCCCTATTGGGGATGGAGCCCGCACCCTGGCCTGTGCCTGACCGGGAATCGATCCCTGACCTCCTGGTTCCTAGGTCAATCCCTAACCACGGAGCCACGCCGACCGGGCTGGGTTGCTGCTAAAGGTGTCATTGCTCCCACGTCTCTAGCCATGGCATCGGCAGTGCCTGGGGCGGGGTCTCTGTGACGACTCACCAGCCTGCCCGTCCTTCCTTTCCTGGCACTGACTACGCACCAGGCCGTCCTCACGCTCCTCCTCAGCCCCAGGCCCCCGCCCGTTTCTCTCCGGACGCAGGTAGGGGGTGGCTCTGTCACCGATGCGCCCCCAGCCCCCTCCGCTGACATGCCAGGAAGCTAACGTGTCGAGCTGCCACCCATCAAACAGAGAGGACGCTTTGCCCGAGCACAGGCGGTGCGTGTGAACCGCTCAGGGCCACACCCGGTCCGTTTTAATTCTCCTTTCTATGGAAGACGGTGGTGGGAGTGAACCGTGGTCTCAGCATGGACCACCGAGGCAGGAAGAACCGTGATTGCCGTTGTCTGTGGAGTAAAAGCAGGCACACACGGCTCCACCTGGAAGTCGGCATGCGGACGCTCCTCCTGACCTGACCTGATTCAGCGGGGATCGGGGGAGCGTGACACACCCACCGTTTTACTGATGCAGCCGCTGTGGAGAACAGTGTGGGGTTTCCTCAGAAAACTAAATACGGAACTCACATTTGACCCAGTCATCCCACTTCTAGGAATGTATTCTAAGAAACCTGAAGCACAGTCAGAAAGAATGTATGCGCCCCCGTGTTCATAGCAGCACAGTTAACCATAGCTAAGATCTGGAAACAGCCCAAGTGCCCATCAGCAGAGGAGTGGATAGAAAGCTGTGGTACATTCACACCAGGGCATACTATGCAGCCTTAAAAAAAAAGGATCTCTTACCCTTTGAGACAGCATCATGGTGCAATAAGCCAATCAGAGAAAGACAAGTGTCACACGATCTCACTCATAGGTGGAATCTAATGAGCAAAATCAACTGATGAAGGGAGTGGATCAGACCCGGAAGCATGAAGCAGAGTGCAGAATGTCTGAGGGAAGGTGGGGAGGACGGCTGGGTGGGAGGTAACAAACCAAAGACCTGTGTGCATGTATGCCTGACCCACGGACACAGACAGTGGGGGGGGGGGTTGGAGGGGAGGAATGGGGGGAAGAAGGGGACAAGAAAGTATTGTGTAATACTTTCCACAATAACGAATTATTAAAAAAAAAAGT